>JAINUW010000334.1:0-320215 GCA_020205615.1 Panax quinquefolius | reverse complement strand
GTCCATATAATGCTTCGAATGGAGCCACACCTATACTTGCTTGATAACTATTGTTGTAGGAGAATTCCACCAATGGTAAATACTTATCCCAACTGCCCTTGAAGTCTAGGACACAGAGTCTTAATAGATCTTCAAGAGTTTGAATAGTCCTCTCTGATTGTCCATCCGTTTGGGGATGGTATGCCGAACTAAATCTCAAATCTGTGCCCATAGCTTTTTACAAGCTAACCCAAAATCTTGAAGTGAATCTTGGGTCACGATCCGAAACTATGGATACTGGCATGCCATGCAACCTCACAATCTCATTCACGTACATACTAGCAAGACGTTCAAGGAATAAGTCTCCGTGTCGGTAAGAAATGAGCGGACTTGGTTAATCTATCAACAATAACCCAAATAGCATTGATGCCTTGAGAAACCGTAGGAAGACCCGTAAATGAAATCCATGGTAATGTGTTCCCACTTCCATTTCGAATCTCAAGTGGTTGCAACGGACCCTTAGGTACTAGATGCTCGCCTTTACACGTTGGCAAGTTAAACACATCGAGATAAACTTTGCAATCTCTCTCTTCATATTGTTCCACCAAAATGTATGTCGAAGATCACGATACATTTTAGTACTTCCGGGATGGATTGCAAATGGTGTATTGTGTGCCTCCATCATAATCTTGTACTTCAAATCGTAGTCGTTAGGGACACAAAGTCCGGAGTGGACTCAAGTATTTCTTCTTCATCAATTCTCGCTTTGGAATAGCTCCTTCTTGTACTTTCTTCTTCATACGCATCGCTCCGGTTGATTGGCTTGAGCAACCTTAACTTTTTCTATTAAAGTTGGCTCTATACGTATACTTGACATCATCGCACTTGTTCCTCATATGATCTTCTACTCAACGCGTCAACTACCACGCTCGCTTTTCGTGATGGTATTGAATAGTGTGGTCGTAGTCTTTCAATAGCTCGAGCCAACGTCACCGCCGCATGTTGAGTTCTTTTTCAAAGAAGAAATATTTAAGGCTTTTATGGTCCGAATATATCTCCACTTTCTCCCATATAGATAGTGCCTCCATATCTTTAAGCGTTAAACGATCACTTTGCTAACTCTAGATCATGAGTAGGATAATTCCTCTCATACTCTTTAAGTTGTCATGCGAGGCATAGGCAATGACTTTCCCACGTTGCATGAGAACACATCCTAACCCTTTTTACTAAAGCATCATCAGAGATAACAAATCCATCCAACCGGATGGTATTGTTAGAACAAAATCTTAGAAATAAGTCTCCTCTTAAGCTCTTGAAACTCTTCTCGCACTCTTCGCTCCAAATGAATTTTGTATCCTTCCGAAAGTTAGTGGGTTAATGGAGTAGCGATTCAAGAAAACCCTTCCACGAATCTCCGATAATAACCAAATAGACCCGAAAAGCTACGTGATTTCAACATCCGACTTCAGATTGCTCTAAACTTTGTATTGCTTCAATCTTGGCGGATCAACAGATACTCCATGTTTCGACACCACGTGCCCAAGGAATGCTACTTCCTCGCCGAACTCGCATTTCTTCAATTTGGCATATAGTTTGTTTTCACGAAGCCTTTGAGTACCAAACTTCAAATGGTGCTCATGATCTTCACGACTTTTGGAATATATGAGGATGTCATCAATAAAGACAACAACAATAAACCGATCCAAATATTCCTTGAATACTCGGTTCATCATATCCATGAAAGCCGCAAGAGCATTAGTCAATCCGAAAGACACGACTAAGAATTCATAATGCCCGTCTTAGAGTTCTAAAAAGCGCCTTTGAATATCCTTAGTTCTAATCTTCAAATTGATGATATCCGAACGAAGATCAATTTTTGAAAAGAATTGTGCCCTTGCAATCGGTCAAACAAGTCATCAATACGAGGTAGAGGATACCTATTCTTGATGGTGACATGGTTCAATTCCCAATAGTCAATACAAAGTCGCGATACTCCCGCTTTTCTTCTTTACGAATAAAAACAGGAGCACCCCAAGGAGATGTACTAGGACAAATGAAACCGATGTCCAACAATTCCTGTAGTTGGACCTTTAACTCCCCAAGTTCAATAGGAGCCATTCGATATGGGGTTTTAGAAATGGGCTTTGTACCAGTTCAAGATCAATAAAGAATTCAACTTCACGCTTACGGGTGTGAAATCGGAAGTTCTTCAGAAATACGTTAGGAAAGTCAATAACAACAGAATATTATTCAAATTTGGCGTGTCTTTATTCAAATCCATAACATGGGCTAAGAAAGCTTGACATCCGTTTTTGATAAACGAATAGCTTTATGATTAGATATGACGGTGATTGATTTTAATGGTTTAGTTGCTTGAATTGCATACAACAGTTGGTTAGAATAAGAAAACTAACAACCTTATTTAAAACAATCAATTTTGGCATGATGAGTAGTTAACCAATCAATCCCTAAAATCACATCAAAAGCAAGTATCTTTAAAGAGATAAGGTCAATGTAAGGTGATGGTGCCAACTTGAATCAAACAAGATTTATAAACGATGGATGTGATGAAAGTTTCTCCTAACGAGTTTTCACAGAGATAGGTCAAAGTCTAATTTCTCCTGAGTCAAGTTTAAACATTGAGCACATGCAGGAGAGATAAATGAATGGGTAACACCAGATTATCAGTAAGGTATAAACTTCGCAAGAATTTATAAATAGCTTACCCGTGATCACCTCATTTGGGTTCCTCGCATTTTGACCAGTCACAACAAACGCTCTTCCCGGAACCGTTGACTTTGACTTTTCTCGGGATATCTTTTGAGTCACCATCCCCGCATGAACTAGGTTTCGCTACCGTATAATCTCAAGTGATATGTCGTTCCTTTCCACAATTATAGCATACCTCAACTGTTGTGGGAAGTTTGGATTGATATGTCCCTCTTTCCGCATTTATAGCATATATGACCTAAGTGGTCGTTCTCCTCCCTTAAAACCAGATTCTTCTTTGCACCGTCGTCTTCACATGGTCGTTGTTAAATCTCCTCTTTTAAAATCTCCTCCTCACTCGCTTCTTCTATTTTCATGGCCATGATTACCACCAGAGTGGTTACCATTTTTGTCCGTCTGCTTTCTTTCTCCGCCAAGGTTATCATTATTACATTGATTGCTATCTCTCGATACGATCCTCGGTTATGGTCCCTCGGTTGAACATACTCGTTATCTCGCTCTAACAATTGAGCCACATTAACAACATCTCAATAAAGAGAAAATTTATGAGAAATGAGATATTGTCGTATCTTAGGGGTTTCAAACCTCTCGAAACATCCGCGTCATATCGCTCCTCATTCTCCACCAAATGAGGTGCAAACCTCGATAACTCTGCAAACTTTGCCTCGTCTTTGAGACACCGCCATGTTGTTTTGTTCTAATCGATGAACTCCACTTCCTTCATATAACGAACACTTTCGTGAAAGTATTTGTCATTAAATAGTTTCAAATGTCTCCCAACATACTTGAGTACAATTTGGATGGGTACGCTTCACGACTCCCACCAGTGATGCGCTTCACCCACTAACATAAAGGTGGCGAATGGAACCTTCGTTCCTCCGTGCATCCCAAGACATCGAATATCTTGGTAATTTGCTTGACCCATGTTTCCGCCATGATCGGATCTGGCTTTCCTTAAATTTTGGTGGTCCCAACTCTTTGAACTGCAGCTATGACAACCCGTGAATTGCTATCATTTCCTCCTCAGTATTTTAAACACGAGTCTCCTCGTCGATTTTGCATGAATCGTAAAAAGCTTCTAAACATCCCTCGTTCATCATCTCTTTCAATTGGTGTTGTTCACAGGAGCAACATTGCCAAAGACATGTTGCACGCTTCTCCTCGTTGGTGAGTACAAAGGCGTCTCCACAGTCTCATTTCCATTGTTAATATTCTCGATTCGACATTCTCAAATCTCATTATAAAACAAGGGTTAATTAAGGAAATCAATATATCACATAATATCCTTATATAATCGACCAACTAACAAATAAGCTTAGGTAGGACACACTAGCGAAGGATTTACTCGCCTCTCCTCGTAATTCTATTCCCCGATCTCCGCCAGAGATCATATCCCTAAGTTCTCGATACCAACCGTGGCGCCCCAAAATAGGTATACATCACCCATTCCGAGTTGTCGATACATGGTACGAAACAACTACAACTTTATTATTACAACAAGAAAACTATGAGTTTGAATACAAATATTATCTTCTAGACAATATCTATACTCAAATAAATCTTCATCACATTTATTGATACATTATTTTACAAAATGGTGAGGACTACTAAACAACTCTCTCTAGAACTTTCATTCCATACCCCAGGCTTCGTATCTCGCTATATTCTCGCCTCCTAAGAAGAAAAATGGAACAAAAAGGAAAAGGGTGAGCTCAACTAGCCCAAAGAAAGAATATTATGACTAAGATAATATACAACAAATTATCGTTAGTCTTCAACAGGAAAAAAATCTAATAGAATACAATAGACAACAAATTTTAAATCAATATTCACTGCGGAAATAATAATTCATTAGAAGAGTTAAGTAGAGAATGCAAACTACTATCTTCTATGTATGAATTTAAAAGTTCATCGTCTATCTTTTATCCCCGTAACATCAATCAATATATATCCGAATCAAATATTCATCTTTGCACTCTGAGCCAAAGATATTCATCATTAATTCATGTTCATCTAAACACTGCTCATCTTTGCACTCTGAGGCAAAGATATTCTTCGAAATCATTCATCTTTGCACTCTGTGCCAAAGATATTCCATAATATCATCATCTAAGACTGAGGATGATGAAGAATATTTTTAAAGAAACGAATCCAGTGAAACAAAATGACAAGGATTAAGGATTAAGGATTCGTACTTCGTTTTATCCACGTCCAAAAATACCTCAAAAATAATCACGGTGGTGTAAAATTCAAGAATGATCAAAACATGGATACAATCAAAGCTAGTATCCAGAATAGATATTTTGGACAAAAAGAAGAAATTTTATTTTTCTATGAATAGTCAAAGTATTCATGAATAGTTCCAGATATCGTGAATAGTGTCGTATACGTGAATAGTAACTCCGACACCAAAAGATAGAAATTTCACAAAAAATATCTTCACGCTTCGTGAATGGTACTCATGAATAGTAACTCATGAATAGTAACTCATGAATAGTAACTCCGACATGAAAAAGTTCCAAATTTGATAAAAAGTTCCAATCAATATTTCAGTATAATGATATTGAAGAAATAATATCATTTGAGAAGAAAATAACATCCCTTACCTCGAAAGACAGTACTTCTAGTTGAAACACCGGATATAGGTTATGATTTAAACTTGCAACGTATAGCAATACTCAAAGTATACTCAAAATACTCACAAGAATACGCTCGATAATATAGAGAGAGAAAACTTCAGTTTCGAGTGTGATTTTCAATTCTAACCTAAGCACCCTATTTATAGAAAATTGCTTAGAACACCAAAGCAGAAAATTTAATAAATTAATAATATATATATATATTTTTCCAACGCACACTTAATTTTGCCCAACATCACCACCAACCAAATTACTACACAAGACTAACAAAAAAAAAAAAACGTTTTCTAATTTTAAATATTTTAAACTTCCAAAAATCAATTATTTCGGAGCTTCGAAACTTCAATAATTCATAATAAATAGCCATTTTATCAAAAAATTCGAATCTCGAGAGTTTTTATAGGAAATTCAATTCTCTACAACTTTGCGAAAGAAAGTTTTTCCTAATTCCAAATGTAAATTGACCGAAATCCACAAACCAAGCGATTTTACAAAGCTATAATCAAATTTCGATCGAATAAATGGGGTCCACCGACATGTTTAACATGTTTTAAATATTTATTGCAACAAAAATACTCTTCCTCCTCGTATACTCATATATCCCACATTCGTTGTAAAAATATCACCATTATTATATTATTAAAATATAATAATATATTTAAATGAATTATTTTATCGGAAAAAGATAAAATTTCAATTTTCAACAATTGTCACATTAAAAATTTCTCCATCTATATCCACATAAAATCAATATTTTTCTTATCATATGAATCAATAATTAATTATTCACAAATAATAATATGTAATCATATTGTATCGACAACCGCATTCCCTTGGAAAAGAGGGGCTTTCCAATAAGAATTTCTCCTTCTCATGGCAATTAATTTAGGTGACCAAACCTCTCCTTAGACATAACTTTCTAGACATTGCCAATAATGTTATCTAATAATATTATTCAGATAATATGAATTATTGCTTCGATAATAAAAAATACTGTGTAATGACAATTATTGAAACAACAGCAATATAAAATATCAACGCAATAATTATTAAATCAATAAAATACTGAACAGTAATTGCTATAACCATTATTGAGTAGTGCCTTCTTACGTAAGAATCAATAATTGGTGCAATACCGTGTGCTACTGTGTTTTAACCACCGAGTATTTTAACAGTATTAACGGTAACAACTACGCCATTATTTTTAAACAACTTATATTTGTCGTTTTCTTCATCCAATCGCTTTTCACATGGGGCCCACAAAATATCACTTGGCCACATACGAATATTCCCCAAAGCAAGAAGAATATTCCACGACCAAACGAATATTCCCCGACAACAATGAATATTTTATAACCACTTGCTTATTTTGAAATATTGTGTATTTTACCCATAACTATCCACATTAATCAAATCAACCCTTACTATTTCAAAATAATAAATAGAGAAAATTAAATTTCATTAATAATAAGTTGGGGTCTTACAAATATCATTCACATGCTTATTCCTAATATAGTACTTCGTGAATAGTACTCCGGCAAAAAAAATTAAACTTAAACAAGAATGTTCAGAAAAATATCCTTGTAAAAAGATACTAGATGAAGCGCAAATTTCAAGGATATTCTACTAATTTCAAGGAATATAGAAGCAATACTTAACAAAATGAGAGTAGAATTCGGAATCTGAAACGAAATAATATTACTTACATACTACAGAGTAAGGAAGAAAATATTATTTATTAAGAATATTGAATAAAAATAATATCTCTTACCTTAAAAATAGAGTACTTTTGACTGGTATAGCGGGGATATTCTTGAAGAAAACTTGCACAATTTTTTACACTCAAAGTTTCCTTAAACTCTAAAGAAATATGCTCAATATTATAGATGAAGAATTCTCTGATTCTGGTGTGATTTTCAATTATAAACTAAGCATCCTATTTATATGAGAATGGCGTGATACTATTTGAAAAAGAAAATCACGAATTTTGCGAGAGAGAGTTTCACGAAGCACACCCATGAAGAATATTTTTTTGATTTTACTACGCAAACACTATGCATAATAAAATATAATATATTCTATTTTTTATAAAAAAAACAAAACTTATAAAATATATATTTATATATATTCCCTCCACTCCACTCCACGCCATCCCCTCCCCGTGACAAATCAATATATATATAAAACAAAACTGAGATAACTTTCTCCCGACTATTTTGAAAAATGGGTAAGTGGGTGTCCATATAAGAAGCCAAATTTACAACAAATACTTCATAAAAATCCCCTCTTTTTATGTCAATTCAATTGGCTTCACAAAATACATTTTTAACAACATTCATCATTAATATTATAACTCACAATATTAACAACCAGATCATTCTCATGAAAGAGGGGGCTTTGCAATAAGAATTTCTCCTTATTGATGCGCAATTAGGTGACCAAACCCTTTTCCTCGACAGAACTTTCTATACATTATCAATAATGCAAATAATAATATGAATAACTTTATTGTCTCAATTATTGATTTAATAATATAAAATATTATGATAATAATTGAATCAATAACGTGAGATACTATGCAGCAATTACTATGGCAATAATTTAATAAAACTGAGTGACTTCTCACGTAAGCATCAATAATCAATACCGTGTGCTACTATGTAATCACGCGTATTATTGTACTTTTATCATCGGGTATTTCAACAATTAACGATAAAACTTTCGCCGTTATTTTTATAAAAAGATATTTATGTCGTTTTCTAACTTCGACGATGAATTACATTTGTGGGGTCCAAAGAATGATTGTGTAGCCGCATTTAATATTCCCTGATAAAATGAATATTCCTGACCAATCGAATATTTTATAACAACTTGTTTACTTTGCAAAATTTATAAATATTACCCACAACTATAACATTATAACAAATTCACACCTTAATATTCAAAAATGATATTTAGAGAAAAATTAATATGTGTTCATAAAAGTTAGGGTCTTACCGTCATAGATGGATTTCCGTAATAGTTGGATTTCTGTAATAGTTGGATTAAAAATTTAATTCGAGCTCGACTCGAAATATAAATAATTTAAATATAAATAAATTTTAAAGTTCGATAAATTACTTAAATCTCCTTAAATTATAATTTTCTATTGATACTCGTTCGAAAATTTTAAATTACTTGGACTTGATTCGGGATAGTGCTCGACTCGGTAGCTAAACGAGTCTTAATCAAACTTTATTTTATATTCAATAAATTTTATGATCAAATATGAGCAAATCCATACTCGACCAGGACTCGGCCTATGTGGCGCCCCAAAATAGGTATACATCACCTATTACGAGGTTGTCAATACATGAATACGTAAACAACTACAACTTTATTATTACAACAAGAAAAGCTGTGAGTTTGAATACAAATATTATCTTCTGACAATATCTATACTCAAATAAATCCTCATCACATTTATTGATACATTATTTTACAAAATGGTGAGGACTACTAAACAATCCTTTCTAAAACCTTCATTCCATACCCCGACTAGCACTCGCTTATATTCTCGCCTCCCGAGAAAAATGGAACAAAAGGAAAAGGGTGAGCTCAACTAGCTCAAGTAAAGAATATTATGACTAAGATAATATACAACAAATTATCGTTAGTCTTCAACGGGAAAAATATAATAGAATACAATAGACAACAAATTTTAAATCAATATTCGCAGTTGAAATAATAATTCATTAGAAGAGTTAAGTAGAGAATGCAAACTACTATCTTCTATGTATGAATTTAAAAGTTCATCGTCTATCTTTTATCCCCTCAGTAACATCAATCAATATACATCTGAATCAAATATTCATCTTTGCACTACTGAAGCCAAAGATATTCATCGATTAGTCATGTTCATTTAAACACTGCTCATCTTTGCACTCACGGGCCAAAGATATTCTTCGAAATCATTCATCTTTTGCACTACTGAACCAAAGATATTCTTAAGAAATCATTCATCTTTTGCACTACTGAGCCAAAGATATTCCATAATATCATCATTTAAGACCGAGGATGATGAAAATATTTTTTTTTTTTTAAAGAAACGAATCCATGAAACAAAATGACAAGGATTAAGGATTAAGGATTAGTACTTGGTTTTATCCACGCCCAAAATACCTCAAAAATAATCATAGTGGTGTAAAATTCAAGAATGATCAAAACATGGATACAATCGAGTTAGTATCCGAATAGATGTTTTGACGAAAAGAAGAAATTTTATTTTTCTAATTGAATAATCCAGATATCGTGAATAGTCTGTAGTATCGTGAATAGTAACTCAGACACCAAAAGATAGAAATTCCACAAAAACATCTTCACGCTTCATGAATAGTACTTTCGTGAATAAGAACTCGTGAATAAGAACTTCATGAATAGTAACTCGTGAATAGTAACTCATGAATAGTAACCCATGAATAGTAACCCCAGACATGAAAAAGTTCCAAATTTGATAAAAACTTGGATCAACATTTCAAAGATAATGATATTGAAGAAATAATATCATTCTGAAAAAATAATATTCCTTACCTCAAAAGATCGATTACTTCTAGCTAGAATCTGGGTATAGTCTTTGAAGGAACTTGCACCGTCTAGAAATACTCAAAGTATACTCAAAATACTCACAAGAATACGCTCAATAATATAGAGAGAAAAACTTCGGGTTTACGGTGTGATTTTCAATTCTAACCTAAGCACCCTATTTATAGAAATTGCTTAGAACACCAAAGCGTAAAATTTATTAAATATTATTATATTTTTTCAAAATCCTCATACGCACACTCAACCATCAGCCACACATGTAGCCCACCTCTCAAAAAGTAAGAAAAACGTTTTTGTAATTTAAATTATTTTAAACTTCCAAAAATTAATTATTTCGGAGCTTCGGAACTTCAATAATTCATAATAAATAGCCCTTTCATCAGAAAATTCAAATCTCGCGAGTTTTTATAGGAAATTCAATTCTCTACAACTTTGCAGAAGAAAGTTTTTCCAAATTCCAAATAGAAATTGACCGAAATCCACAAACGGGCAATTTTACAGGCTATAATCAAATTTCAGTCAATAAATGGGGTCCACCGACATGTTTAACATGTTTTAAACATTTATTGCAACAAAAATACTCTTCCTCCTCGTATACTCATATATCCCACATTCGTTGTAAAAATATCACCGTTAATATATTATTAAAATAATATATTTAAATGAATTATTTTATCAGAAAAAGATAAAATATTAATTTTCAACAATTGTCATTTTAAAAATTTTCTCCATCTATATCCACATAAAATCAATATTTTCCTTATCATATAAATCAATAATTAATTATTCACAAATAATATTACAGAATCACAATATTGACAACCAGGCAGTTCCCAGGAAAGAGGGGGCTTTCCAATAAGAATTTCTTCTTACTGGCGCGCAATTAGGTGACCAAACCTCTCCTTAGATAGAACTTTCTAGACATTGCCAATAATGTTATCTAATAATATTATTCAGATAATATGAATTATTGCTTCGATAATGAAAATACCGTAAATGACAATTATTGAAACAACAAAGAATATAAAATATCAACGCAACAATTATTAACTCAATAAAATCTTTGAGCGATAATTATCGTAACCATTATTGAGTAGTGCCTTCTTCGTAAGAATCAATAATTGGTGCAATACTGGTATCTTCTTTGTTCAACAACGCGTATTAGTGTGTTTTAACCACCGGGTATTCCAACAATGATAATGGTAATAACTACGCCAGTTATTTAAAAACAACTTATATTTGTCGTTTTTCTTCATCCAATCGCTTTTTCACATGGGGCCCACACATGGTCACTTTGTCGCATTTAATATTCCCGAATCGCATTTAATATTCCACGACCAAACGAATATTCCCCACAACAATGAATATTTTATAACCACTTGCTTATTTTGAAATATTTGCGTATTTAACCCTTAATTATCCACATTAATCAAATCAACCCTTACTATTTCAAAATAATAAATAAATAAAGGAAATTCCTTTTATTTAAAAAAATTTGAGGTCTTACAACCTCCCTCGTTATGAAATTTCGTCCTCGAAATTGACGTGCGTACTTGGTGTTTCGAAAAGGTGAGGATACCTCGCTTTCATTTCCGTTTCCAATTCCCAGGTCATTTCCTCTATAGCATAATTCCTCCACAAAACTTTAACTTGTGGTATGACCTTTCTTGGCGTAGGACATGCTCCTTCCTATCCAAGATCTTGACAGTACCTCCTCATACGTTAAGTCTTGGCTATCTCGTCCCGGTTCTAACTCAATAACGTGGTTCGGGTCTTTCACATATTTACGAAAGCATGATATGTGAAACACATTATGAACACGAGACATACTCGGAGGTAACGCAAGTCTATAGGCTACATTTCCTACTCGGTCAAGAATTTGAAATGGACCAATAAATCGTGGATTGAGCTTTCCTCTCTTCCCAAATCTTGTAACTCCCTTCCATGGAGCAACTCGCAACAATACATGATCCCCTACACTAAATTCCACGTCCTTTCGATGAAGATCCGCATAACTCTTTTGTCGATCTTGTGCTTGCTTTGTATACGTTGTCGAATCATTTGGATCTTTTCGGTAGTCATACGTATTAACTCGGGTCCCAACAATGTTGCTTCACCCACCTCATCCCAACATATTGGAGAACGACATTTTCGTCCATATAATGCTTCGAATGGAGCCACACCTATACTTGCCTGATAACTGTTGTTGTAGGAGAATTCCACCAATGGTAAATACTTATCCCAACTGCCCTTGAAGTCTAGGACACAGAGTCTTAATATATCTTCAAGAGTTTGAATAGTCCTCTCTGATTGTCCGTCCGTTTGGGGATGGTATGCCGAACTAAATCGCAAATCCGTGCCCATAGCTTTTTGCAAGCTAACCCAAAATCATGAAGTGAATCTTGGGTCACGATCCGAAACTATGGATACAGGCATGCCATGCAACCTCACAATCTCATTTACGTACATACTAGCAAGACGTTCAAGGAATAAGTCTCCGTGATTTGAAGAAATGAGCAGATTTGGTTAATCTATCAACAATAACCCAAATAACATTGATGCCTTGAGAAACCGTAGGAAGACCCATAACGAAATCCATGGTAATGTGTTCCCACTTCCATTCCGGAATCTTAAGTGGCTGCAACGGACCCTTAGGTACAAGATGCTCCGCCTTTACACGTTGGCAAGTTAAACACATCGAGATAAACTTTGCAATCTCTCTCTTCATATTGTTCCACCAAAATGTATGTCGAAGATCACGATGCATTTTAGTACTTCCAGGATGGATTGTAAATGGTGTATTGTGTGCCTCCATCATAATCTTATACTTCAAATCAGAGTCGTTAGGAACACAAAGTCTAGAGTGGACTCGAAGTATTCCTTCTTCATCAATTCTCGCTTCCGGAATAGCTCCTTCTTGTACTTTCTTCTTCATACGCATCAGCTCTGGGTCGGTGGCTTGAGCAGCTTTAACTTTATTGATTAAAGTCGATTATACTCGTATATCATCACGTGGGTACCTAGAGTTTTCATCTCCATCTCTATTATTTGTAAATTATACGAAATTAGTCTTTGACAATATCGTACTCGTACTTGTATACGATCTTCTACTCAACACGTCAGCTACCACGTTAAACTTTTCCGAGGATGGCATGGTCAGAACATGTGCTGAAATGAGTCTCCTCTTGAGTTCTTCGAAGCTCTTCCCACATTCCTTTCTCCATTCAAATTTTGTATCTCTACGAGTTAGCTACGTTAATGGAATAGCGATTCGAGAATATCCTTCAACGAATCTCCGATAATTACCAACTAAGCCTAGAAAACTACGCATTTCGATTATCGACTTAGGTTGTTCTCAACTGTGACTCATATCCCAACCTTGGATAGCACGTCACAATGACACCTATCAGTTTACTATCGCACGAATATGACGTCCCTTACAGAGAGTCTGGCTTCGGTGCATTCCACAAAGGAAGTCACAAAATAAAGGCTCAGGTACCAATTTCTATAGTTGAATTTTTAACTCCTGAAGTTCAATAGGAGCCATTCGATATGAGATTTTAGAAATGAGTTTTGTACTTAGGGTTCAAATTCGATACAAAATTTAATATCGTGCTTTGGGAGTAAGCCAAGAAATTCTTCGTAAAATACGTCGGAAAAATCAATAACAACAAGAATATTATTCAAATCGGCGTGTCTTTATTCAAATCCATAACATGGACTAAGAAAACTTGACATCCGTAATAAACGAATGACTTCATGGCTTGATATGAAAATGTTTGACTACAATGGTTTGATTGCTTGAGTTGAATAACGAGTTGCTTAGGAATATGAAAACTAACAACCTTACAAAAGCAATCAATTTGGCATGATGAGTAGTTAACCAATCAATCCCTAAAATCACATCAAAAGCAAATATCTCAATAGAAATAAGGTTAACGGTAATGTGATAGTGCCAACTGAATCAAGCAAGATTTTTAAACAACGGATGTAATGAAAGTTTCTCCTAATGGAGTCTCCACAGATAGGTCAAAGTTTAATTTCTCCGTAGTCAAGTTCAAACGTTGAAAGCATGAGTAAGAGAGATAAAAGAATGGGTAGAACCGATATCTAGTAAGGTATAAACTTCGCAAGAATTTATAATTAACTAACCTGTGCTAACTTCGTTCGGGTTCCTCGCATTTTGACCGGCCACGACAAACGCTCTTCCAAGAACCGCTGACTTTGACTTTTCTCGGGACATCCTTTTGAGTCACCATTCCTCATTGGATCGGTTTTGATATCGTCTAATCTCGAGCGATATGTCCTTCTTTTCCACAATTATAGCATACCTTAAACTGCTGTGGACGGTTTGGACCGATATGTCCCTCTTTCCGCATTTTTGTAACATACGACCGATGGTCTTTTCTCCTCCCTTGGAACCGGTTACTCACCGGCGCCGACGCTCTTCACATGGTCGTTGTTGAATCTCCTCTTTTAAAATCTCCTCCCGACTCGCTTCTATTTTCATGGCCACAATTACCACCGGAGTGGTTACCGCTTTGTCCGTATTCTTCTTTCTCCATCCGGTTATCGTTATTCTCGATGATCGCTATCTTCTTGATATGATCCTCGGTTATGGTCCCTCGGTTGACCGTACTCGTTATCTCGCTTCTAATAATTGAGCCCTGCTTACAACATCCGAATAGAGAAAGTTTATGAGAAATGAGATATCTTGATGCCGCCGAGTTTCAAACCTCTAAGAAACATTCGCGTCATCGTTTCTCATTCTCCACCAAATGAGGTGCAAACTGGATAACTCGCAAACTTTGCCTCGTCTTCGAGACACCGCCATGTTGTTTTGTTCTAATCGATGAACTCCACTTCCTTCATATAATGAACACTTTCGTGAAAGTATTTGTCATTAAATAGCTTCAAACGTCTCCCAAGATCTGCCGAAAAGTACCGGATGGGTACGCTTCACGAGACTCCCACCAAGAGATCCGCCTCGCCACGGAACATAAAGGTGGCGAATGGAACCTTCGTTCTCTCAGTGCATCCCAAGACATCGAATATCTTGGTAATTTGTTTGACCCATGTTTCCGCCGTATGATCGGGATCCGCTTTCCTTTAATTCGTGGTCCTAACTCTTTGAATCGCTTGGTTGTGACAACCCGTGAATTGCTATCATTTCCTCTGTATTTTGAACACGAAGTTTCCTCGTCTCGATTTTGCGTGAACTGCAAAAAACTTCTAAACATCCCTCGTTCATCATCTCGCTTTCGGTGTTGTTTGTTCACGGGAGGAACATTGCCCGACCAGCCAGACGCTCTCCTCGTTGGTGAGTACTGAGCATCTCCACGGTCTCATTTACTCCAATCATTAATATTCTCAATTCGACATTCTCAAATCATCGTCATAAAATAAGGGTTAATTAAGGAAATCAATATATCACATAATATCTCTATATCTTGACCAACTAACAAATAAGCTTAGTAAGACACACTAGCGAAGGTTTTACTCTGCCTCCCCTCCTAGTTCTATTCCCCGATCTCCGCCAGAGATCATATCCCTAAGCTCGATACCAAACTGCGGCGCCCCAAAAAATAGGTATAGATCACCTATTCGAGTTGTCAATACATGGTATGTAAAACAACTACAACTTTATTATTACAACAAGAAAACTGTGAGTTTGAATACAAATATTATCTTCTGTACAATATCTATACTCAAATAAATCCTCATCACATTTATTGATATATTATTTTACAAAATGGTGAGGACTACTAAACAATCCTTTCTAAAACCTTCATTCCATACCCAGACTGCATTGCTCGCTTATATTCTCGCCTCCACGAGAAAAATGGAACAAAAGGAAAAGGGTGAGCTCAACTAGCTCAAGAAAGAATATTATGACTAAGATAATATACAACAAATTATCGTTAGTCTTCAACAAGGAAAAATATAATAGAATACATAGACAACAAATTTTAAATCAATATTCGCGCTGAAATAATAATTCATTAGAAGAGTTAAGTAGAGAATGCAAACTACTATCTTCTATGTATGAATTTAAAAGTTCATCGCCTATCTTTTATCCTGTAACATCAATCAATATACATCCGAATCAAATATTCATCTTTGCACTACAGCCAAAGATATTCATCATTAATCATGTTCATTTAAACACTGCTCATCTTTGCACTACGGGCCAAAGATATTCTTCAGAAATCATTCATCTTTGCACTACAGGCCAAAGATATTCTTAAGAAATCATTCATCTTTGCACTACAGGCCAAAGATATTCCATAATATCATCATTTAAGACTGAGGATGATGAAAAATATTTTTTTTTTTTTAAAAGAAACGAATCCAGTGAAACAAAATGACAAGGATTAAGGATTAAGGATTCGTACTTGGTTTTATCCACGTCCAAAAATACCTCAAAAATAATCATAGTGGTGTAAAATTCAAGAATGATCAAAACATGGATACAATCAGAGCTAGTATCCAGAATAGATGTTTTGGACGAAAAGAAGAAATTTTATTTTTCGATGAATAATACCAGATATCGCGTGAATAGTCCGTAGTATCGTGAATAGTAACTCTCGACACCAAAAGATAGAAATTCCACAAAAACATCTTCACGCTTCATGAATAGTACTCGTGAATAGTAACTCGTGAATAATAACTCATGAATAGTAACTCGTGAATAGTAACTCATGAATAGTAACCCATGAATAGTAACCCCGACATGAAAAAGTTCCAAATTTGATAAAACTTCATATCAACATTTCAAGATAATGATATTGAAGAAATAATATCATTACTGAAAAAATAATATTCCTTACCTCGAAAGATCGGATTTAGTAGCTAGAATACCGGGTATAGTCTTTGAAGGAACTTGCAAATCTAGCAATACTCAAAGTATACTCAAAATACTCACAAGAATACGCTCAATAATATAGAGAGAAAACTTCAGCTTTACGGTGTGATTTTCAATTCTAACCCAAGCACCCTATTTATAGAAATTCTTTAAAACCAAAAAGCAGAAAATTTATTAAATATTATTATATTTTTTCAAAATCCTCATACGCACACTCAACCATCAGCCACACATGTAGCCCACCTCTCAAAAAGTAAGAAAAACGTTTTTGTAATTTAAATTATTTTAAACTTCCAAAAATTAATTATTTCGGAGCTTCGGAACTTCAATAATTCATAATAAATAGCCCTTTCATCAGAAAATTCAAATCTCGCGAGTTTTTATAGGAAATTCAATTCTCTACAACTTTACAGAAGAAAGTTTTTCCAAATTCCAAATAGAAATTGACCAAAATCCACAAACGGGCAATTTTACAAATTATAATCAAATTTCAATTAATAAATGGGGTCCAATCGCATGTTTAACATGTTTTAAACATTTATTGCAACAAAAATACTCTTCCTCCTCAGATACTCATATATCCCACATTCGTTGTAAAAATATCACCATTAATTAATATATTATTAAAATAATATATTTAAATGAATTATTTTATCGTAAAAAGATAAAATATTAATTTTCAACAATTGTCATTTTAAAATTTTCTCCATCTATATCCACATAAAATCAATATTTTCCTCATCATATAAATCAATAATTAATTATTCACAAATAATATTACAGAATCACAATATTGACAACCGAGCAGCCTCAGAAAGAGAGGGGCTTTCAATAAAATTTCTTCTTCTTTGGCCATGAATTAGGTGACCAAACCTCTCCTTAGATGTAACTTTCTGACATTGCCAATAATGTTATCTAATAATATTATTCAGATAATATGAATTATTGCTTCGATAATGAAAAAATACCGTGTAATGACAATTATTGAAACAACAAAGAATATAAAATATCAACGCAACAATTATTAACTCAATAAAATAATCGAATAAGTAATTATCGTAACCATTATTGAGTAGTGCCTTCTTACGTAAGAATCAATAATTGGTGCAATACCGTGGTGTGCTACTCGTTCAACAACGCGTATTAGTGTGTTTTAACCAATTTTATTCCAACAAAGATAATCTGTGAATAACTACGCCGTATTATTTAAAAACAACTTATATTTGTCGCTTTCTTCATCCAATCGCTTTTGGTATGGGGCCCACACATGGTTGGTTGGCAAATGACGAATATTCCCTTCGACCGCATTTAATATTCCACGACCAAACGAATATTCCCCGACAACAATGAATATTTTATAACCACTTGCTTATTTTGAAATATTTGCGTATTTAACCCTTAACTATCCACATTAATCTAATCAACCCTTACTATTTCAAAATAATAAATAAATAAAGGAAATTCCTTTTTATTTAAAAAAATTTCGGAGTCTTACAGTTCATATACAGTTACAAATGAGCAATTTTTTGGGACCAACAAGTTGCATCCTACAGCCATAGATTGATTTGCAACTCTCCTATATAGGCATAGTTATATCAATCCTTCTACGGGAACCAGCCAGGGGTGATCGGTCGGGAATTTTATTTTTTTTTGTTATGACTTTAAGAAAATTAATGTGATTTATTGGAACTGAATTTTTTTTTTATAAAAAACAATGATTTAGGTGTTATTTGGATACATGTAAAAAACAAGTTGCACAGACTATACAACCCCGTTTTTTACCTGTATCCAAATGACACTTAAATCACTATTTTTTTTTTGTAAAAATTCCAGTTCCAATAAATTACATTAATTTTTTAGAAGTCATAACAAAAATAAAATTGGCCTGGTCGCCATCCATGGTACCCCTAGCATTTTTGTAGTTATATTAACCTCTACACTTATTACCAGTTACTTAAAATGAAGATTTGAAAAGAATTTGATCAAAATGTAATGATTAATTCTGACATTCTGCCTATACTCACCTTATATAATGCTCAGTAATTGTATATTATTCATAGGGCTATAGAGAATAACATGAAACAAACTACCTGCAACACACAACCTGATCGATAACATTCATATTCCTACGCATAAGTACCAACGAAAAAAAAATGGACAAAATAAACTGAAACGAAATAACAGCAATAACTTAAACTCAACAGGCTACATGTTAGTACAGTAGAACTTCTATAAATTAATATTATTAAGATTGAAAATTTTTATTAATTTAAAGGGTTATTATTTAATCAATAAATTAATAATTTATTGATTTAAAGAGTATTTTTCTATTCAGTGAACATAAATTTAATTACATTAAAATTATTGCATTTTATTTATGTTTATATCATACTTTTTTTTATACAATGTATCATACTTATTAAATTAATGTAATAATAGAATTTATTAATTGTAAGTGATATTAATTATTTTAATAATTAAATAATGTTCATTGATCCACTTTTCAAATTACTTTCACATTTTATTTCAAAAAAAAAATTATGTTCACATTAAGTTTAATTAATTTGTATATATAAGTTCATTGTACTAGAATTTAATACATTCCATGTATGATGATAAAAAGAACTACTATATAAACATCAACAAAAATTCTTCAAATCATACTCAACAATAACTTCTCATCTAAAAGGTGTCCATAAATCCACCATGACAGATCAAATACGCAAGGAATTATGCGAGTATAAGAGAGATCACCCTACATGTACTCAGAAAGATTTACAATAGTGGCTTGATGAATCATATTTTACAAGATCACTACAAGAAAAAGGCCTAACAGCGACCAATACTATCAGCAACCGCATATGCGGTCGCTGATATTAGTATTATCGACCGACCTCTGCGATTGTGAGTTAATCTAATCACTATAGTATATCAGCGATCGCCTGCGGTCTCTAATCGATCGCTATCATAATTTTGCCTCCCAAAATTTGGTAGGAAATGTTGGCGCCAAGGTTTTGTGCGACCAGTTAAAATTAGCGACCACATGTGATCGCTGATAAGTCCATGTCATTAAAAATTAGCGACCGCATGCAGTCGCAGAAGGCGGTTGCTGATCAAACTTAATGTTATCAGTACCAGGTATTCGCTCGACATAGCACATGGAAGGAAGAGAAAAGAGGGAGCTCAAAATAGAGAGAAGAGAAAGAAAGGGGGAGAAGAAAAGAAGGGAAGAAGGAGCTCGCTCACTTCCATCGCTGCTGCCGCCACTGCCCACTACCATCGCTGCTGTCGCCATTGCCCACTGCCATCTCCGCCGCCACAGGTAACCCCCTAACTTCTCTTTTTTCTGAATTTGATATGGATTGGGTGTTACTTTATATAGATTTTGTGTGGTATATAGATTGGGTGTTACTTTATATAGATTGGGTGTGGTATAGATTGGGTGTTAATATATATAGTAATATATATGTTATATAGATTGAGTGTGTTAATATTTTCTGAATTTGATCATATCCAAAAATTATGAATGTGGTATATAGATTGGGTGTTAATATATATATATATATATATATATATATATATATATATATATATATGGTATATATATTAGGTGTGTTAATATTTTCTGAATTTGATCATATCCAAGTATTGTGAATGTTGTATATAGATTGAGTGTTAATATATAGTAATAGTACATTGTTAATATCCAAATATTAAGGGACTGTTGGAGCTAATGGGCTGGGCTTGGGGCCGCGAGGCCCCGCAAGGCCACACCAAGCTTAGCCAAGCCTCACGGGGCCAAGCCAAGCTTGGTTGTCAGCATGGACAAAATCATGAAATCCAAGAGAAATTACTTTTTAAGCTAGTTGGTTCAAATTACAATATTAACATACATACCCAACCAACTCAAACCAAATTGTGAGCCCACCAATTAAGCTAAGCTAAGCTAATGTATTTCATTTTATAGGATTAATCAATGTTTTCATAACCGAACTCGTCATCCAACTCAAAAAGGCTAGTTTAACCGGTGGTCGAATCGTTATTGACCCAATAATATTACTATGTCCTAGTAACATGCCAGGCGTGCACTGACTTGCGTATATCGATAATGGATTGCAAGGCCTGCCAGTTTCAACCCGTGTGTCTTTTGCCCCGTAAAACCACAACTGAACTTGTATAAATATAAAATATCTCTCTCTCTCTCTCTCTCTATATATATATATATATATATATATATATATATATATTATATCTTTGGGTGCAACACATGGAAGACCAAAAAAGAAACTAGCTAGTTTCTGACCTGTTATTCATTGTTTATCTCTATGTGGCTGATGGAGATCATTATAGTGAAATTGCACGATTTATTTCACAAACTTATGTATACAAGAATAAAGCTACAATATGTTATAAAAACTATAAATTGCTTAACCAAGTTGTGAATATCCCAAAACATAAAAGATTATAGAAAGGGACTGTTTTAGGTATAATCTTAAAACATGTTAGCCGCCTTAGCACACTAGTTGATATGAATGAATCTCCAAGATACTCAAAAGTTGTATAAATGAGTTAGCAAACTCTGATATAAAGCTAGCATTAATGAAATACCTTACATATTCACTTACGATAAACAATAAAAACAAATTTAAAATAAATTAAAATAAAATAACATGATATAATATGACTATTAAACTAAGTAGAATTTACTTAGTTTCTCATACTAAATTTAATAAAATTTAATATTTGACATATAATATATATTAAATATGATTAAGTATATAATTAAATTAAAATATAATATCATACAAATATAACAAAACTTTTATATGCTTACAAGTATGTTCAAGTATATAACTTTTTATTGCTTTAATTTGCATTCATTCGTTATTGTTTTGGTCTTATTATATTGGAAATTTGTATGTTTCTCTTGGTTTATGTATTGGGTGCCTAGAAATGACCATATATGCATGTCGTCGTGCATGTGGCTAGTCCATATTATAGGGAGACTCGCTAATTTTTTTTTTTTGGTCGTAGTGTCATAAACATTTATAATATTAACGAGCTAATCATATGCTTACAAGTATGCTCAATTTATATGCTACTAGCTAGTATGCTCAAGTCATATGGTTAAGAGTATGTTCTCAAGTCATATGCTTACAAGTATGTTTAAATGTTAATCATATGCTTACAAGTATCCTCAAGTCATATGGTTACAAGTATGCTCAAGTCATATGTTAATATTTATAATGTTGTCTGTAGCAGGTATCGTGGTATCATGGACCTCTATTCAGACCGTAGTTGGATGGTACGATGAAAGTCAAGTGCCCAGATAGGTGCTACAGCTGAATTTAGAGTTGGTTGCCAAGTGTTTTTGGAGAATGCTTATAGTCACCCAGAATGTGTGAATGGTCAGAACAGGATACGATGTCCATATTTGAAGTGTAAGAATATAAATTATATGGAAAAAGACGTGGTAAACCATCATTTACTTGTGTTTGGGTTCATGAAAAATTACAAAGAATGTTGGTGGGCTCATGGGCAGAGAAGAGATGGTGGCATCACAATAGTACACAATTCGGGCAGTAGTACTCATTGTATGAAAGAAATGGTTCATGATATTGCAGGGCCATATTTTGATTGGGAACAAGGCAGAGAGAAACCTATGAATTCTGATGCCAAAGACTTCTTTAAGTTGTTAGACGAGGGTAGCGAGCCATTATGGCATGGTTGCACCAAACACACTACATTGTCTACAGTGGCGACATTACTTAACATCAAGACTGGTCACAATATAAGTCATGAGTGTTTTGAGTCTCTCTTGAAGGCCATTAAGAGTATGTTGCCTGACGGTGAGAAATTACCTGATAACTATTACTTTTGTAAGAAAATGGTGAAGAAGTTGGGTCTTGGATACCAAAAGATCGATGCATGTCCCAACGATTGCATGTTGTTTTATAAGGAAAATGAACAGATGACAAGGTGCACATTTTGCAGTCATGACCGATTTAGGCCTAATAAACAGGGTGTGACTACAAAAAAATCAAGTATACCATTTAAAATTCTAAGGTATTTTCCAATAACACATCGGCTAAAAAGATTGTACATGTCTTCAAGAACAGCTAAACATATGAGTTGGCATGCGAAATCTCCAGCTAAAGATGGAGAACTAAATCATCCCACAGATGGGCAGGCTTGGAAAGAATTCAACTTAGCACATCATGGGTTTGCATTGGAACCTAGAAATGTGAGGCTTGGATTTTCCACCGATGGTTTCAACCCGTTTGGCCACTCAGCTATTCCGTACTCATGTTGGCCTGTGATTGTTACTCCGTACAACTTGCCTCCATAGATGTGTATGAAATAGCCATACTTGTTTCTTTCACTCGTGGTTCCTGGTCCTAAGAGTCCTGGAAAGAACTTAGATGTTTACTTGAGACCTCTTATAGACGAGTTGAAGGTATTGTGGGAGGATGGAGTACAGACATGGGATGTTGCAACAAAGACAAATTTCAACCTTAGGGCAGCAGTTATGTGGACTATAAGTGACTTCCTAGCTTATGGTATGTTAGCTGGATAGAGTACACACGGGAAGTTTGCTTGTCCGTATTGTATGGAGCATACAAAGTCTTTCAATCTATTAAAAGGTCGAAAGCCTTGCTGGTTTGACTGTCATTGTCGGTTCTTACCAGTAGATTACCCGTTTTGAAGAAATAGAGAACACTTCAGGAAAGGGAAAGTAGACAATGATATATCTGCACCGCGATTATCGGGAATGGAGATGCGAGATCGTGTGATGCAATTTTTGGTTATCCTATTTGGTAAGATTGATGCCACAAACATAATCAATGGGTTTGGTAAATCTCATAACTGGGTTCGGAGAAGCATCTTTTGGGAACTGCCTTATTGGTCTATAAATTTGATTCGTCATAATCTAGATGTGATGCATATTGAGAAGAATATGTTGGACAATGTGTTTAACACCGTAATGAATGTTACAGGGAAGACAAAAGATAATGATAAGGCACGTTTGGACATGAAAGATATTTGTAAACGTCCTGGATTAGAACTTTATGAATCTCCTAATGGTAAGATTGTCAAACCGCATGCAAGGTACACATTGTCCAAAAAGCAAGTTGAAGATGTGTGCACATGGGTTAAGTCTCTGAAACTACTAGATGGATATACGTCAAACATTGCAAGGTATGTTATGGGTTGGAAATTGCAAGGGATGAAGAGTCATGACTGTCATGTGTTCATAGAGAGACTCATGCCTATAACATTTCGAGATCTGCTTGATAAACCAATATGGGATGCTTTGACGGATCTTAATCATTTCTTTAAAGACTTATGTTCAAAAACATTAAATGAGAAGGACATGACTGTACTTGAGAAAAACATCATAGAGATCACTTGTAAACTGGAAAAAATATTCCCACTTGGTTTTTTTGACTCCATGGAGCATTTGCAAATCCATCTTCCCTATGAAGCTCGTGTTGGGGGTCCAGTTCAATATAGATGGATGTACCCTTTCAAGAGGGTGATGGGAAACCTTAAGAGGAAGGTGAAGAATAGAGCTCATATCGAGGGGTCGATATGTGAGGCATATAGTTTCGATGAGATATCTACGTTTATCTCAGACTATTTTCCGAATGAAGTCTTGACAAAGGCTAATCCAGTCTCGAGACATGATGATGGGGGAAATGTTGAACTAAATGGTCGACTTTCTTTATTTGGTCTATCAGGCCGCGCTTATGGAAAAGGGAAGCGCATATTCCTCTTTGAGTAAGAATTATATGCTGCATATACTTACATTCGTCTCAATTGCAATGAGATTGACGAATTTGTGAGGTACACATGTAGACTTGAAAATTTATCCCTTAACTTTTTTTAATATATAATATACATTCCAATATGTTAATGTTTATAACATTGTATAGATTGTAAGATGACGAGTTAAAAGTGAAGCATCTTGGCATAACTGATAAAGATATTCAAATCAATCGTGATAAAAAAATTACAGTTTGGCTAAAGGACAAAGTAAGTTCAGTTTCTTAAGCACGACATATATATATATATATATATATATACTCCATATTAACTATGACTTCATTTAATAAGATGGAGTTTTGTAGGCTTTGACTGAGGGATCAACGATTCCGGCTAATGTACATGTCATAGCTATGGGATCAGACAGGGACCAAGTCAGCAGCAATGGTTACAAAATAAATGGTTATGAATTTCATACAAAGGCATATGGGCGCGGTAAAAGAACAACGAACTCTGGAGTGTGTGTCCAAGGAGATTGTTATAATGAGCTTGGTCGTGCCTTTTACAGGGAGTTAGAGGAAATCGTAGAGTTGTCGTACAAGGGCACATACGAGGGTTATATTAACTTGTTCAAGTGTCGTTGGTTTGATTCAGAAAAAGGGATACGTGTTGACAGACATAGAATCGTCGATATTGACCTCCATAGGTCTGTGTACTCCAACAAACCGTTTGTTTTACCAACTCAAACAGTACAAGTATACTACACTCCTAGTCCTGTTAGGAAAAGGGATAGACCGCCTACAGATTGGCAAGTTGTAATTCATACTCCCGCGCACAGTCGGGTAGAAGTAGTTGATGGGGAGATTTATCAAGAGCAGATGCTTCATAGACAAACTATAATAAATATGGAGGATGATAATGAAGTAATCCAGTTAGATGGTGGAGATGAACCACGTGAATTAGATCCTGAGTCAATACTTGTGTCAGATGACATTGATACTGAGGAGGAAGAGTTATTGACTGAATCTGACACTAAATCTGAAGCAGATGATGGTTATGAATCTTCAATACGTATACAAGATGATTCTGAATCAAAGATTGACACTTGAACAAATGAAATGTATGTTTAGCATTACATGTTAAACATTTTATGTACTTAACTATAAACATCTTTATATCGCTGCCATATATGTTTATTGTCACTATAAGCAATTTCTGTCATTATTGTCATTTTATATTCATATATATACAAACATCTTTATATCACTGTCATGTTTATGTACTTAACTATGTAAATGCAATTACCTTGTCATTTTATATTCATATATACATGTAATCAAATATAACTCATACTAACATCTTGAAATTTGTAATATATAATGACTTACGAGCGGTAGCAGAAAAAAGCGCTTGACTTGGGTAGGGGGCCTAATCATGTGCCCAAAGCCCCTACTAATCTGGATGATTGAATTCTTATTCAGATTCGTCCTCCTATGAATAGCACGTATGTAAGACCCCGAAATTTTTAAATAAAAAGGAATTTCCTTTATTTATTATTTTGAAATAGTAAGGGTTGATTTGATTAATGTGGATAGTTAAGGGTTAAATACGCAAATATTTCAAAATAAGCAAGTGGTTATAAAATATTCATTATCGCTCGGGAATATTCGTTTGGTCGTGGAATATTCGCATCGCTGTCGGGAATATTCGTATTTACGCAAATGTGTGTGGGCCCATAACTGAAAGCCGATTGGATGAAGAAAATGACAAATATAAGTTGTTACCGCTTAACACTATTGGAATACCCTTGGTTAAAACATAAGAATACGCGTTGTTGCACAAGAGCAGACACTGTTATTGCACCAATTATTAAAGGCACTACTCAATAATGGTTACGATAATTACCGCTCAAATATTTTATTTTATTGAGTTAATAATTGCTTGCGTTGATATTTTATATTCATTGTTGTTTCAATAATTGTCATTACACAAAGATTTTTCATTATCGAAGCAATAATTCATATTATCCTGAATAATATTATTAGATAACATTATTGGCAATGTCTAGAAAGTTCTGCTCTAAGGAGAGGTTTGGTCACCTAATTAATTGCTACGGTAGAAGAGAAATTCTTATTGAAAGCCCCTCTTTCCTGAACCGCCGGTTGTCAATATTGTGATTACGTAATATTATTTGTGAATAATTAATTATTGATTTATATGATGAGGAAAATATTGATTTTATGTGGATATAGATGGAGAAAAAGTTTAATGTGACAATTGTTGAAAATTGAAAATTTATCTTTTTCTCGATAAAATAATTCATTTAAATATATTATTATATTTTAATAATATAATAATGGTGATATTTTTACAACGAATGTGGGATATATGAGTATACGAGGAGGAAGAGTATTTTTGTTGCAATAAATGTTTAAAACATGTTAAACATGCTCGGTGGACCCCATTTATCGATCGAAATTTGATTATAACCAGAAATCACCCGTTTGTGGATTTCGGGTCAATTTCTATTTGGATTTTGGAAAAACTTTCTTCTACAAAGTTGTAGAGAATTGAAATTCCTATAAAAACTCGCGAGATTCGAATTTTCTGATGAAAGGGCTATTTATTATGAATTATTGAAGTTCAAAGCTCAAAATAATTAATTTTGAAGTTTTAAATATTTTTAATAAGAAAACGTTTTTTTGAGTTAGGCAAGGTGAGTCACTCTTGGTGGCTGATGGTTTGAATCAGATTTTGGGTGCGTAGGAATTTAATAATTATTTATTAATATTTTATTAAATTTTCTGCTTTGGTGTTCTAAGTAATTTCCTATAAATAGGGTGCTTAGGTTAGAATTGAAAATCACACCAGAAACTGAAGTTTTCTCTCTCTATATTATCGAGCGTATTCTTGTGAGTATTTTGAGTATACTTTGAGTATTGTTAGATTCGCAAGTTCCTTGACCTTATATCCTGGTTTCAATTTAAGAGTACTGATCTTTCGAGGTAAGGGATATTTTTTTTTTTTGTAATGATATTATTTCTTCAATATCATTATGCTGAAATGTTGATCTGAAGTTTTTATCAAATTTGGAACTTTTCATGTCGGGGTTACTATTCATGAGTTACTATTCACGAGTTACTATTCATGAGTTACTATTCACGAGTTACTTATTCACGAGTAGTATTATTCATGAAGTGTGAAGATGTTTTTGTGAAATTTCTATCTTTTGGTGTCTGAGTTACTATTCACGTGATACTGCACTATTCACGATATCTGGCACTATTCATCGAAAAATAAAATTTCTTCTTTTCATCCAAAATATCTATTCGGATACTAGCTTTGATTGTATCCATGTTTTGATCATTCTCAAATTTTACACCACTATGATTATTTTTGAGGTATTGTTGGACATGGATAAAACAAAGTACGAATCCTTAATCCTTAATCCTTGTCATTTTGTTTCACCGGATTCGTTCTTTAAAAATATTTTTCATCATCCTCGGTCCTTAAATGATGATATTATTGAATATCTTTGGCCCGTGAGTGCAAAGATGAATGATTTCAAAGAATATCTTTGGCCTTTAGTGCAAAGATGAACAGTGTTTAAATGAACATGACCGATCGATGAATATCTTTGGCCTTTAGTGCAAAGATGAACAGTGTTGAGATGAATACATACCGATTGATGAATATCTTTGGCTGAGTAGCAAAAGATGAATATTTGATTTGAGATGAATATTAATTAATGTTACAGGATAAAATATTGATGATGGACTCATAAATTCATAGATTATAGTAGATTTCATTCTCTACGTAACTCTTCTATGAATTATTATTTCATTACATGAATATTGATCTCAAACTTGTTGTCTATTGTATTCTATCGATTTTTTCCTCGTTGGAGACTAACGATAATTTGTTGTATATTATCTTAGTCATAATATTCTTTACCGGGCTAGTTGAGCTCACCCTTTTCCTTGTTGTTCAATTTTTCTTCTCGGGGAGGCGAGAATGTAGCGAGTACTAGTCGGGGTATGGAATGAAGGTTCTAGAGAGAGTTGTTTAGTAGTCCTCACCATTTTGTAAAATAATGTATCAATAATTATGATGGGGATTTATTTGAGTGTGGATATTGTCTGAAGACAATATTATATTTAAACTCACAAGATATATTGTCGTATTTCACACGACATTTGTATTATTGAAGTTGTAGTTTGCTTCTTGTACCATGTATTTGGCGACTCAGAATGGGTGTTGTGTATACCTATTTTGGGGGCGTCACAACGTATGTCCCGCATCATTTATATATAAGAATTTTAGATTCCATTTATACAAGATATATAACTAATGTAAATTGCTTTAATATATCTACTTATCTTTGATGTAAATTATTGTATATTATAGTGATTTTTCAGATAATAAGATCGTCAAGTGCATATCACAGTTGTGCTTACAGAATTTGCCCACACCTGTGATTACGTGGGCTAGCACACCTATCGCCCATAAGGATGTAGTTTGAGCTGAATTTCAAATATGTTTTTTTTAATATAGTCAATTCTAAGGATAATTGTTTAGTAGTGTTAGATTATATGTTAAAAGTACCATTTTAATATTATAAGGATTATTTATTTGCAGAAAAGGTATAGATGGGAGGACGCGCAGGCTTTAATGATTCAAATATTATTCTGGCAGAAGTGCACCGTCCGCACCAAGGATAATTTGAACAAAGAACGACAAAAAGCCCTTCACAATGCCGAGATCTACCATCCAGGCCAAGGAGAGGATTACATGCACGAGTATAGCCCTTGGTGGTGCACCCAGTCCATATGGGCTGAGATGTGTGCCCAATGGAGAGCTGAGAGCTAGGTTAAAAGACGCAAGACGACCGCCACTAACAGATCTTCAGGTGTACCTGATGGCGAAAAGGCTAAAGGAACCTACAAGGGCGACAGTATTTCACAGTTGCAGTATATCACTGCTAGGGTATGCACAAATAGTTTTAATATGTTTACAATCATGAATTGTAGAATATATATCATATTTTTACTTAGTAATATTGGAATATATTTTGTATAAGAGTCTCAGTCTCAAGGTCAGCCTATCCATTGGTTGGATGTGTACGTGGCCACCCGTGATGGTCTGTCGGATGCTCTCTAGATAGCGGTAATAAGTTTTAATAACTTGATCTTGTTTATCAAGTTTTACGTCATTCTTTAGAATTTTACCAATTTATTTCTAACTATTTAATTGTTAACATGATGACAGGATACTTATACGCGTTTATTGAATGAGCGTTATCCTAAAGGCACCCCACGTCCGCCAATTGATCAAGAATTGTGGGAGAGGGCGTCTGTTATGAAGAAGAACTACGTCAAGGGTCAAGGACAATGATGACGCCCATCCTTCAGTGGCTCAGGCAGCTCTGCTACCCAGTCTTCACAGTCATCGCGTCATCCAGTTGTTCATACTCCTGTTGACTGTGTGAGACCTATATGTCGAGATCGTAATCTTCTAAAGATACTGGGCGGGCATCTGGTGGCTCTGAGTGCTGATGAGTTAGCTGATGCAGTAGCGGCAGCAGCAACATCACAACATGGGGATGGCGACGAGGTAATCAATCTTATTTATAACAATCAAAGTAGTGACATATATATATAAGTCATATATATATATATGTAACTTATTTTATTATTTTGTTAATTACAGGGTGATCAAGATCAAGGAGAAACTAATATGAACAAAGATGTTTGACGACTGATTTAGTATTGTTTTGTAGTTATTTAAGAATCTTGTACTTTTATATTCATTGTTTGGATGTTTGTATGTTATTTAAATATTAGATTTGTTTATATTTATTCAATTCATATTGGTTTTTAAAGGTTTATATATTAGTTCCGCAGATGGAGGATGGATGTTTATATTGTTGTGCTAGTTTATATATGTTGGATAAAGCAAGTACAAAACAGGTTGGGAATTCTGCGAAATAGAAAAATTCTGGTTTGTAGGTTTTTTTACATCAGCGGCCGCATGCGGTCGCTGATACGCATTAGTGACCAAAAGTCAGATGAGGCTATTAGCGACCACGTGTGGTCGCTAATGACAGTCGCTGACACGTGGCCCATGTCAGCCTTTGCCCCAAAACCATGCTGACTCATCTTAGCGACCGAAATGACGATTTCGGTCGCTGATATCAGTTGCAGATAGTGAGGTCGCTAATAGTAGTCGCCGATGTGCATTCTAGCGACCAGATTTTATGCGACATCTATCATCGACCGAATGCGGTCACCGGTAGGCGGTCGTTGATACTTTTCTATAGGCGGTCGTTGATAACCCTAGATATATTTGTAATTTAAAAGAATTATTAATTTATGATTTTAATGGGACCATATATTTATATAAGGGTCTTCTAAAAAAATTATTATTTTATTATTTTATCGAAATTATTAACTTATCCCATTAGCCCAAGTTGGGACTGAGAAAAAAATATTGTTTTAGAGAGATGATTAATTTATCGAGTAATAATTTATAGAAGTTCTACTGTACAGTCAATAACTACTTCGCAAAGCAAAATCTTTGAAAAATAATCAAGGAAATCCTCATACATTGGTGGCGATGCTTGTAGGTTATAATAAATATCATATTTAGGCACGTAAAATTATCTTAGGTTGACCTATTAGTCCCCAAAGAAACACGAGTAAATTGTTTTTCTTTTCATTTCAATGATGTGTATCTTTTTTCCATGTACTTATTTCCATAGCGTCGGACAATGAATTATATTTCTAAACTTACTCCGACATCATATAGATAGTGGTCGAAAATATAATCAGAAAGTTGATAGGCACAACCTTATGGAATTGTAACAAGATTTTGGAGCTGGACATCATGGGCGGACCCAAAGCAGGGCAGGGGGAGCACATGCCCCCACTAAATTTTCACCTCTTCATATAAATATATATTATGCTATTCTTATTAATATATTCACAAATTTTAGGGTTATATTAGTACACTACTATTATGCTATTGAAAAAAATAATATACTATTATATTGTTAAAATAAAATACTACTATAAGAATTTAAATATTTTATTGTCTTGTTCAATTTACTTCTTCTGAATACCAAGAAGGTAAAATTAAAAATAGAGGAGTTACAGTTACTAAAAATTGTAAAAGATTTATGTTAGAGTTTTAATAATTTACACGAATTTTTCAATAAAAAATAATGCCTAGTAAATATTCCTATATTATGCAGATGGGTTCTCTCATTTCATTAGTGGTAGTAGTATAAAATACGATATCAACATTATTATATTTATTTTCTCTCAATAATGTCACCAACTATTATGGAACAATCCAATTTACATTTAATTAAATTTAAACATTTTAAAGTATATTAAAATGTTTATCTATCATATTAACAAGATAGTAGCATATTTTTTTTTTTCAATAACATAATAGTAGTGTACTAATTGTTATAAAATATTACTAAAATCAAGAACAAAAAAAATTAGAGAAAAGAGAACATTCTCTTTTTACTTTGATATCTCCAACATTCACTTTACAAATGTTATTATTTATAGATATAATAACATCAATACTAACATAAATATTAGTAGGTTACAAAACTCAAAGGTTATGAGTTTCATAACTCAATGGACATGGGAGTTACATGTACCTAGACATCCATAATATGAATCTAGACATACATAATTTTATAACACTCCCCCTTGGATGTCTATTGTATAGCTATACGCATTGAAAGATGCCTCATTAAAAACCTTACCAGGAAAAACGCAATGGGAAAAAACCTTGATTAACGAAAAAAGAGTGCAGCGCGTATTAGCTCCCCCTCATGAATATATCCTTAAGTCCTTCAGCTATCGCATTCCAATATTGTGACGCAATCCTTCAAACGTTGCAGTTGGTAATGCTTTGGTTAACAAATCTGCTAGATTATCTTTTGAGCGAATATGTTGAACATCAATGTTACAATACTTCTCAAGGTCGTGTGTGAAAAAGAATTTCAGTGAGATGTGTTTTATTCTATCTCCTTTGATGTATTCTCTTTTTAATTGAGTTATACATGTAGCATTGTCTTCATACATAATGGATAGAGTTTTTTTGTAGCAATTTTCTAAGAATATGCCTCGTTAAAAACCTTACCAAATAAAAACCCAGTGGGAAAAAATTTGGCAAAGAAAAAGAGTACAATATTCTCGTATAACTTCTAGTGCCTTGGGATTGCCTCATTAAAACCTTGCAAAGGAAAACCCAGTGGGAAAAAAACCTTAGCGAAGAAAAAAGAGTACAATCAGCACATATTCTTTTTACTCGATCCCCTTCATAAGTACATAGAATTTCCATTGTTCATGGTAAAAATATCATTAAGTCGAAGCATGCCAATATTGTGCACCATCTTCTTCAAAATCATAGTTGGTAATGACTTAATGAATATATCAACCAAATTATCACATGATTAATATTGTCATTCTTCTGGGGCTTATGTGTATAAAATAATTTTGGTGCAATATGCTTGGTTTTATCATCATTTGGATTAAATAATCCCAAATCAATAGTCTCACGAAGATAACGTAAAATATGTTTAATTTCATTACAATATTTTTGAGTTGGTGCATAACTATACATTGCTAGTAAGTTAACTGCAAATATTATATTAGGGCTTGTCAAATTTGCAAGATACATCAAAATACCAATTACATTAAGATATAGTACTTCAGGACCAAAACATAAATTTCACAAAGATATGGTACTTCAGGACCAAAAGTTTATTAATTATTTTCTTTTGGTCAAAACGGATATTTCTTGATATCAAGTGACCAACCTCTAAGACCCCAACTTTTATGAATAAAGATGATTTTTCTATAATTATCATTTTTGAATATTATGGAATGAATTTGTTATAATGTTATAGTTGTGGGTAGTATTTATAAATTCTGCAAAGTATGAAAGTTGTTATATTATATTCAATTGGTCGGAGAATATTCAATTTAGCAGGGAATATTCGTACAACAGTGCAATCATTGGTGGACCCCACAATAGAATTATTGTCGGATTGAGAAAATGACAAAAATATATTTATGAAAATAACGACGGAAGTTTTACCGTTAATACTGTTGAACTACTCGGTAGTAAAAGGATAGTATTACGCGTGGTTGCATAGTAGCACACGGTATTGATTATTGATGCTTACGTGAGAAGTCACTCAGTTATACTCAATTATTGCTACAATAATTGCTGCATCATATCTCTCATATTATGGATTCGATTATTGTCACAGTATCATCTGCATAATATGTTATTTTATTAAATCAATAATTGAGACGACAAAGTTATTCATATTATTAAATTGCAATATTTACAATATCTAGAAGTTCTGTCAAGGAGACGTTTGGTCACCTAATTGCGCGCCAATAGGAAGAAATCCTTATTGGAAAGCCCTCGCTTTCCTGGGAACGACCTGGTTGATAAATATTGTGAGTTATAATATTAATGATGAATGTTATTAAAATTGAAGTTGTGCTCAGAGTTGAATTTGGAGACGCGGACATGATATTTGAGTCCGGAACGATGAAATTAGTAAAAATAGTCTATAAAAATAAAAAATTTCGGGATTAACTTTTTGGTCAAAAAATCAACAGTTGACTTTTTTGGAAAAAGTCAAACTTCAAAATTTCAAATTTATATTGTTGATAAAAATAGTTTCATTGTGTTGGAATTATTTGTGTTAGTGAAAATCGACATTTATTTCGATAAAAATTGATGTTTGGAGGTTATATTGACTAATCGGGTATTTAACCGGATAAATGAGCAATTGATTGCTATTAATTCACATGATTATAACTATTTGTTCACATGTGTGTACTATTGATTCACATTCTTGTTACTATTAGGGGAGTTGGTGCAAGATTGATAATACTTGCATGACTAAGTTAAAAATGGAGGTATAGATGGAGGTACTATACTGTAATTCGTATTTTCACATGTCTGGAACTATTGATTCACATGATTTACTATTGAATCACATTATTAACTATTAGGGGAGGTGGTGCAAGTTTGATAATACTTGCATGACTAAATTAAAAATAATGGAAAAGAGGAAGGTATTATACTGTAATATTCTGAGCCCCAAAATGTGCAATTATCGAAACTATATTTTTCTATGAATAGAAGCTCATTTCTTCATCATTCTTCACCAATTCACTCAAGCAATAGAGCAGTTATTATAGAGAGAAATTTTAGAGAGAAAGAAGAATAGAAGTCCGCTACATCTCTACTCCAATTATCCAGCTTTCTTTCTAAGGTAAGGGGTATTATTTCTTTTCTTTTCATTCATGAAGAGAACTTCATTATTCCATTCTTTATTATTATGTTGAATAACTTTGTTTGGCGCAAATCTTGCATCGCATACAATTGAAATTCTTCTATTATTCCATTCTTTATTATTCTGTTGGAACATCTTGTCTTTACTTTACGCCGGACCTAGTTCCGTCTTTATTATTCTGTTGGAACATCCTCATCATGCGGCTTTATCTGGGACCTAGTTCCGCCTTTATTATTATTCTCGTTGGAACATCCTGTGCGTGGGTTTACGCCGGACTCGGTTCCGCCTTTTTTATTATTCATTGGAATATCCTCATGCATGCGCTTTACTCCTGACTGGTTCCGTCTTTTTATTATTCTGTTGGAATAACTCGCTGCAATGCGGTCTATCGCATGCCCGGTGATTTCTTTTGTTATTCCATTCCTTATTATACTCAATTGGTTAAAGTTTTGACTTCTATACTACATGAAATTAGTGGAATATCCTTGATATTTGCGTTTCATCCAAAGATCTTTTCATGAAAATATTCTTCTAAGCATTCTTGAATTTTACTCTACAAAGCGATGATCATGTTGACAATTTGGACGTTATTAGTTCTCGGACAAATTAATTCGTGAACTTGTTTTTATTGAATTCTTATATCATTGTCATCATCCTCATGTTTATATTATGTTGAAAGAAAGTCATATGTATTTTGAGTGCATAGATGGACTTGGTATGATTATGACTGTGGATTATTCGGTGTAATCATGGCCGTAATGTTACAAATGATGTGGTAAAAGTCCTCATTGGCTCGTAGTGAATTGATGGACAATTGTTGGCATAATCATGACCATTGATGAATACACGAATATCCTTGGCCGTGAGTGCATGGATAATTTATGGTCGTGACCCCTAATGAATATCCTTAAGCGTAGTAGTGCGGGGATGATGTGGATTATTTATTAAGTCGAGTCTCAAATGATAAAAAGTGATGAAAACCCTTTTAAATCATAAAAGATAGTAGATTTTATTCTCTACTTGACTCTTTTAATGAATTTCTTGTTTCGCTGCAGTTAAACTTGATGTCTATTGTATTTTATCAGTTTAACATTGTTGAAGGCTAATGATAATTTATCCTGCATTATCTTAGTCATAATATTTCTTACTGGGCTAGTTGAGCTCACCCTTTCTTTCACTGTTCTCTTCAGGAAATGAGAATATATCTGGAACAAGTCGGGGAATGGAGTGACGGTCCAGAGGATAATATTAGTAGTCCTCACTATTATGTGAAATAGTGTGATAATAAATGTATTGAGGACTTATTTTGAGCTTGTGTACTGTCTAGAAGACAATGATTGTATTAAAACTCACAGCTCATGTTGTATATTTAAGTTTGTATCTGAATTTTGTACCATGTATTTGACAACTCAGAATAGGTGATGTATACCTATTTTGGGGGCATCACACAACCCATCATTGGAGTACTCAAAGGATTAAAATTATCCATGTAAAGTTACTTCAGAACTTTTTCTATGTTTGTTGATTGATGAACAAGAATTTCATAGTTCAATTTATAGACCAAGACAAAAATTTGGCTTACCAATATCTTTCATCTTAAATTAGTTATTTTTGTCGACTCTTCTGGAGCAATATCTTTCATCAATAAATACAATAATAACAAATCCAGATTATGATCTTTTGATAAAAATGCATGCACAAATTGGATTATTCTCAAATTCTTCTTTCAAAAGATATCCACTTAGGCGATTATACCACAATATGCATCTGGATTGCTTTAACCTATATAAAGATTTTTTTAGCTTAATAGAATAAATATTTCGAGATGTAGAATTATATGATTCAGGCATTTTATATCCTTCAAAGATTTTCATGTAGATATCATTATCTAATGATCCATACAAATATGATGTAACAACACCCATTAATTTCTCTTGCTACCAACCTAATTAAAAATTTGAATGTAATTACGTCCATTACAGGAGCATATGTTTCTTCATAATTAATATCATGTCTCTGCGAAGAAACCTTATATTTTACAAGTTGTGTTTTGTACCATATAATTTTATTTTTCTTATTTCATACAAATACCCATTTGTATTCAACAGGCATCACACCTTTAGGTGTTCGGACTATAGGTCCAAAAACTTCACGTTTACTTTTGGAATTTAGTTCTAATTGAATCGCCTTTTTTCACATTGGCCAAATATTTATACATTCATCAACGATTTGTGGTTTATATACATGATCATTACTTCTGGTAATATCAATAGAAACTTTATATGAAAATATGTTGTCGACAACGATTTTATTTCTATCCAATATATACGTCTCCTGTATATATATAATGTATCGAGATCTCGTTATTTTCAAGTACCTGATCCTCTTTAGGGGATAACTCGTCCTCTTCAGGGAATAACTCTTCAAGAGTTTTATTTACAGGAGATTTTTGTTCATAAGTTTTGGATAGATTGATAAATTTTGTAGCCTGTTTCATGGGTATAGCCTCTTTATAGGCTATAACTTGTTTTTCTTGTACTTTCTTCTTCTCGGAGATTTTATCTTTAACACCGGTCATTGTTTTATGTTTCAAGTGTGACTTTGATTCAATTTGCTGCTGCATTAATTGATTGTCCTACATGGACATCAATCTCTTGCTAGAGTATTAGCAGCTAGAATGTAAGATATCACTATTTTCTTATTATCGGTGAATAATTCTGGTAATTGATTTGCAATTCATTGCAAATGAATTATCCTTTGAACTTCTAGTTCATATTGATTTGTATAAGGATCAAGATTAAATAACGTTGAAACATTCCAACTAATCTCCCATCGTGCTTCAGGCAATGATCTCACGTCGTGCTTCAGGCAACGACTTTTCTCCCCCTAATGGTGGGAAGACTATTAAAATAACAATCCTCAAAATATACCTTAAAAATATCACTCTGAATTCTCTCTTAGAATATGAACACCAAATAAAAATAATTAAATGTGATAATTTGGTAATTAATTTACTTTGATATAATCAATAGGTAAATGAATCTTCTGGTTCTTTAAGGGATGTTCATGGGAGTTTTCAATAATTCAATGCATCATTATTGATCGTAAATGATCATGCCAAATCATAAAAACATTTGGATCCAAACACTTCTGGTGTATTGTACACTTCTGGCGTATTACAATATTTGTTTCAACTATTCTCATTTTAGTATAATATAACTCAGAAGAGAAAATATACAATTTTTCTAATATGAGCTTCTTGCCCGATAATATTGAAGTAATATAAAGAAATGTTTCACTGCCTTCGTTATTGATTTCAATAAAATAACTATTATAACGTATATCCTTAAAGCTGAGCAAATTTCTGCTTGTCTCAGAAGAATATAAAAAATCATCAATACAAAGTTTTGTGCCCTTTGAAAACATTATAATCTCTCTTCCAGAGACTTTAATTAAATTTGATGAATAATCACTCTTCAAGAGTCTTCAATTATGTTTGATGAATAATCGTTCTTCTAGAGCCTTTATTTAAGTTTAATGAGCTTCTGGCCCATACAACTTCATATATACAAAACCTAAATTTAACTTTATTACTTGAAACATAAATAAAACATATAATAAAAATACTTATTATAATGTCATAATATAATGAAATAAAAATAATTAATTGGTATGAACATTTCTATCAACATATCATCAAGGAAACCATAGATATCAAAATTAGTTATATTCACTCCATTTGAAAAGTCAAAATAATTCATGGGATCTTCAGGATCATTCCATTTCCTTTTCTTTTATGGAGTCTTGGTACAAATCTACCAAATGTTTAGGAGTACGACGGGTACATTCCCTTTTATATATTGATTATTCTTTTCAAGTCCAGTACCACAACTACAACCATAATTTCCTCTCTGATTATCAAATGAGGTTCCATTCACTTCAGGGAATGTAATAGAATCGGTCGAGCGAGATTGTTGGTTTTTCAGCAAAAACTCATTATTTTGTATAGCCACTAGAAGAAATGATATCACTTCTAGGAATATAATTTCCTTTATCACTTCAGGGAATATATTATGAACTTACACTCACAATATTGCTACTACAAGAGCATATTCGAGGCATAAAATAGAGTAAATATTTTTTTAACATGTCTTTATCAATATTTTTTTTTCATGGAGATGATAGCAAATAAAAATAATTTATTTTGCATGATCCTGCAGGGATGCATGATTGCCAACTTTAATTATATCTCCAAGGTTCTTTGCCTTTATATGAATCTCAGCATCAAGATTCCATTACAAATAATTCTTGCTCGATATAAATCAAGGGCAACAAATTCAAATTTATAAAATTTGAATATTAAATAACTAAACATATTACCCATCAAATTAAATAATTATATATGTTCAGATTTAATTATAATGAAACAATTTATAGGAATGCAAGAAAATACTGAAACTAAATAACAAACCAACACTACTAAGTATATTTGTCATTGTAACTTCATACAAAAAAAATATCAAAATCATTAGAAATTTGATTTATTGTAATAAATATTGAATAAACATTCTATTCAAATTCAATACTTAATTTTAAAATATTAATTTGTCAAACATTGTTGCAATTGAAAACTCTATGACTCAATTACTTACATCCACAAAAACTTTTCATAACTAACCCTTTGAGAACACTATAGTAGGCGTGCAGCTTTTCAAAATCCCCATCAATTACTTTTGAATGATAAATTTATTAACAACAGTACACTTACTAAAAACAAAAAAAAAAATGTCACTCTTGTTTTCCTTTGAGAATTGATTTCGATTTTCCCATCTTCTCCTTGTTATATATATATATATATATATATATATATATATATATATATATATATATTACACAAACATAAAATAACGTCCCACAAAAGGTAAAAAGCAGTAGTAAACTTAATTCATAAAGTGACAGTCACAAAACTAAGTAATACCTGTTATAAATGATTCCCTCCTCTTCAGGGTATTCATTTTCCCTTCTCCTAATTAATGATGCTAGTAAAGCCTTCCTCTCACCCGTGACTCCTCAGAATTTCCTATATAAGGAATTCATACTGAAAGAAAGAATAAGAATTCTCTCTGAAGAATTTCTCTCTTTTTCTCTTACTTATTCTCTCTAAATTTATGCAGCAATTATAAGAGTATATTACTATATTTTGCTAAAATTTTATAATACGTTATTAGCACGAAGCTCTAACCAACTGAGATGGTAAAATTAAATTCTTGCAATTTATTATTATATTACCGGTTTGGCTATGCCACCAATAATATAATTTTATTCTTATAATTGCCTTTAAATTCTTGCAATTTATTATTATACTACTGGTTTGGCTATGCCACCAATAATATAATGTTACTCTTACAATTGGCCTGGCTTTGCCGCCTATTATATTAACTGTCAAGTTATATTTATGTTTTATTATCCATTTTTAAATTCTATTATTTACAGTGGTACCATCTATACTTGTTCATCTTACAAGACTTGGTGGGAACCTTTCTATCATTTTTTTTACAGTGGTACCATCTATCCTTGTTGATCTTACAAGACTTGGTGGGAGCCTTTTTACCGCTTATTAAATTGTGGGAATAACCTGTATATGTGAAATACCATATACTTGGTGAATAATCCTTTATATTCATTTTTTATTAAATTGTGGGAATAACCTGTCTATGCGAAGTACCGCATACATGGTGAAATTCTTCTGTTATTTCATTCTTTATTATTCTGTTGGAATATCCTGTCTGTGCGAATTACGCATGACATGGTCCCATTCTTTATTATTCTGTTAGAATATCCTGTCTGTGCGTATTACGCATGACCTGGTTCCATTATTTATTATTATGTTAGAATAATCTGCATTCACGCGGACTCATCGTATGCATGGTGAAATTCTTACATTATTCCATTCTTTATTATTCATTTGGAATAATCTGCATCATGCAAACTTCCGTCTTTGGGTGAAGATCCATTTGCATTTATATATATATATATATATATATATATATATATATATATATATATATATATTTGTTGAAATATAATACTTGTATATATTATTAACGATTGCATATTCTTTTACTAAAATAATATGCTAATAATATAAATATAAGATTATTTATATTTGAATTTTATCACCATTTGAGGTTGTGGTATAGTTTATTTTTTCTATATCATACATGCAATTATTTATTATTTTAATAAATAATAAAATTGTGTTTTAACCCAGAATAGATGGCAAATTTGGAAAAAATAGATTTTTCTATTTTGAAAATCTCTGGAGATAACTATTTGGCGTGGGCACTTGATGTAGAATTTCACCTTAGTGCAAATGAGTTAGAAAAGACCATTGAATCAAGAAATACAGCTAGTTCGGCACAAAATACAAAAGTCATAATTTTTCTTCATCACCATATTGATGAAGGATTAAAGCCTGAGTATTTAACAATCAAAGATCATTTGTCTTTATGGACACAACTGAAGGAAAGATTTGACCACCAAAAATTGGTTGTTCTCCCTAATGCCAAATTTGAGTGGCTTAATTTAAGGCTACAAGATTACAAATCAATTACGGAATATAGTTCCAATGTTTATAGAATAACCTCTACTTTGGCTTTGTGCGGAGATCCAGTTTCTGAAACCCAAATGTTAGAGAAAACACTTTCAACTTTTCATCACACCAACATGATTATGTCATAACAATATAGACAAAGTAAGTTCACAAAATTCAGTGACTTATTGTCTATCCTCCTTGTTGAAGAAAAGAATAATGAATTATTGTTGAAAAACCATCAAGTACGGCCAACGGGTGCTACCCCATTGCCAGATATTAATAGCACGTCATTCTTGCAGAATAAACGTGACAATAGATGGCCATATAATAAGAAGCCTTGGGGGCGAAAGAATAAACGGGGCCATCATAACAAAAAATTCCAGAACCGCGACAATTTAGGCTACCAGAAGTGGCAAGTGTCTGAGTTGGGTAAAAAAAAAATGCAACACAGATAAAGAACAAACCAGATGTTTGTTTTAGGTGTGGGATAAATGGGCATTGGGCACGTACCTGTCGTACGCCGAGGCCTCTGGTTAATTTATTCCAGGACTATCAAAAGAACAAAGTGATGGAGGAAGAAACAAACTTTGTTAATCATCAATTGGATATTGTTTGATGTTCCACCAATAACCAACAATGAGGAAAATGTTGTTGATATTACTGAAACTTCTGAAAGTATCTTTTGGGATATTGTTTAATTTTTGTTTTAATTAAACATCTTGCATGTATAATATTATTAGTTTTCATTCTATACGTGGTATGTGTTTATCATGAATAAAATTATATATGAAATGTAACGTTTCTTATTTATGTTTTTAGATGTGTCAGACCATCTTTAATGAATATCTTCTCATCACTTCTACTATTTCTGAAAAATAGAATATCCTAGAAAAACTTCATTCAATTTCTTCTGGATTATATACTATGAAAATTAGAGCAATTGAGTCTCATACTGTTATGATTCCAAAAATCTTAAATCCCAAATCCTTTATGTTTTGGCATGAAATACTAGGTCATCCAGGTACTTCTATGATGCGTCATATTATTGAAAATTCTTTTGGTCATCCTCTCAAAAATAAGAAGGTTTTTCCTAGTAGTGAATTTCCTTGTGCTGCGTGTTCTCGAGTAAAATTAATTGTTCGACCATCACTAGTAAAAGTTTATAAAGAAGCCACAAAATTCTTAGAGAGAATTCAAGGAGACATTTGTGGACCCATTCACCCATTGTCTGGTCCATTTCGATATTTCGTGGTTTTAATAGATGCTTCAACTAAATGGTTTCATATTTGTCTTCCCTTTTCTCGAAATTTTGCCTTCTCAAAACTTCTTGCTCAAATAATCAAGTTACGGGCTCAGTTCTCGGATCATCCAATCAAGTCAATTCGACTTGATAACACAGCTGAATTTTCATCAATGACTTTTAATGATTTTTGTATGACTATTAGAATCTTCATTAAGCCTTTAACTAGAGATGTTTTTATTGCATGTTATGTAGATTGTCATTTTGATGAATTTATATTTCCACCTTTAGGAGGAGGGAAAGTTTTAAATAAAAACCCTCTGACATATCATGGAATGCATCAGAATTAAATTCATTTGATCCTCGTACAGGACAATATGAAATTGAAGTTCAAAGAGTTATTTATTTACAAAATATTGTAAATCAAATGCCAGATGCATTTAATGATGCTAGGAAAGTGATAAAGTCACATACACCTGCAGTGAATACTCCAGCAAGGATAAAAATATCTATTGAAAAATCAATTCTTAGAGAATTGACGAATAAGGTAATAGAAGAATCTAAACCATGCTAGAAACGTAGAAGACCGGTTGGTGCAAAAGACATAGTATCACGAAAATTAAAAGCAAATAAGGGAATCCCAGAAGGAATACCCGCTCCAGAAGTAGCACATATTCCAAGAGTGAGAATACCCCCAGAAGAGGTTCAAAATCTCAGTGAAGGGATAAGAGATGAACACCAAGAGATCTCAATAAATTATGTACATGATGAGAAAATATGGGATCGAAGCAAAGTCATGATTGATGATATATTTGCTTTCTCTATAGCATTAGATATTACTTTGATTCCTGACACGGATCCTGAACCACAAAACGTGGAAGAATGTCAAAAAAGAAAAGATTGGCCAAAATGGAAAGATGTTATTCAAACTGAGATACAATCTCTATTGAAAAGAGAAGTATTTGGACCAGTAGTTCAAACACCGCTAGGTGTAATCCCGGTTGGAAACAAAATCTCTATTGAAAAGAGAAGTATTTGGACCAGTAGTCCAAACACCGTTGGGTGTAATCCCGTTTTGAAATAAATGAGTATTTGTATGAAAGCAAAATGAGAAAAATGAAATTGTGAGATATAAAGCCCGACTTGTAGCTCAAGGGTTTTCACAAAAACCTGGTATTGATTATCAGGATACAGACTCTCCAGTACGTAATGGATTGAGTCACTTTTCGCTTTCTAATAGGTATGACAACCATGGAAGGTTTGGAAACACGTCTAATGGATGTGGTAATAGCATACCTATATGGCTCACTTGACAGTGAGATTTACATGAGAATCCCTGAAGGATTAAAAATGGCTGAATCACAAAAGCCCCATCACATATATTCAATCAAGTCACAACTCTCATTATATCGATTGAAACAGTCTGGTCGTATGTGGTATAATCGACTTAGTGATTATTTAATAAAAGATGGATATATAAATGATAATGTATGTCCATGTGTTTTTATTAAGAAATCACAAAGTGGATTTTCCATCATTGTTGTATATGTGGATGATTTGAATTTTGTAGGTACTCCTGAAGAACTCACAAGAACTGCTACTTATCTAAAAGATGAATTTGAAATGAAAGATCTTGGAAAGACAAAATTCTATTTGGGAATACAAGTGGAGCATTTAGCATCTAGAATTTTTGTTCATCAATCCACATATGCTCAAAAGATTCTCAGTCATTTTCATATGGATAAAGCTCATCCTTTGACTACCCCGATGGTTGTTCGATCTTTAGAAGTTGATAATGATCCATTTCGGCCTCTAGAAAGTGGGGAAGAAGTTCTTGGACCTGGAGTTCCATACCTCAGTGCAATAGGTGCTCTTATGTATCTTGCAAACTGTACACGACCTGATATTACTTTTGTTGTTACCTTGTTAGCAAGATATAGTTCTTCTCCGACTAAGAGACATTGGGATGGTATCAAACACATTTTGAGATACCTCCATGGAAGTATAGATCTTGGGTTATTTTATCTAAGAAATTCAACATCGCAATTGGTTGGATATGCCGATGCAGGATATTTATGATCAGATTCACACAATAGAAGATCACAAACAGGTTATATATTTACATATTGTGACACGGCTATATCCTAGAAATCCACAAAGCAAACCATGACAGCTACATCTTCAAATCACTTAGAGATTCTCGCTATACATGAAGCAAGCAGAAAGTGTGTTTGGTTGAGATCAATTATTCAGCATATTCAAAAGTCATGTGGATTACCATCAATCAAAGACATTCCTACAATTCTGTATGAAGATAACGCTGCATGCATTGCTCAACTTAAAAGAGGGTACATCAAGGGAGAAAGAACAAAGAACATTTCACCTAAATTCTTCTTCACACATGAGTTACAAAAGAAGGGTGTTATAGATGTGCATCAAATTCGATCATGTGATAATCTAGCCGACTTATTCACAAAGTCGCTACCACATGCAATGCTTGCAAAACTTTAGAAAAAGATCGAAATGTGTCGACTGAAAGACTTATGACAACATTTCATAAAGGAGTAATGAATTCCTTTTGAGGAGAAGATTGTACTCTTTTTCCTTAGTCACGGTTTTTATCCCAATGAGTTTTTCCTGACAAGGTTTTAACGAGACAATCAATTAAAATATATTTATATAAAAGATATGTACTCTTTTTCCCTTTGTTAAGTTTTTCCCACTTGGTTTTCTTAACAAGGTTTTTAATGAGACATAATCTTCTATCGTAGGAAATCAGGGGAAGTGTTATAAATGATTCCCTCCTCTTCAGGGTATTCATTTTCCCTTATCCAAATTAATGATGCTAGCCTGCTCCTTTCTCTCTTCCTCCCCCGTGATATATTCCTTCCTCACCCGTGAAGCTTTCCTCTCACCCGTGACTCCTCAGAATTTCCTATATAAGGAATTCATACTGAAAAAAAGAATAAGAATTCTCTCTGAAGAATTTCTCTCTCTTTTTCTCTTACTTATTCTCTCTAAATTTATGCAGAAATTATAAGAGTATATTACTATATTTTGCTAAAATTTTATAACAATACTTAATTTTTTTTTTATCTTATAAGAAATTAATTTAAAGAGCCAAAAGGGGGTGAACTCGGGAACACACGAAGCAATGAAGCATAACGATGCACAGGGGAAATAAAAGGCACAACTATAGCCAAAGCAGCCAAAACATCCCTCCAAATTCTCTCAAAAAAAATCTATGGAACATAAGCATGAAGCCAAAAGAACAGGAAGCTCAAAAAAAGAAAGCAAATATGTGTAGGCGACCCTACTCTGTCTTCCTTAAACAAGCTATTTATTCCGTTCCTTCCTAAGCGTCCACCAAATACTATAGGGGACCAAATCCCACCACTTTCTCCACTCCTTACTCACCTTCACCCCACACCACCATGGAGAAGGAGTGGACACTTCTCCCTTAGATCTTATTTTAAGGTGTTGCAAGTTGGTAAGCATGGGTCCCTAAAAAATAAAAAAATCAACATTTGGGTTCCAAAATTTTCTACCACTTTCTTCTCAATGTAATGGGTATGATAGGTGTGACGCCCCCAAAATAGGTATACAACACCTATTCTGAGTCGCCTAATACATGGTACAGAATACAAATACAATCTTAAATATACAACAAGAGATGTGAGTTTTAATACAAATATTGTCTTCTAGACAATATCCACTCTCAGAATAAGTCCTCATTACATTTATTGTCACACTATTTAACAAAATAGTGAGGACTACTAAGACACCATCTTGGACCGTCACTCCGTTCCCCGACTAGTCCCGGCTACGTTCTCATTTCCTGAAGAGAACAGTGCAAGAAAGGGTGAGCTCAACTAGCCTAGTAAGAAATATTATGACTAAGATAATACAGAATAAATTATCATTAGTCTTCAACAATGTTAAACTAATAAAATATAATAGATATCAAGTTTAACTTCAGCAGAACAAGCAATCCATTAAAAGAGTCAAGTAGAGAATAAAATCTACTATCTTTTATGATTTAAAAGGTTTTTCATCACTTTATCGCTGGGACTCAGCTTAATAAATAATCCACATCATCCTTGCACTACGGCCAAAGATATTCATTAGTATCACAATCACAAAAATATCCATGCACTACAGGCCAAGGATATTCGTGGATTCATCAATGTTCATGATCATGCCAACAACTATCCATCAATGCACTACGGGCCAATGAGGAATTTAATTTTCCACATCATTTGTAACATTACGGTCATGATTACACCGAATAATCCATGGTCATAATCATACCAAGTCCATCTATGCACTACAGGTCACAGATGACTTTCAACAAAATATAAACATGAGGATGATGACAATGATATAAGAATTCAATAAAACAAGTTCACAAATTAATTTGTCCAGGAACTAATAACGTCCAAATTGTCAACATGATACTGCTTTGTAGAGTGAAATTCAAGAATGGTCAGAAGAATATTTCCATGAAAAGATACTGGATGAAGCGCAAATATCAAGGATATTCCACTAATTTCATGGAGTATAGAAGTCAAAACTTTAACCAATCCGAGTATAATAAGGAATGGAATAACAAAAGAAATCACCAGCATGCGATGTAATCGAATCGGGCGGCGGTTATTCCAATAGAATAATAAAGACAGAACCGAGTCCAAATAAAACGCATGCATGTGATATTCCAGGAATGTAATAATAAAGACGGAATCGTCCGGCGTAAAATGCATGAGATGGATATTCCAATAGAATAATAAAGACGGAATCGGTCCGCCAGAAACGCATGCATGTGAGGATATTCCAACAAAATAATAAAGAATGGAATAACAGAAGAATTTCACCAAGTATAGGGTAGCACGCGTATACAAGTTATTCCAACAGAATAATAAATAATGGAATAACAGAAGTTCTCTTCATAAATACAAAAGAAATAATACCCCTTACCTTAGTAGGAAATTAAATACCGCAATATTGTAGTAACAGAAGTTTCTTCTTCTTACTCTCTTATTCTCTCTATTCTTTCTCGCTCTATAGCTTTAGTGAATTCGTGAAAAATAATGAAGGAATGAGCTTCTATTTATAAGCTTAGCAGAGTAAGGGTAAACTAAGTCTTTTTGCCATAATTTATGACATCATCGCATACATTATCGATCATATGACACCATTGCTTACATCATCCCTCCGATGACATCATTGCTTACCTCATCGTTCCGATGACATCATCGCTTACATCATCAGAATTCAAATTCAATTTGTTCTCTTCCACCTCATTTCACTTTTATACCATGTATTTACTATCATAATGTTACCATTCAAATTATAAAAAACATACTATCATATAATCACATCATACTACTATAATATCATATTATAAAAATATATTTGAGTAAATTATTGATTTGATAATTTGAAATACTATGTAATGACAATTATTGAATCAAAAATATCAACGTAGTAATTATAAAATAAAATATTAAACAGTAATTATTGTAACAATTATTGAGTAATGTCTTCTTACGTAAAAATTATTAATTCAAAAATATCAAATGCACAACGCGTTATTCTTATATTTTTTTTACTACCGAAAGTAGTTCAACAGCTTTTAATCAGTAAAACTTTTGTCGTTATTTTCATAAAAATATTTTTGTCGTTTTCTCATCCGACAACAATTCCGTTAGGGTCCACTAATGATTGTCTTGGTCGTCTGAATATTCCCTGTTAAAACGAATATTCCCGACCAATCGAATATTATATAACAACTTGCGTACTTTGCAAAATTTATAAATATTACCCACAACTATAACATTATATCAAATTCATTCCATAATATTTAAAAAATGATATAGAAAAATCATCTTTATTAAAAATTTGGGGTCTTACAACCTCCCCTTCTTATGAAATTTCGCCCTCGAAATTAGGGTACGTACCTGGTATGTCAAAGAGGTAAGGATACCTTAATTTTATTTCAGATTCTAACTCCCAGGTCATTTCCTCAACATCGTGGTTTTTCCACAAAACTTTGACTTGAGGTATAACCTTGGAGCGTAGAATATGTTCCTTCTTATCCAAGATTTGAACAGGAACCTCTTCATACGTCAAATCTTCCGCTATTTCGTCTGGTTCTAACTCAATAATGTGGTTCGGGTCTTCCACATATTTACGGAACATGGATATGTGAAAAACGTTATGAACACAAGACAAACTTGGCGGTAAAGCGAGTCTACAGGCCACAGTTCCTACTCGATTGAGGATTAAAAATGAGCCAATGAATCGAGGATTGAGCTTCCCTCTCTTTCCAAATCTTGTAACTCCTTTCCATGGAACAACACGTAACAATACATGATCTCCAATATCGAATTCCACGTCCTTTCGATGAAGATCAGCATAACTCTTTTGTCGATCTTGTGAGGTTTTTATACGTTGTCGAATTGTTTGAATCTTTTTCGTAGTCATACGTACCAACTCCGGTCCCAACAACGTTGCTTCACCCACCTCATCCCAGCATACTGAAGAATGACACTTTCTTCCATACAACGCCTCAAATGGAGCCATGCCAATACTTGTTTGATAACTGTTATTGTAGGAAAACTCCACCAATGGTAAGAACTTATCCCAACTTCCCTTGAAGTCAAGGACATAGAGTCTTAATAAATCTTCAAGAGTTTGAATAGTCCTCTCTGATTGTCCATCCGTCTGAGGATGATATGCCGAACTAAATCAGAATCAGTGCTCCATAGCTTTTTGCAAACTAACCCAAAATCGTGAAGTGAATCTTGGGTCTCGATCAAAAACTATGGATACTGGCATACCATGCAGTCTTACAATCTCGTTTATGTACATACGAGTAAGACGTTCAAGTGTATAAGTTTCTCGTATTGGTAAGAAGTGAGCAGACTTGGTCAATCTATCAATAATGACCTAAATTACATCTATGTCTTGAGAAACCTTGGAAAGACCAGTAACGAAATCCATGGTAATGTGCTCCCACATCCATTCTGGAATTTCAAGTGGTTGCAATGGACCTTTTGGTACTTGATGCTCCGCCTTGACTCATTGACAAGTTAGACACCTTGAGATAAACAACGCTATCTCTCTCTTCATATTGTTCCACCAAAATGTATGACGAAGATAACGATACATTTTGGTACTCCTAGGATGGATTGAAAACGGTGTATTATACGCCTCCATCATGATCTTATACTTTAAATCAGGGTCATTAGGAACACAAAGTCTGGAGTTAACTCTAAGTATTCCTTCTTCATCAATTCTTGCTTCCGGCATAGCACCTTCTTGCACTTTCTTCCTCATACACATCAGCTCCAGGTCTGTAGCTTGAGCAGCTTTAACTTTATCGATTAAAGTCGATTCTACTCGTATATTCGTCATCATCACGTGGGTCCCTGGAGTCTTTATCTCTATCTCCATCCTTTGCAAGTCATACAAAATGGGTCTTTGCGTTGACAATATAGCACTTTCGTGCCGCATATGATCTTCTACTTAATGCGTCGCCTACCACGCTCGCTTTTCGAGATGGTATTGGATGGTATGATCATAATCTTTCAATGTTCAAGCCAACATCATTGTTGCATGTTGAGTTCCTTTTGAGTGAAGAAATATTTGAGGCTTTTATGATCCAGAAGATCTCTACTTTCTCCCCATACAAGTAATGCCTCCAAATTTTAAGTGCGAAAAATAAATTGCCACTTTCTAGATCATGAGTAGGATAATTCCTCTCATATTCTTTGAGTTGCCGAGAGGCATAGGCTATGACTTTCCCAAATTGCATGAGAACACATCCTAACCCTTTGCCCAAAGCATCACTGTAGATGACAAATCCCTCCGAGCCAGATGGTATTGTCAGAACAGGTTATGAAATGAGTCTCCTCTTGAGTTCTTGAAAACTCTTCTCACATTCCTCGCTCCAACCAAATTTTGTATCTTTTCGAGTCAGCTAAGTTAATGGAGTAGCGATTCGAGAAAATCCTTCCACGAATCTCCGATAATAACCAGATAAACCGAGGAAGCTACATACTTCGGTCACTGGCTTAGGTTGGTCCCAGCTTTGAACGGCTTCAATCTTTGCTGGGTCAACAGATATTCCATGATTTGATATCACGTGCCCAAGGAATGCTACTTCCCCAAGCCAGAACTCGCATTTCTTCAACTTGGCATAAAGCTTTTTTTCACTAAGCTTTTGGAGTATCGGCCTCAAGTGTTTCTCATGATCTTCACGGTTTTTGGAATAAATAAGGATGTCATCAATAAAGACAACCACAAAGTGATCCAAATATTCCTTGAATACTCGGTTCATCATATCCATGAAAGTAGCAGGAGCATTAGTCAATCCAAAAGACATGACTAAAAATTCATAATGTCCATACCGAGTTCTGAAAGCCATCTTTGGAATGTCATCTATTCTAATCTTTAACTGATGATATTCAGAACGAAGATCAATTTTTGAAAAGAATTTAGCGCCTTGCAACTGGTCAAACAGGTCATCAATGCGAGGTAACGGATACCTATTCTTGATGGTGACATGATTTAACTCCCGATAGTTAATACAAAGTCGGATACTTCCATCTTTCTTCTTCACGAACAGAACAAGAGCACCCCATGGAGACGTACTAGGACGAATGAACCCGATGTCTAATAATTCCTGTAGTTGGGTTTTTAACTCCTGAAGTTCAATAGGAGCCATTCGATATAGGGCTTTGGAAATGGGTTTTGTACCGGGTTCAAGGTCGATACAAAATTCAATTTCACGCTCTGGGGGTAGGCCAGGAAGTTCTTCGGGGAATACATCAGGAAATTTATTAACAATAGAAATATCATTCAGAACTAGCGTATTTTTTGTTTAAATCCGTGACATGAGCTAAGAAAGCTTGACATCCGTTTTTCAATAAACGAATAGCTTTATGGTTTGAGATAATAGTGATTGATTTTTAATAGTTTGGTTGCTTGAATTCGCATAATAGGTTGGTTAGGAATATGAAAGCTAACAACCTTACGAAAATAATTAATTTTTGCATGATGAGTAGTTAACTAATCAATCCCTAGAATCACGTCAAACGCAAGTATTTTTAATAAAATAAGATCCACAGGTAATGTGAGGATACCGATTTGAACCAAATAAGACTTATAAACAGTGGATGTAATGAAGGTTTCTCCCAGCGGAGTTTCAACAGATAAGTCAAAGCCTAATTTCTCCAGAGTTAAATTTAAACATTGAGCGCAAGTAGGAGAAATAAAGGAATGGATAGAACCGGTATCAAATAAGGTATATACTTTGCTAGAGTTTATGATAAGCTTACCCGTAATGACCTCGTTCGGGTTCCTTGCTTTCTGGGAGGTCACGACAAACGCTCTCCCTTGAACTGCCAATTTTGTCTTGTCTGGGACGGCCTATGATGTCTCCATCCCAGCTGGACTTGTCTTCGGTGCACGACAAAATCGAGCCAGGTGACCTTCTCTTCCACAATTGTAACATGCTTTAGATGGCATCGTGCAGTTTGGACTGATGTGTCCCTCTCCTCCACATTTGAAGCATATGATAGGTGGTCGTTCTCTTTCCTTAACAACAAAAGCTACGTCGACGCTTTCCATCATTGTTGAATCTCCTCTTCTTGAAATGTCCATTCTTATTGTTTTGGCCATGATTACCACTGGAGTGGTTACCATTTCTGGCCTGTTGATTCCCTCCACGCTTGTTTTCACCGCTTCGATGACTGGTCACACTTGTATTATCGTTTTTCCGGCTGCTCTCTCTTGGTTGGGTTGACTCATTATCGCGTTCCAATAACTGAGCCCTATTCACAACATCTGGATATAAGCAAAGTTTGTGAGAGATAAGGTATTGACGTATCTCGGGTTTCAAACCTCTTAGAAACATCCGCGTCATTCTCTCCTCATTATCAACAATGGGATGCAAACCGGGATAACTCAGCAAACTTGGCTTCATACTGCGACACGGTCATGTTGTTTTGCTCCAATTTAATGAACTCTACCTCTTTCATGTGACGAATACTTTCGAGAAAGTACTTGTCGTTGAAAAGTTCTTAGAAATTCTCCCAAGACATCTTCATCAAGGCGGGTTGAGTACGCTTTTACTGATTTCCACCAATGTCGCCTCTGCCTCAAGAACACGGAAGGTGGCAAAGGGAACCTTTTGCTCCTCGGAGCATCCCAAGACATCAAATATCTTGTTGATCTATTTTATTCACGTCTCCGCCTTAAGTGGTTTTGGCTCTCCAAAAAAACTCCGGTGGTCCCAGCTCCTTGAACTGTTTAGCAGTGACTGTCCGAGAGTTGCCAGTGTTTCCACCTGCATTTTGGACAGGAGTCTCTCTTGCCTAATGTTGCATGAATTGCAGAAAGCCTCTGAACAATCCATCGTTCATCATTTGGTCAGTGTTATTGTTTGCATGAGGATTATTGTCTTCTCGTTGCACATTATCCTGGGTATTCATCTGTGGAGACTCAACGGTCTCCTGTGCTCCATTGATATTCTCAACATTCTCGGATGTCATTTTCAAATATTGCCACAAAACAAGGGTTAAGTAATATATCACATATTATCCCTATACTCTGACCGACCAATTAAATACCAAATAAACTTAGGTAGGTCATACTAGCGAAAGAATTCTCCGTCTCTCCCTCCTAGTTCTTGTCTCACATCTTAGCCGGGGATCATATCCTAAGCTTTGATACTAATCGTGACGCCCCAAAATAGGTATACATCACCTATTCTCGAGTCGCAAAATACATGGTACAGAATACAAATACAATCTTAAATATACAACAAGAGCTGTGAGTTTTAATACAAATATTATCTTCTAGACAATATCCACTCTCAGAATAAGTCCTCATTACATTTATTGTCACACTATTTAACAGAATAGTGAAGACTACTAAGACACCATCTCGGACCGTCACTCCGTTTCCCGACTAGTCCCGGCTACGTTCTCATTTCCTGAAGAGAACAGTGGAAGAAAGCGTGAGCTCAACAAGCCTAGTAAGAAATATTACGACTAAGATAATACAGAATAAATTATCATTAGTCTTCAACAAAGTTAAACTGATAAAATATAATAGACATCAAGTTTAACTGCTGCGGAACAAGCAATCCATTAAAAGAGTCAAGCAGAGAATAAAATCTACTATCTTTTATGATTTAAAAGGTTTTTCATCACTTTATCGCTGGGACTCAGCTTAATAAATAATCTACATCATCCTTTGCACTACGGCCAAGGATATTCATTAGTATCACAACCACAAAATTATTCATGCACTACGGGTCAAGGATATTCGTGTATTCATCAATGGTCATGATCATGCCAACAACTGTCCATCAATGCACTACGGGCCAATGAGGACTTTAATTTTCCACATCATTTGTAACATTACGGTCATGATTATACCGAATAATCCCTGGTCATAATCATACCAAGTCCATCTATGCACTACAGGCCACAGATGACTTTCAAAAAAATATAAACATGAGGATGATGACAATGATATAAGAATTCAATAAAAACAAGTTCACGAATTAATTTGTCCAGGAACTAATAACGTCCAAATTGTCAACATGATACTGCTTTGTAGAGTAAAATTCAAGAATGCTTAGAAGAATATTTTCATGAAAAGATACTGGATGAAACGCAAATATCAAGGATACTCCACTAATTTCATGTAGTATAGAAGTCAAAACTTTAACCAACTGAGTATAATAAGGAATGGAATAACAAAAGAAATCACCGTGCATGCGATAGAAGCCGCACAAAAGGATATTCCAATGTAATAATAAAGATTTTAATCCGTGTGTACAGAAACGCATGCATAAGATATTCCAATGTAATAATAAAGACGAGAATCAGTCCCGTGTAAAAAGCGCATGCATGTGATATTCGATAGAATAATAAAGACGAAATCAGTCCGACGTAAACGCATGCATGTGATATTTCAATAGAATAATAAAGATTTTAATCAGGTCCGGCGTAAAACGCATGCATGCGTGATATTCCAAATGTAATAATAAAGAATGGAATAACAAAAGAATTTCACCAAATATAGGTAGCTCACAGTATACAAAAGTTATTCCAACAGAATAATAAATAATGGAATAATGTAAGTTCTCTTCATGAATACAAAAGAAATAATACCCCTTACCTTAGTAGGAAATTAAATACCGCAATATTGTAGTAACAGAAGTTTCTTTTTCTTTCTCTCTTATTCTCTCTATTCTTTCTCGCTCTATAGCTTTAGTGAATTCGTGAAAAATAATGAAGGAATGAACTTCTATTTATAAGCTTAGCAGAGTAAGGGTAAACTAGTCTTTTTGCCATAATTTATGACATCATCGCATACATGATCGATCATATGACATCATTGCTTACATCATCCCTCTGATGACATCATTGCTTACCTCATCGTTCCGATGACATCATCGCTTGAATCATCAGAATTAAAATTCAATTTGTTCTCTTCCACCTCATTTTACTTTTATACCATGAATTTACTATCATAATGTTACCATTCAAATTATAAAAAACATACTATCATAGAATCACATCATACTACTATAATATAATATTATAAAATATATTTGAGTAAATTATTGATTTGATAATTTGAAATATCGTAATAATGACAATTATTGAATCAAAAATATCAACGTAGCAATTATAAAATAAAATATTAAATAAGAATTATCAGTAATAATTATTAAGTAGTGTCTTCTTACGTAAGAATCAATAATTCAAAAATACTGTGCAACAACGCGTGTTACTGTATTTTTACTACCGAGTAGTTCAATAGTTTTAACTGTAAAATTTCCGCCATTATTTTCATAAAAATATTTTTGTCGTTTTCTCAATCTGACAACAATTCCGTTGTGGGGTCCACCAATGATTGTGTCGTCGCATTTAATATTCTCGTTAAAATGAATATTCCCAGGCCAATCAATATTATATAACAACTTCGTACTTTGCAAAATTTATAAATATTACCCACAACTATAACATTATATCAAATTCATTCCATAATATTTTAAAAATGATATTTATAGAAAAATCATCTTTATTAAAAATTTGGGGTCTTACAATAGGGAAGTCAGTCAGTTAGTCACATATGCCCAATTACTATAACTTTGATCCTCGTCAACTACCAGCTAGCATTGATGTTAATATTGCAGTGCACCAATTTTTCAAAGTTTAATGAGAAGAGTGGCTACCAGAAACCTGACATTTGTGTTAATCACAAGATCAAATAGAAACCTAATAATAAGCATCTCAGGAAATGATGCATATACAGATTGAAGTAAAGTGATATGGAATAAATTTCAGAAACAAAAATATCATTTCCATACAGAAATTTAAAATCAAATAATAAGACAAGTATGAACCATACTTACACCCATACTTACACTGTTGCTGCTAAATCACCATGAAAACTGAGTCCATTCTCAACTACTCAAGGGAAGCTAAAAGTTCAAGCTCCATTATTGTTTTTTTTTCTTCTTATCAACAAACCAAATATGATTATCCACTTCAAGACAAAAATAAAGAGCAATTCATGTTGATAACGTGTTATAAAATATTACTAAAATCAAGAACAAACAAAATTAGAGAAAAGAGAACATTCTCTTTTTACTTTGATATCTCCAACATTCACTTTACAAATGTTATTATTTATAGATATAATAACATCAATACTAACATAAATACTAGTAGGTTACAAAACTCAAAGGTTATGAGTTTCATAACTCAATGAACATGAGAGTTATATGTACCTAGACATCCATAATATGAATCTAGACATACATAATTTTATAACACTAATATAATTGTAGTACTCTACTTATTTTGTTTTACTAAGCCTTAAAATTTGTGAATATATTAATGTTATTGATATATGATATTTTTGTAACTATTAAAAATGAGGCTATCATGCAACAATTTTAAGTAATAAAACCTCGAAAAATATTATTGTAAACAATATTTGAGAACTATTTAGTTTTATGATTTATTTTATTAAATTTTTATTCTTAAAGAAATTTTTTTCAACTTTGATCCCACTGAACTTTTAAGTTGGATCCGCCCCATCCGGATATCTTCCTCAAGGAGCACAACTGGAGATATATTCATATAGAAGGAGCTGAAAAAGTAATTGATAAATATTATTAAAATAATCTCATACTTATATTGCTTATGTTACAAGTAGATCCTCTCAAGAGCCAGCTGATAGTCTCTTCGTGGACGAATAACAAAAGGTAAATTAAACTCAATGAATATGGACTATTTCCAATAAGGATATATCATTATATTGGTGTACACACCCAAATTCTACACATTATTTAGGACATTTATCTTAAATTCAAAATATATTTATGATTTATCCTAATTCTAACAACTCGATAAATATAAAATAATCCAAAATAACAGACTTATGTTATTTCTTAAATACGCTCCCTCAAACAAAACGTATGATAACAAAATTTTTGCTTACACTTAAAAAAACATCTGCGTAAATATAGAATCAACAAAATAATAAAACCTCCAACAGTAAACAACACAAACAATCTCAAAGCCAGAAAAAGAGTATAAAACACATAGTAATAATAGCATAGAATGAAGATAAAGCAAATATTAAAAATAAATTATCAAGGACATTTGAATGAGAATAAAACCCACCACGGACACGTGAGTAAAAAGTATAATAATTAGGATTTGAGAAGAATGTAACTTTTTGGAACCACTAAAGAAGAAATCATATCAAAAGAGGTACTTGGTGGACTTGTTTTAACGTCTATAATGCTAGATGATGTCATGTTCCACAAAAGAAGAAAATGACTCTGAATTTGTAACATCATTACCGTGTAAGTTTGGAGAGCAGATCTTCTATCCTCATTTTATATGTCCCTCTTATGTCTCCTATTTAAATTTTGACATCTGACCTCTTACTTAACATCAACTAACTCTAAAATTAAATAAGAGGCCAAGTGTCAAAAATTAAAGTGGAAAACACAAGAAGGGCATGTAAAATAGAGACACATAATCTGCTCTCGTACTTTTTGAGGTCTCAACAACAGCTATTGGCTCATCAATTTTAGAGTTTGGCACGATTTGTTGTGACATTACTTCATGCCCAAGAAGTAGAGTACAAAAAGAATTAAAAGAAGGGTGCATCAAATAATAATAAAAGAATTGGAAATGAACAATGTATATATAGGACCATAAAAAAATTGTTTTGTTTAAAGAGAAAAACTATGTTAATAACGGCGCCGACGAGAAAAACTATGTTTAAAGAGAAAAACTATGTTAAAAACTATGTTAATACCAGCCGGTGGTACTATGTTGCGAAGGCAACAACTTCTGAATTTGTGGAAGAAGATAACAGCGTGGCTTCTCTTAGATGTGATGGCGATCCAATAGTCCAAACAATTGTAGGTCTTTTTAATGTTGTATATGAGAATATGTGATGCGCGACAACGTCTTCATAGAGGCTGATTTGGTTTTGAAGATGATAAAAAATGATGGTTATAATTTGAAGAGGTGTTGGCGAATGATTTGTCTTTAATTGCAACCAGATTACTGCTATAGGGAGGTGATTTAAATTGTAGCGGAAATTGCTTCAGATTTTGGCAAAGGGTGAGAAAATGGGATTGACCATGTGTAAAAATGTACAAGGAAAAAAAATTAAAAAAGAAAAAAATTGGATCTAAGAGTTTTTAAGCTTGTTTAGCTCTGATAGCATATTAAATTTATAAAATGGGCTCAAAATCTAATATATAAAAACATCAATTTTTCCAACTGAAAACCAATTAGTGAGAAGATTTGTTCCAAGTCATTATATACTAGAGATATTTTCTCAAGGTGTTTCATGTGGGACAATATATATCTCTAACAAGCTTAAGCTTTTGGATGAGTTGGTCACTTTACATGATATCAGAATGGACTATCCTCGGACCTAATTAAACACTCTTCTTAACCTTCATTCTTACCCACTTGCAGTCCATTCCTTAAGGGTCAAAGTTATACATTTCTTAATTAGTACCAATTATCAACCAAGACAATAGTTGCCCGTAGTTTACTAGATTTTTTCTGAACTTGTCTTGTGATTAACATCTTCTGGGCTTTCTTATCTTGTGTGGGTCTTTATATTAATCAGGTCCACGTGTAACCCTCAATACATCAGTTTACACGTGAGGGGGAGTGTTAGAAATATATCTTTTTTCAAATTGAATTCTTTATAATGACATGGGCTAACTCTTCTTGTAGTCAATTGATTTTGAGTTAGAGAGTTTGAAGTCAATATATATTAGATTTTGAGCCCATTTTATAAATCTAACAGGGATTATTAGTCTCGGGAAAATAAAAAGACTTGAAAAGGGGGATTACTTACTATATCGAACCAGGTCTTATAATCTCTAACATTTGAAATACAAAATTTGTAGATAAAATTAACTTTTATTTTTGTTTAAAATGATTGATGTATCATATTCTATGCATCTATACTCAACATAATCAATTCAATTCCTAAGAGAAATCATCCATTTAACTATAAATAATTATTTATGGTCCTTGATATATGTACTATGTTTATCTGATTGAAACTTTACAACTTCTTATGTGTATTAACAAAATAACAATTATTATAAAATTATATATTACAATGTATGTAATATATTGTAGGATTTTGACAGGTTAAATACACACTCAACTAAGTAGCATAAAGTATGAAATTCAAATAGGCACACTTAAAAGGGAGTTGAACAAGTGTGGGAATAACCGATATTAAATTTTTATTTAGTGTTAAAACTTTCTTGTTTGAAAATGTAGGATGTTGTATTTAAGAATTCAGCTTGCTGGATCAAAATTGTACTTTGCTATATTCCGGATTTAGTTTGCTGGCTTAACAGATTATCAGAAAGGCAACTTATTATCTTAATTTTCAAAGTTTATTTACTTATACTAATTGATGACCTAGGTTGTTATGGATAATTTTTTGATGAAGTATATAAGTTAAAGTATTAAGATTATGAATTACAACTCAAATTGAAGCATGCAATGAACAATTAAAATAAAACAATCAAGCACATGAACACAAGAAATTTTTACATGGTTCAGCCATATCCTCTATTCTAATAGCCTACCTCCACGTCCAATACAACCTAGTATTGGAGACTTTTTTTATTAATTAACTTGATTTACAATTAAACACCTTTACAAAATAAGTTACTACAACCTTTGAGTACTTATACTTTCCAAGCACTTTTGCTCCCCTTGTACTTATGCACCCTTAAGCACCTATGCTTTCTTGAACTTGTTTATAAATCTCCTAATTCAATCAGAATTAGAAAACAATAGACTAACCACTTAGCCTATCAACAACTTTAATAATCGACTAAAATATGACAACAAAATAAATTATAATCAAAGCAATAATTATATCACAATGCAATGCTCAACTATTTATGCAATGATCAATATGGAAAATAAAGATATCACTGATTTAAACGCAATGAAAAAAAACTGAAATTAATTGAGAACTTGATGTAGTACAGCAGCCTTTTAATAATTCTTCAAAATAGAAAATTTAAATAACCTTTATGAAGTATTTGTGAAGAGATGAAAAATATCAGAGTATATTTTTGTGTTCTGCTTTCTTATCTCTTTAAACTCACGGCTGAACCGATTTATAAAAGAGAGAAATATTATAGTCGTTTGAATAAATATCAATCAAAGAGGATTTTTCACCCAAAAGAATGCTTAATTGATTTTATAGCTTTTAGACATACTTGACTTGCTTAATGATTTTATACCCATTGGGAATTAGAATAGGATTAAGCCAAATATATATTGTGACTATTTATATAAACGTTGGAATCCCCAAAACAATCAGGAAGATATATAAAAGTAATGACTATATATATATATATATATATATATATATATATATATATATATATATATATATCAATTGATATCTTGATCCAACTAACGTGACCATCATGCTTTCAATTACTGATTATTTTAGTTATAAAAAATTATATTACTCCTCCGCTTTTTTAATATAAAGCTGCTTTTACAATCAAAGTATAAGATAAGAAAATGATTATAAAACATTAAATATACTATCAATTGTCTATATTGCCCTTGTATCGTAAAAAGAGAGTATTATTTATTGAGCAAAAAATAATGAGTGAACTAAAGTTATATTTAATACTTGTGGTAATATGAGAAACTAAACAATTAATGCTTATTTAAAATTCTCAAATAATTTATATTTAAAAACAAAAATATTTATCTAAAACGACTTATATTAAAGAAGTTCCGTCAAAACATGATTCGCATAATTAAATAATAGGCACCATTAATAGGAAAGTGAATCATTAATTAATCTTAGTAAAAAGGAATCCTAGACCCAATAATATTCATATCAACACCTTTTCTCATTCAATGAGATTATCCAATAAGGTAATGATGTCAAGCAAGAATCATGCTTCAATTAATATATTACCTTTATAAGCTATTACCCATTATTAACCAATCATGGAAGGAAAGATTTGCTTAATTGATTTTATGCTCGTTAGGATAATCCACTTACTTAGGATATATATCATATTGGGCCATTATAAGATTTACTTATTTAAATAGGAGAAGTCTTTACTATGGAAAGTAAATCAATCAATTATGAATTATGCTTTAACTACTCGGATGGGCACCTTATTTTGGACAAAGTAAGAATCCAATATTCAAACTTGATTTTTTTCAATTTTTCGGGCATAATCTGCCGACTTCTATGCAGGCCGAAGGCCTGAATTCGGAAGGGTTTGTTGAGCCCAATGCATCGAAGCCAGTAATGTGATTGGTAGTGTTTGGAGTTAGACAACCGAGTCCTTTGAGCCGGAGACCAGGTCTGATTATTAGTGTTCGGGGTCGAGCGATTGAGTCCTTTGGGCCGGAGTCCAGACCAGTTTATAGGGGTTCGGATGGTTTGAACCCATACAGATTGTTGCTCCTCGTATGGAGTCTAATGTAATAAAGAGTTTGAATGGTTAAGGATTCCAATCCTAACCATATTTAAATATCAACTCCAAAGGTAAGTTTTTGGATTATATCCAACTTGCAACTTTTAAGGAGATTGAGTTGGACCCAAACATAGGGAACTGCCATGTTTAGGAGTCCTAATCTAATTAAGAAATTGGCTTTAGGATGATGAGAACAGCTATAAATACAGGCTTGACTTCAATTAACATGTAATACATTTTTGAGCACTAAACACTAAAGCCTCTATTGTTAAACCTTGTACCAGCCTGTACTTATTCTCACACCGGAGCTATCACCCGGCGGCACAAGCCATCAAGCTTCTAATGTGATCTTGTTACTGTGCAGGTTTAAGCGCGTGGATTTGATAATTGGACGTGCTGGCGAAACTTGACGTTAACATTGGCGCTAGAAGGAAGGCTATTTAGTGCTTTAACACTCACTCTGAATTTTTTCGATTGAAAGTCATGGCGAGCAGAAACAGTGAATCCTCAAGCCAGGAAAAATCAAAGACTCATCAAATGACCAGCTGAGAGGGTCAGTTAAAGATAGTCAATTAAAAAACCAGAAGGTGGTTACGCATGCATACACCAAGACGGCCTGACGACGCTGCTGGCTAGTTAACATACTCGAATCCCTCGGTGCAAGCGCCGAGGACAATCAGTCTCGAGCGCATGAAAGATGAGGAAAGGATCTGATAGAACACAGCCAAGATCAACGTCAGTTCATGTTGATGAAGAAGATGCAGCAAAACAAAGACGCCATAGAGGCCCTACGCCTTCAGCAAGAAGAGTTGGAAGAACAGATGGCCAAAATGGCCGGAGAGCAAGAGGCTTCATCAAGGAAGCCTAGACATCGGAGTCTTTCCAGGACACCTCGTCCGGACGGTTCGGGTAGAAACAGGAGCATGCCCAGGAGTCGCTCTCGGGAAGGAAGTAGCAGACGAAGGATTCGCTCCCTAGACAAAAATTCTGAGTATCAGGGTAGATCGGGACAGAGAAGGAGGGTCGTGTCTCCTAAATAAGAGAGGGACAGGCCTAGGTCGTCCCCTTACAAAGAGGAGTCCGACCCCCTTGCCAGAAGGGTTACAGAATTGGAAAAGCTATTGGCAACAAAAAATTAGGTGGGAACGCCATCGAGCTGCCCCAGTTCACCGTTCACACCTGAGATTAATCGGGTCACAGCCGATCCAAAAAAGAAGATGCCCCCGATGGAGACTTATGATGGATTGGGGGATCCCTATGACTATTCGGATGGGTATAACAGACTTATGACTTATTATGGGCATTCAGATGCCACCAAGTGTCATATGTTCGCTACGACTTTGAAGAAGAGTGTCCGAGAATGGATGGGGACCTTGGCATTGGGTTCGATCGGCTCATGGAGTGATCTTCAGAAAAAATTCCATGCTCAATTTGGGAGCAACAAAAGAAGAGGGAAGATCACTACTTCTCTTATGCAGGTGAAACAACATTTGGATGAAAGCCTCGGTCAGTATGTCAAGAGGTTCCTAGAAGCGGCGGGGTCGGTGGCAGAGTTAAATTCACTTCAGGCCCTATGATTCTTCACAACGGGTCTTGACATAGGAAAGTCAAAGAAGATGATGAAAGACCTAGTTATCAATCCACCTACTGACCTAACTTAAGCTTTTCATCGGGCCGAAGGGTTCATCGCCATAGAGGAAGCTATGGAAAACTTCAAGCCACACACACATTCCTATGAAAAGTCTAAGGACCGAGACAAGCAGACTATCAACGTTCGGACAACAATCAGGGGAGATCGGATAATCAGGGGAAAAAGAATTATAACGATGGGGGATCGGGTAGTGGCCGACCACCCTTCCCAAATAGAAATGTCAATAAAGTTTATACCCCTCTCAATACCGATCGGGCTAAGATATTGAGGGAGATCCAGAACAAACCATTTTACGAGCCTTGCTCGACGACCCCGAAGCCTAGGAAGAGGAATCAGAACAAATTTTGTGAGTATCATTAGAGCTCGGGACATACAACAGAGAAGTGCTATGACTTGAGGGATCTGATAGAGAAGAATGTGTAGAACGACCAGTTGGTTCAATATGTAGCAGGTTGGGAAAATGTCGAGGCACATCAGAGGGAGGAGAGTAGAGGGCCGACATGGGACACACAACCAAAATAGAACCAGCCTATTCGAGGCATAATTGATCTTATCTCGGGCAGTTCTGTAGGGCGTGTAACCGAAAGGAAGAGAAGTGAGCACCTCGATGCAGTATTATCAGTGTCAGGATCATCTGCTAGAAGGATCGAGCTTTCTCGGGGATAGTTATCTCTTTCTCGGATGAAGCATATCCCAAAGATCCCATAGAACCACATGATGGGGGCGTTGGTGATAACAGCCCAGGTCGGGCCAGTGGAGATGAGAATAATGATGATCGACAACGGGTCCTCGGTCGACATACTATATACCCATGCCTATCAGAGGATGGATTTAGATGGGAAGAAGATGGAATTGGGAGGGGAAGGCCCCTTATATGGATTCAGTGGAGACCCGGTGCATGTGTCGGGAACGATTGAGTTGCTTGTCAGGTTCGGCACAACGCCTCAGCAGGTGGAGGTTATGGTCAAATATTTTGTATTCCAGGTAGATTCGGCGTATAATGCAATCTTGGGAAGGCCGACCTTGGCAGCGCTGCAGGTAGTTACCTCTATACCACACTTTAAGATCAAGTTTTCGACACCAAATGGGATTTGGGAGGTAAAAGGCGATCTTGATATTGCCCAAAGGTGTTATCGGAATACCTTGATCTCTTCGGGAGTTGGGGTAAGCAAGCATAAGCAGACAATGTCCATTGAGATAGAGTCCTTTACTAAAGGTAGTACGAAGCCAGTTGCCTTGTGTAAGACCCCAAATTTTATGAAATGAAAGTATTCAATTTTCTTATAATTATTATTTTATTTCGTAAATGGTTAAATTGATAAAAGGTTAAAGTTATGGGTGATATGTGAAAATTTTACAAAGTAAGCAAGTTGTCATAAAATATTCGTTTGGTCGGGGAATATTCTTTTTGTCGAGAATATCCGTACGACGGCACAATTATTGGTGGACCCCATAATAGAAGTATTGTCATAGTTAGAAAACGACAAAATTATCTTTTTTATAAAAATAACGGCGAGTGTTACCGTTAAAACTATTGAACTACATGGTAGTAAAAGTACAGTAATATGCGTGGTTGCATAGTAGCACACGGTATTGATTATTTATGCTTACGTAAGAAGTCACTCAGTTATACTCAATTATTGCTACAGTAATGGCTGCATCATATCTCTCATATTATTGATTCAATTATTGTCACAGTATCATCTGTATAATATGTTATATTATTAAGTCAATAATTGAGATGACAAATGTGATGCCCCCAAAACGGGTATACATAACCCATCTTGAGTCGCCAGATACATGGTACATAAATTCAAATATAACTTAATTATACAACAGTCGTGTAAAATACGACAAAACATAGCTGAGAGTTTAAATAAGAATATTGTCATCTTGACAATATCCACACTCAATGGAGTCCTCATTACAATTATTATCACATTATTCCATAGAATAGTGAGGACTATAATACTATCATCTGGACCGTCACTCCATTCCCCGACTAGTCCCAGCTATATTCTCATTTCCTGAAGAGAACAATGAAAGAAAAGGGTGAGCTCAACTAGCCCAGTAAGAAATATTATGACTAAGATAATGCAGAATAAATTATCCTTAGCCTTCAACAGTATAACAACTGATAGAATACAATAGACAACAAGTTTTAGATCAACAACTGCAGCGGAAATAAGCAATCCATTAGAGGAGTCAAGTAGAACATAAAATTTACTATCTTCTATGATTTAAAAAGTTTTTCATCAACTTTATCGCTGAGACTCAGCTTAAATAAACAACATCATCGAATCATCCTTGCACTACGGGCCAAGGATATTCATGTAATCACCAATGGTCATGATTATACCGAATAATCCCTGGTCATAATCATACCAACAATTGTCCATCAATGCACTACGGGCCAATGAGGACTTTTACCACATCATTCATCACATTACGGTTATGATTATACCAAATAATCCCTGGTCATAATCATACCAAGTCCATCTATGCATGTAAGCCAAAGATGACTTTCATCACAATATAAGCATGAGAATGATGACAATATTATAAGCATTAATCAAACGAAAACAAGGATAAATATTAAAGACTTTAAATTTATCCAAATATTATCAATCACTTAATAAACTCATAATCTAATATTGTTAATATTATAACAATATTTTAATCACTTCTTAAACTTATAAACAATTTAATTTAATTGTTTACACTTTACCAAATAATGCATTTAATCATTCAAAAATGCTATACTCATGAGATTTCATCACCAATGATCAAATCACTCATAAAAAATCTACATATACCTTATATAGGATTTCCAAGCCATAAACTCCTATTTATCAATTTTTCAACTTCATATAACATATTTAATTCATATGTTCGTAACTAAACTATTTTCATGAAAAATACCAAATCAGTCCCAAAAATTATTCTTTTCTGGGATTTAGCAGAATATAGTCCCATATTGAACTTATATTTTTCTCGGAATTTTTAAAATTCATTTACTATTTTTCATATGGCCAAAACTGTCGAATATTTAGACATTTATCATAAATTGTACTTTTGTCCAAAAATTCCAAAATTTACAGGGTATACTCTTGTTATATACATGTACTTCCAATAAAAATTTCATCAATTTTGGAGTTAACCACAAGGAGTTATAAGGGTTTACTTTTCAAATAGTCTTTTTCCATAAAATTCATAACACCTAATCTATACATCCAAAAATCGTCATTTTTGGACACAATTGAGAAAACTCATCAATTTGTCATTTCAAATTTTTCCAAAATTTTTTAGGGTTAGAACTATTACGAAACTGCAAAAGGATTTTCGCCCGCCATGCGGTAATAAGGAATGAATACGAAGGATCATTCACCATGCATGCAGAATCCACATATGTGTTATTCCAATGTAATAATAAAGAATGGAATAACGTAAGAATTTACTATGCATGCGATAGACCGCACTTTACAAAAGTTATTCAAACGTAATAATAAATAATGGAACCAGTGTCATGCGTAATCCATACGACGTGATATTCCAAATGTAATAATAAAGAATGGAATAATGTAAGAATTTCACCGCATATGCGATAGATCGCACAAATAGGTTATTCCAATGTAATAATAAATAATGGAACCAGTCATACGTAATCAAGCATGCATGTGATATTCCAATGAAATAATAAAGAATGGAATAACGTAAGAATTTCACCAGCATACGATAGATCAAGATGCATGAAAAGTTATTCCAATGTAATAATAAATAATGGAACCAGGTTATACGTAATACGCACTGACAAGATATTCCAACAGAATAATAAAGAATGGAATAACAGAAGAATTTCACCATGTATACACTATTTCGCATAGACAGGTTATTCCAACATAATAATAAAGAATGGAATAATAGAAGAATTTTACCATGTATGCGGTACTTCGCATAGACAGGTTATTCCAACATAATAATAAAGAATGGAATACAGAAGCTTTCTAAATGAATACGAAAGAAATAATACCCCTTACCTCAAAAGAAGACTGGATACTAGAATAGTGAGGTAGCAGATTTCTCTTCTTCTTTATCTCTATAATTTCTCTCTATAGTAATTGCTCTATAGCTTTAGTGAATTGGTGAGAAATGAAGGAAGAATGAGCTTCTATTTATAGGAAAATATAGTTTTGACAATTGCACGTTTTGGGGCTCGAAATATTACAGTATAATACCTTCCTCTTTTCCTTCATTTTTAATTTAGTCCTGCAAGTATTATCAAACTTGCACCACCTCCCCTAATAGTAAATCATGTGAATCAATAGTAAATTATGTGAGTCAATAGTTCTAGACATGTGAAAATACAAATTATAGTATAGTACCTCCATCTATACCTCCATTTTTAACTTAGTCATGCAAGTATTATCAATCTTGCACCAACTCCCCTAATAGTAAATGAATGTGAATCAATAGTACACACATGTGAACAAATAGTTATAATCATGTGAATTAATAGCAATTAATTGCTCATTTATCTGGTTAATTACCCGATTAGTCAATATAACCTCCAGACATCAATTATTATCGAAATAAATGTCGATTTTCACTAACACTAATAATTCCAACACAATGATTTTCATGTTTTCACATAATAACCAACATAACTTATCATAACACTTACTAATACCACATATACCCATGATTTTCATTAGTCCAATGCTTTTATTATGACTTTCATCATAATCCACGTAAACAGATCATTTCCACAATTTAACAAGGAATGAAATACAAAGGATCATTCACCATGCATGTGGTAATCCACATAGACAGGTTATTCCAACAGAATAATAAATAATGAAATAACAGAAGGATTCACCATGCATGTGATAAAGACCGCACAGACAGGTTATTCCCAACAGAATAATAAAGACGGAACCAGGTCCGGCGTAAAATGCACAGACAAGATATTCCAGCAGAATAGTAAAGACGGAACCAGGTCCGACGTAAAACTCACAGACAGGATATTCCAAAAGAATAATAAAGAATGGAATAACAACAAAAATCACCATGCATGCGATAGATCGCACAGACAGGTTATTCTAACAAAATAATAAATAATGGAACCAAAGTCGCATAAATGACGACCGATGTGATATTCTCAATCAATAATAAAGAATGGAATAACAACGTAAATCAACAGTATACAAGAATCAGCGATACAAAGTTATTCCAATGTAATAATAAAGAATGGAATAACAAAAGTTATCTTCATGAATACAAAAGAAATAATACCCCTTACGAGTACAACAAATAGTATCCCTTACCTTTGAAAGAAGAGTATTCTGACTGGTAGGGCGAGGATATACTCGAAGAAAACTTGTACTACGCTCTCAAAGCTTTCTTAAACTCTAAGGAAATACGCTCAAGATTATAGAAGAAGAATTCTCTCTATAGTTTCTCTCTCTAGAGTTTCAGTAAATTAGTAAGAAATAATAAATGAATGAGCTTCTATTTATAGAAGAATGGACTGTATAGTAACTAATTCATGAACGGTCCAGATTGATTTACTTTAAACGGACGGTCCAGATTTAAAGAAAAATCTTTTAAATAAAATATAATATATTATATTTATAATCTAATAAAATGAATAAATTTATAAAAGTATTATGTTTTATATAAAAAGATTTTACTATTAGCCTAAAAAAATGAATAAATTTATAAAAGTATTCTGTTTTATATAAAAAAACATTTTTGTTTTATTACATTAATAATACTAATAAAACAAAACTTCATCATCACTTACTTTGAAAAATTTTCAAATGTCACCCTTAACTTTAAACTTTTATAAATATAATTATTTACCAAAATAAAAAAAATTGAATACTTTTATTTCATAAAATTCGGGGTCTCACAATCTCCCCTCCTTATGAAATTTCGCCTTCAAAATTTACGTACGTACCTAATATTCAAAGAGATGAGAATACCTTGCTTTCTTTTCAGATTGTACCTTCCCGATAATTTCCTCGCTATCATGATTTTCCCATTTCTCATCTCCTGTATTTCAGATATCATTCTAAAATATAGCTTCAAAACAAAGGTTAATTGACATATCATAATTTGTCAACTTATCAAGTAAATAATTTCAGCTTAGGTAAGTCACACACTAGCGAAGTATATAACTCGACTCTCCCCTCCTAGGTCTAGACTCTTATCTCCGCCAGCGACCATATCCCTAAGCTCTGATACCAATTGTAACGCCCCCAAAATAGGTCCACACGACCCATTCTGAGTCACCAGATATCACATTATAAAAATCAAATACTTCATTTATACAACTGTTGAACTGTCGTATAAAATACGACCACAGTTAACTTTGAGTTTTAATACAAATGTATGTAACTCTCATGGTGCCTCGACCACAACCTTACAATGGTACTTAAATAAAAGTATAGTCGAAAACTGTTTTAGGAATTAAAATCTTTGGGAAGTGCTCAATGAAACCTTCGTACATGGGAGGCCATGCGTCTAGGTTATGATAGATATCATATGTTCACAGAATTATCCTTGGTTGACCCAACAGACCCCAAACAAAAATGAGAAGATTACTATCATCTTCTTTCCAATGGTGAGTCTTCTCTTGGCATATAATTATCTCCACTGTCTCCAAGTGAAAATTATATTTCAAATAAACTCCAAGATCATATAGATAGTGCTCGTAGATATACTCAGCAAGTGGATGTGCACAACCCTGTCTTATGATAACACGAGGTTGTATGTCATTAGATATCTTGTATGATAGTGGCAAAACACCCTTCCAAAGTTGGGTTCACCTCACCCTATTTGGTTCATCAAAATTAAATATCAATTGACGTATACAATACGACACACTTATCTAAAGTTCTCAATAAAATTATTTCCATACTATTTAGGGAGAACCTCAATAGCTATAGACCACTGTTCTATTCCCCTGTTATCCCCGCTTGATCCAGCTACACTCTTATTATCTGAAAGGAATTATGAAGCAAAAAGGTGAGCATAACTAGCCCAGTAAATAATATCATGACTAAAGATAATTACATTATCAATAGTTTTCATCAATAATAACTCAGAGATTTAGAACATATGGTAGATGATAAAACTTTTCAACCATAGTTGCAGCGGAACGAGCAATCCATTAAAAGAGTCAAATAGACCATCAGATCTATTATCTTCTCCATGTTAAAAGTCCACCAATAATGTTTTATCCCTGTAACATCATTCAACAATTCTTGTCCACAATCATATGAATAACTCATAATCATAATTGTGATTCTGAATTCCTTTTTATAACCAGGACGAAGATAATTTTCATTACCTATCTTCACCTGAAACATCAAAAATCATGGTTATACCAAATCACAATTTCTTCTCATAATCATATTAATTAATTCATCTTTGCACTACGGCCAAAGATATTCATTATTATCATATCCATGAATTAATATTTCATTGCTGAGACTCAGCTCAATAATTAATCCATATCATTGAATCATCCCTGCACTACAGACCAATGATATTATTTAGTATCACGGCCATGAATTATCCATGCACTACGGCCAAAGATAATCGTGTTTTCATCAACGGTCCTGATCATGCCATAAAACAATTCATCTTTGCACCCTTGGCCGAAGAGAATCCATAGCCATAATCATACCAAAAACTGTCCATCAATGCACTACGGTAAATGAGGATTCTTACCACATCATTTATAACATTACGGTCATGATTATACTAAATACTCTCTGGTCATAATCATACCAAGTCCATCTATGCACTACAGGCCACAGATGACTTTCAACACAATATAAACATGAGGATGATGACAATATTATAAGCATTGATCAAACGAAATCAAGGATAAATATTAAAGACTTTAAATTTATCCAAATATTATCAACCACTTATAATCTAATATTATTAATATCATAACAATATTTTAATCAGTTCTTAAACTTATAAACAATTTATTTCAATTGTTTACACATTACCAAATAATGCATTTAATCATTCAAAAATGCCATACTCATAAGATTTCATCACCAATGATCAAATCCCTTCATAAAAAATCTGTATATACCTTATATAGGATTTTTAAGCCCTAAAATCCTATTTACCAATTCTTCAACTTCACATAACATATTTAACTCATATGTTCGTAACTAAACTATTTACATGAAAAATACCAAATCAGTCCCAAAAATTATTCTTTTCTGGAATTAAGCATAATATAGTCCCATATTGAACATATATTTTTCTCGGAATTTTTAAGATTCATTTACTATTTTTCAAAAATCAATTTCTAATTAATTCATTAAGAAATTAGCTACCTTAAGTTTAACTCCAAAAATTCTCAAATCTTAGCAGGATCTTACACATGTTAACGTGAGCTTCCAGTTTAAATTTCATGGTCATCGGAGTTATAGAACTCCGGTTATAGCATTTTTCGTCTGAAAAACCTAAATATTGAAATGGTCATAACTTGCTCATTTGATGTTGGAATGAGCTCATTTTTGGACATGAGGTACTTTATACCATATATTTTTATGTCCCAAAAGGCCAAAATTTTTCTCACAAACTAAGTGGCTGAAACAACCCTTTTAAAATCTGGACAGTAGCTATTTTTCGGTTTTTGCAACTTTTGACTCCTTTGCTAAAATCAGTCCACACAAAAATCTACAACACTTTTTACAGTGATTCCATTTGGATAATTTAGGAAACTCATAGATCTAACTCTAGAACTTTACCACACTCAAAAATTCGAAATATAATGGGAGATATGATCAATTGAATTTCATGTTCCATTTTTACCAAAATCTAATTTTTTCAACCCTTTGTGATTTCTAAGAAACTTTCATGTTTTCACATAATAACCAAAATAACTTATCATAACACTTACTAATACCACATATACCCATGATTTTCATTAGTCCAAAGCTTTTATTATGACTTTCATCATAATCCACGTAAACAGATCATTTCCACAATTTAACAAGGAATGAAATATAAAGGATCATTCACCACGCATATGGTAATCCACATGTACGTGTTATTCCAACGAATAATAAATAATGGAATAATGTATGATTCACCATGCATGCGATAGAGACTGCACACAAACAAAGTTATTCCCAACGTAATAATAAAGATTTTAACCAGTCCCAAGGTAAAACGCATGCATGTGGATATTTCAAATGTAATAATAAAGAATAGAATAACAACGAAATCACCATGCATGCGATAGATCGCATGCATGTGTTATTCCAATGAATAATAAATAATGGAACTGTGTCGGCGTAAATGATGCACCACCGACGATATATTCGGCCATAGAATAATAAAGAATGGAATAACAACAGAAATCACCAGGTATATGGTAATCCGCGTATGCAGGTTATTCCAACAGAATAATAAAGAATGGAATAATAGAAGTTCTATTCATGAATACAAAAGAAATAATACCCCTTACGAGTACAACAAATAATATCCCTTACCTTTGACAGAAGAGTATTCCGACTGGTAGGACGAGGATATACTCGAAGAAAACTTGTACTACGCTCAAAGCTTTCTTAAACTCTAAAGAAATACGCTCAAGATTATAGAAGAAGAATTCTCTCTATAGTTTCTCTCTCTAGAGTTTCAGTAAATTCGTATGAAATAATAAATGAATGAACTTCTATTTATAGAAGAATGGAGTACATAGTAACTAATTCATGAACGGTCCAGATTGATTTACTTTAAACGGACGGTCCAGATTTAAAGAAAAATCTTTCAAATAAAATATAATATATTCTATTTATAATCTAATAAAACGAATAACTTTATAAAAGTATTATGTTTTATATAAAAAGATTTTACTATGCAAAACACTATGCAGACACTATGCAACTCAATGCAGGCACTATGCATCACTATGCATAATAAAATATAATATATTCTAATTATTGTCTAATAAAATAGATAACTTTATAAAAGTATTCTGTTTTATATAAAAAGATTTTACTATTAGCCTAATAAAACGAATAACTTTATAAAAGTATTCTGTTTTATATAAAAAGCATTTCTATTTTAATACATTAATAATACTAATAAAACAAAACTTCATCATCACTTACTTTGAAAAATTTTCAAATGTCACCCTTAACTTAAAACTTTTATAAATATAATTATTTACCAAAATAGAAAAAATTGAATACTTTTATTTCATAAAATTCGGGGTCTCACATAGACTCTAGTCTTGCAACTGGAGCATAAGTTTCTTCGTAGTCGATCCCTTCTTGTTGATTGTAACCTTGAGCCACTAGCCTTGCTTTGTTGCGAGTGATTGTCCCATGCTCATCAAGTTTATTTTTAAATACCCATTTTGTTCCAATGACAGAAACATCTTTAGGAGGAGGCATTAATTCCCAAACTTGACATCGTTCAAATTGTTGAAGTTCCTCTTGCATTGCCATTAGCCAATTTTCATAAAGTATAGCTTCCTTAGCATTCTTTGGCTTAACTTGTGATAAGAATGTAGAGAACGCACATTGATTTTGTAGGCTTCTCCGTGTGGTAACTCCTTTGTTTATATTTTCGATGATATTTTCCGGTGGATGATCCTTGAGATACCTTGTTGTTTTTGGCGTTTGAACATCATGTATTACCTCTTCTTGTAGAGGAAAGTTTTCTTCAAAATCTTGAGTATCTTCTTGTTCATTTTCATGTGTACTATTCAATTCAGCCTGTTGAATTTGTCCATTCGGTCTGTTGACTGGTTCTCTTCGGTTTACTAGATTTATGAAAATCTCCAAATTTCCTGCATCCTCTTCTCTATCTTTTGGAAGATCATTGTTAGTCTCATTAAAAGTTATATGAATAGATTCTTCAACACATAACTTGTAAATATTAAATACACGATACGCCTTGCTGTTATGTGAATAACCAATGAAAATACCTTCATAGGATTTGGCATCAAATTTTCCCAAGTTATCACTAGTACTTAGTATATAACATTTAGACCCAAATAATTTGAAATAACTTGTGACTCCCCCAAAATAGGTATACATCACCCATTTTGAGTCGTCAATAACATGGTACAGAAATAACTACAACTTTATTAATATAACATAAAAACTGTGAGTTTAAATACAAATATTGCCATCTAGACAATATTCACACCCAAATAAGTTCTCATTACAATTATTGGTACATTATTTTATAAAAATGGTGAGGACTACTAAAATAACTCTCTAGAACCATCATTCCACACCCCGACTAGAACTCGTTACATTCTCGCCTCCTGAGAAGAAAAATGAAATAAAAAGGAAAAGGGTGAGCTCAACTAGCCCAGTAAAGAATATTATGACTAAGATAATATAGAACAAATTATCGTTAGTCTTCAACAGGGAAAAATCTGATAAAATACAATTGACAATAAGTTTCAGATTAATATTTGTAGCGGAAATAATAATTCATAGATGAGTTATGTAGATAATGAAATCTACTATAATCTATAAATTTAAAAGTCCATCATCAATATTTTATCCCTGTAACATCAATCAATATACATCTTGAATCAAATATTCATCTTTGCACTACAGGCCAAAGATATTCATCAGTTGGTCACGTTCATCTCAACACCTGTTCATCTTTGCACTACGGGTCAAAGATATTCATCAAAAATTCATTCATCTTTGCACTACTGGCCAAAGATATTCAATAATATTATCATTTAGGACTGAGAATGATGAAAAATATTTTAAAGAAAACGAATCTAGTGAGATGAGTTACGTAGATAATGAAATCTACTATAATCTATGAATTTAAAAGTCCATCATCAATATTTTATCCTTGTAACATCAATCAATATACATCTTGAATCAAATATTCATCTTTGCACTACAGGCCAAAGATATTCATCAGTTGGTCATGTTCATCTCAACACCTGTTCATCTTTGCACTACGGGCCAAAGATATTCATAAAAAATTCATTCATCTTTGCACTACAGGCTAAAGATATTCAGTAATATCATCATTTAGGACTAAGGATGATGAAAAATATTTTAAAGAAAATGAATCTAGTGAAACAAAAGAACAAATATTAAAGATTCGTACTTTAAACAATCCGAGTTCAAAAGTACTTCATAAATAATCATAATGGAGTAAAATTCAAGAATGATCAAAACATGGATACAATCAAAGTTAGTATCCATAATAGATATTTTGGACAAAAAAATGAAAATTTAATTTTTTTGTGAATAGTGCCGTATTCGTGAATAGTGTCGTATACGTGAATAATGCCGTATACGTGAATAGTAACCCCGACACTAAAAGACAAGAATTTTACAAGAAAAATCTTACCAATATTCTGGCATAATGATATTAGAAGCAATAATATCATTTTTTTAAAAAATAATATCCGTTACCTCGAAAAGAATAAGATTACCGGTCGAATATCGATGTAACGTCAAGGAACTTGCACCGTATTAACACCGAAAGTATCAAAATACTCACAAGAATACGCTTCGATAATATAGAGAGAAAACTTCAGTTTACTGGTGTGATTTTCAATTCTAACCTAAGCACCCTATTTATAGGAAAATGCTTAGAACACCAAAGTAGAAAATTTAATAAAATATTAATATTTTTAATAAATCTTCACACCCACCACTTGAATCTGAATTCATCATGTTTTCAATACTAGTGGGGCCCACCAACAATAACAAAAACATTTTGTTTAAAAAAATAATTAAAACTTCCAAAAATCACTTATTTCAGAACTTCGAAACTTCAATAATTCATAATAAATAGCCCTTTTATCAAAAAAATTCGAACCTTATATCTTTGCCATAGGAAATTCCATTATTTACAAATTTGCAGAAGAAAGTTTTTCCAAATTCCAAACAGAAATTGACCGAAATTCACAAACGGGCGATTTTACAAGCTATAATCAAATTTCAGTCAAGAAATGGGGTCCACAAACATGAAAAACATGTTTTAAATATTTATTGCAACAAAAATACTCTTCCTCCTTATTATTCATATATCCCACATTCATTATAAAAATATCACCATTATTATATTTTTAAAATATAATAATATATTTAAATGAATTATTTTATCGAAAAAGATAAAATATCAATTTTCAACAATTGTCACATTAAAAATTTTCTCCATCTATATCCACATAAAATGAATATTTTTCTTATCATATAAATCAATAATTAATTATTCACAAATAATATTACAGAATCACAATATCGGGCAACCAAATTGCTCCTCAGAAAGAGGGGGCTTTCCAATAAGAATTTCTCCTTATCAAGCACAATTAGTGACCAAACCTCTCCTTAGATGTAACTTTCTAGACATTGCCAATAATGTTATCTAATAATATTATTCAAATAATATGAATTATTGATCCGATAATGAAAAAATAATTAATGTAATGACAATTATTGAAACAACAATAATATAAAGTATCAACATAGCAATTATTGAATCAATAAAATAAAATATTGAAGAGTAATTATTGTAACAATTATTGAGTAGTGCCTTCTTACGTAAGAATCAATAATTGGTGCAATACCATGTGCTACTGTGTTTTTTTAACCAATTTAGTATTTCAACAAGATAATCTGTGAATAACTACTTACGCGTTACTTATAAACAACTTATACTTATCGTTTTCTTCATCTAATCGATTTTCGTTATGGGGTCCACACAAGACTGCGCTGTCGTACGAATATTCCCAAACAACAAGAATATTCCACGACCAAACGAATATTCCACGACAACAATGAATATTTTATAACCAATTGCTTATTTGAAGTATTTGCGCATTTTACCCATAACTAACCACATTAATCAAATCAACCCTTACTATTTCAAAATAATAAATAGAGGAAATTAAATTTCATTTATAATAAGTTGGGGTCTTACAACCTCCCCTCCTTATGAAATTTCGTCCTCGAAATTAACGTCACGTGCACGGTGTTTCAAAAGGTGAGGATACCTCGCTTTCATTTCTGTTTCCAACTCCCAGGTCATTTCCTCAATAGCATGGTTCCTCCACAAAACTTTGACTTGTGGTATGACCTTTGTGCGTAAGACATGCTCCTTCCTATCCAAGATCTTGACAGGTATCTCTTCATACGTTAAGTCTTTGGCTATCTCGTCCGGTTCCAACTCAATAACGTGGTTCGGGACTTTCACATTTTTACGAAGCACAAATATGTGAAAAATATTATGAACACGAGACATACTTGGAGGTAACGCGAGTCTATAGGCTACATTTCCTACTCGGTCAAGAATCTGAAATGGACTAATAAATTATGGATTGAGTTTTCCTCTCTTCCCAAATCTTGTTACTCCCTTCCATGGAGCTACACGCAACAATACATGATCCCCAATACTAAATTCCACGTCCTTTCGATGAAGATCCGCATAACTCTTTTGTCGATCTTGTGCCGTTTGTATACATTGTCGAATCATTTGGATCTTTTTCGTAGTCATACGTACCAACTTGGGTCCCAACAATGTTGCTTCACCCACCTTATCCCAACATATTGGAGAGCAACACTTTCGTCCATACAATGCTTCGAATGGAGCCACGCCTATACTTGCCTGATAACTGTTGTTGTAGGAGAATTCCACCAATGGTAAATACTTATCCCAACTCCCTTTGAAATCTAGGACATAGAGTCTTAATAAATATTCAAGAGTTTGAATAGTCCTCTCTGATTGTCTGTCCGTTTGAGGATGGTATGCCAAACTGAATCGTAAATCCATGCCCATAGCTTTTTACAAACTAACCCAAAATCGTGAAGTGAATCTTGGGTCACGATCTGAAACTATGGATAATGGCATGCCATGCAATCTCACAATCTCATTTACATACATATGAGCAAGACGTTCAAGGGAATAAGTCTCTTGTATCCGCAAGAAATGAGCAAACTTGGTTAATCTATCAACAATAACCCAAATAACATTTATGCCTTGAGACACCATGGGTAGACCCATAACGAAATCCATGGTAATGTGTTCCCACTTCCATTTTGAAATCTCAAGTGGTTGCAATGGACCCTTTGGCACTTGATGCTCTGCCTTTACACGTTGACAAGTTAAACACCTTGAGATAAACTTTGCGATCTCTCTTTTCATATTGCTCCACCAAAATGTATGTCGAAGATCACGATACATTTTGGTACTTCCAAGATGAATTGCAAACGGTGTATTGTGTGCCTCCATCATGATCTTGTACTTTAAATCAGAATCGTTAGGAACACTAAGTCTGGAGTGGACTCGAAGTATTCCTTCTTCATCGATTCTTGCTTCTGGAATAACACCTTCTTGTACTTTCTTCCTCATATGCATCAGCTCCAGGTTTGTGGCTTGAGCAACTTTAACTTTTTCTATTAAAGTTGGCTCTATGCATATACTTGACATCATCACATGGGTCCCCGGAGTCTTGAATTCTATCTTCATCTTTTGTAAATCACACAAAATGGGCCTTTATGTTGACAACATCGCACTTGTTCCCGCATATGATCTTCTACTCAACGCATCAGCTACCACGTTCGCTTTTCCAGGATGGTATTGAATAGTGTGGTCATAATCTTTCAATAACTCGAGCCAACATCATTGCCGCATGTTGAGTTCCTTTTGGGTGAAGAAATATTTGAGGCTTTTATGGTCTGAATATATCTCCACTTTCTCTCCATATAGATAGTGCCTCCAGATCTTTAGCGCAAAAACGACTGCTACGACTGCACCCAAGGGAGATGTACTAGGACGAATGAAACCGATGTCCAACAATTCCTATAGTTGGACTTTTAACTCCTGAAGTTTAATAGGAGCCATTTGATATGGGGTTTTAGAAATGGGCTTTGAACCAGGTTCAAGAGCAATAAAGAATTCAACTTCACGTTCTGGGGGTAGACCGGGAAGTTCTTCAGGAAATACGTCAGGAAATTTACTAACAACAGGAATATTATTCAAATCCGACGTGTCTTTATTCAAATCCATAATATGGGCTAAGAAAGCTTGACATCCGTTTTTTAATAAACGAATAACTTTATGACTTGATATGACAGTGATTGATTTTAATGGTTTAGTTGCTTGAATTCGTACAACAAGTTGGTTAGGAATATGAAAACTAACAACCTTACGAAAACAATCCATTTTGGCATGATGAGTAGTTAACCAATTAATCCCTAAAATCACATCAAAAGCAAGTATCTTTAAAGAGATAAGGTCAACAGGTAATGTGATGGTGCCAACTTGGATCAAACAAGATTTATAAACAGTGGATGTGATGAAAGTTTCTCCTAACGGAGTTTCCACAGATAAATCAAAGTCTAATTTCTCCGGAGTTAAGTTTAAATGTTGAGCACAAGTAGGAGAGATAAATGAATGGGTAACACCGGTATCTAGTAAGGTATAAACTTCGCAAGAATTTATGATTAGCTTACCCGTGATCACCTCGTTTGGGTTCCTCGCATTTTGACCAGTCACGACAAACGCTCTTCCAGGAACCATTGACTTTGACTTTTCTGGGATAGCCTTTTGAGTCACCATCCCCGTTGGACTTGGTTTCACTACCGTACAATCTCGAGTGATATATCCTTCTTTTCCACAATTATAGGATACCTTGAACTGTTATGGGCAGTTTGGGCTGATATGTCCCTCTTTTCCATATTTATAACATACGAACGGTGGTCGTTCTCCTCCCTTAGAACCGATTCTTCACCGCTGCGCCGACGCCTTCACATGGTCGTTGTTGAATTTCCTCTTTTTAAAATTTCCTCCCGACTCGCTTCTTTTATTCTCATGGCCATGATTACCACCAGAGTGATTACCATTTTTGTCCGTATTTTTCTTTCTCCGCTGGTTATCATTGCTCTGATGACTGCTGTCACCGATATGGTCCTGGTTATGGTCCCTCGGTTGAACGTACTCGTTATCTCGCTCCAATAATTGAGCCCTGTTGACAACATCTGAATAGAGAAAATTTTTATGAGAAATGATATATTGACGTATGCCGGGTTTCAAACCTCTCAAAAATATCCGCGTCATACGCTCCTCATTCTCCACCAAATGAGGTGCAAACTGGATAACTTTGCAAACTTCGCTTCGTCTTTCGGACACCGCCATGTTGTTTTGTTCCAATCTAATAAACTCCACTTCCTTCATATATGACGAATACTTTCGTGAAAGTACTTGTCATTGAACAGCTTTCTAAAACGCTCTCCCAAGATATGCCGAGTGTGCAAATTGAATGGGTGCGCTTCACGATTTCCACTAGTAATCCGCTTCATTACTTAACATAAAGGTGGCGAATGGAACCTTCATTCCTCCGCATCCCAAGACATCGAATATCTTGGTGATTTGTTTGACCCACATTTACGCCTTTAATCGGATCGTGCTTTCCCTGTACTCGTGGTCCCAACTCTTTGAACTGCTTGGCTGTGATAAACTGAGCGTTGTTATCATTTCCACCGGTATTTTATGCACGTGTCTCCCTTGTCTGATTTTGCATAAACTGCAAAAAGATTCTAAACATCCTGTCTTTCATCATCTACTCAGTGGTGTTGTTCATAGGAGGAACATTGCCAGCCTATTGCACGTTCTCCTCGTTGGTGAGTAAAGGTGTTCCACTATTCTCATTTACTCCATCATTAACATTCTCAGTCGACATTCTCAAATACTGCCATAAAACAAGGGTTAATTAAAAAAATCAATATATCACATAATATCCCTATATACTGACCAACCAACAAATAAGCTTAGGTAAGACACACTAGCGAAGGATTTACTCGTCTCTCCCATCCTAGTTCTATTCCCCGATCTCCGCTAGAGATCATATGTAAAATCTAAAATTTTACGAATAAAGATTTAAATTTCTCGATTTTTTTTTGAATATTATGGTGTGGATTTAATATAATGTTATAGTTGTGGGTAATATTTATAAATTTTGCAAAGTATGCAAGTTCTTATATTATATTCGATTAGTCAGGAAATATTCGTTTTATTAGGGAATATTCGTACAACGACGCAATCATTGGTGGACCCCACAACGGAAGTATTGTCGTAGTAAGAAAACGACAAAAATATTTTATGAAAATAACTATGAAGTTTTACCGTTAATCATCGTTGAACTACTCAAGAGTAAAAGTACAAGAATGCGCGTGGTCAGATATAGAGTTACACTTGATTGATTATCGATGCTTACGTGATAAGTCACCAATTATACTCAATTATTACTATAGTAATTGTTGCATCATATCTCTCATATTATTGATTCAATTATTGTCACAGTATCATCTACATTATATGATATATTATTAAATCAATAATTGAGATGACAAAGTTGTTCATATTATTAAATTGCAATATTTACAATGTCTAGAAGTTCTGTCAAGCAGAGATTTGGAAAGCCCCCTCTTTCCTAGGAACGACCTGGTTGTTAAATATTGTGAGTTATAATATTAATGATGAATAAGTTTGTGTTGATTAAAGATGAATTTGATAGTTCCATTGTGTTGAGATTATTAGTGTTAGTGGAAATCGACATCTATTCCGATGATAATTGATGTCTGAGGGTTATATTGATAAATCGGGGAATTTATCGGATAAATGAGCAATTAATTACTACTAATTCACATGCTTATATAACTATTTGTTCACATGTGTGTACTATTGAATCACATTCTTATACTATTAGGGGAGTTGGTGCAAGATTGATAATACTTGCATGATTAAATTAAAGATGGAGGTATAGATTGAGGTACTATACTGTAATTCGTAATTTCACATGTCTAGAACTATTGAGTCACATGATTTACTATTGATTCACATGATTTACTATTAGGGGAGGTGGTGCAAGTTTGATAATATTTGCAGGACTAAATTAAAAATGAAAGAAAAGTTAGAGGTACTGTACTGTAATTTTTCGATCCCCAAAACGTGCAATTATCGAAACTATATTTTTCTATAAATAGAAGCTCATTCTTCCTTCATTTCTCACCAATTCACAAAAGCTATAGAGCAATTATTATAGAGAGAAATTATAGAGAGAAAGAAGAAGAGAAGTTTACTACCTCACTATTCCAGTATCCAGTTTTCTTTTGAGGTAAGGGGTATTATTTTTTTCATATTCATGAAGAGAACTTATGCTATTCCATTCTTTATTATTCTATTGGAATAACCTGTATTCGCAGTCTACCCTATACTTGGTGAAATTCTTCTGTTATTCCATTATTTATTATTTTGTTGGAATAACCTCGCCATGCCAAGCACTGCATACATGGTGAAATTTCGTTGTTATTCCATTCTTTATTATTCTATTGAATATCCTCGTCACATGCGCTTTTACGCCTGACCGGTTCCGTGTTTATTATTCTGGAATATCCCGTCAAGGCGTTTTCTGTTTTGGACCGGTTCCGCCTTTTTATTATTCTGCTTTGAATATCCCGTCTGCATGCGCTTTTACTTACCGGACTGGTTCCGTTATTTATTATTCTCATTGGAATAACCTATCTATGCAAAGTACCGCATGCATGGTGATTTCTTTGTTATTCCATTCTTTATTATTTTGTTGGAATATCCTGCTTTGGCATGCAGATTATGCCTGACCTGGTTCCGTTATTTATTATTCTGTTGGGATAACCTGTCTATGCGAAGTACCGCATGCCTGGTGATTTCTTTTGTTATTCCATTCTTTATTTTACTTAGTTGGTTAAAGTTTTGACTTCTATACTCATCATGAAATATTATTTTATTTCGTATTTTATGTTATGAGTTACTATTCACGGGTTACTATTCACCCGGTTACTATTCACTCTAGTATTATTCACTCAGGTATTTGGGGCACTTTTCATGCCAGAATACTATTCATGAGTTACTATTCATGAGTTACTATTCACGGGTTACTATTCACCAAAATTACTATTCACCCGAATATTCTTCACTTTGATATTTGGAGTACTTTTCATTTCGAGTACTATTCACGGCATGATTATTCTCAAGATTATTCATTTTAGTCTTATTCACGAAGAAAATTAATTCTTTTCTCATCCAAATTATTTTTGGTGCATGAATATTATTCTCAATTTTACTCCACAAAGTTAAAGATCACGTCGATAATTTGGACGTTATTAATTCCTGGATAAATTAATTCTTGAACTTGTTTTATTGAATTATTATGTCATTGTCATCATCCTCATGTTTATATTATGTTGAAAGTCATATTATGTTTAAAGAAAACGAATCTAGTGAAATAAAAGAACAAATATTAAGGATTCATACTTTAAACAATCCGAGTTCAAAAATACTTCATAAATAATCATAATAGAGTAAAATTCAAGAATGATCAAAACATGGATACAATCAAAGCTAGTATCCATAATAGATATTTTGGACAAATTTTTTTTTAAATTTTTCTGTGAATAGTGACGTATTCGTGAATAATGTCAGAACGCGTGAATAGTGCAGATACATTTAATCAGAATCTCCCGACACTAAAAGACAAGAATTTTGCAAGAAAAATCTTACCAATATTCTGGCATAATGATATTAGAAGAAATAATATCATTTTTTTTTAAAAATATCCCTTACCTCGAAAAGAATAGTACTTCTGGCTGGAATATCAGATATAACGCTGAAGGAAAGAAATGTGTCGAATTTGTCAAACTGAAAGTCAGCAGCGAGACGTGCTATTCGGGACACTATTTCGATCAGTTAATATTTCCACAAACTTTTGGGCTTTTGGTATGTTATATTACACTGAATTATCTTTCTATAGACTCCGGAACGGACTAATTCCGACTTCGGAGCAAAGAGTTATGACCATTCAAAGTAGTCGCAAAAATCGTTTAACCAACTCAAGGCAATCACCTTGAACGAATTTTCTGAAATTCTGTGTTTTGAATTTGGAAATGGTCAAAGAATGAAAGTTGTATCCTCGGAAGTTAGCTTCGCGTGGGCTCAAGAATCGCTCAAAAATGTTTTGAAACGAATTAGTTATGACTGTTTTAGCGAGAGAGTGTAAAGCTGGAAACAAAATTGAAGACTGCTATGAACGTCAATTTTTGGCACGCTTTTTAGACTACTTAACAAGCCCGAAATGAGAGGTTAGTATTTCTTAAAAATAGTCTTGTATGCCATGAAAAACATACTAAAAAATGCCTTGCGATTGGATAAGTAGATTGCAAGCTATTAAGCCGCGAAGTGGGTGTCAAAGGTGAGGGTCACGCTTTGTTGTAAGCGTGAAAGAGACAGCAACAAATGCATGGGTTGTTCAACAGTATGATTTTTTTCCAGAATGCTTTTGGTTGGTTTTGTGGCTATTTAACATGTAACAAAACACCGAGAGAGATGTATAGATATTATATAATGCTTATATATCGCGAAAACTTACTTTAAATGTAATGAAAATGATAGAAATGTAATGTAAATGTAAGTTTTCATAACTATGCGAGCGTAATTCAGAAAATGATATGTAAAACTTATATGTAACTTAATGAAATGCTCAAATCCGTTTGAAATTATATTGAACCTAGTAATGTAAAGCGAAGGGGATATAAATGGTTTATGTTTTGATACGTAAAGTATTTACATACTAAATCCATGAGAGAAACTTTTTGGGCGTAAAAAGGTTATAACGGACAAAAGTTTCAAAAGAAACATGGAATGGTTTTAAGACAAGAACAAAATATTATAGTTAAATAAAATTAGTTTACATTGAGTACGTTATTTTTTTTGTGAAACTAATATGTACATGTATGTATCTTCAATTTGTGCAGGATCATCACAGCGCAGATAAGTTATAAACATTAAACAACATCCAAGGCAAGTTTTTAAGTTCTATTATGTTTGTGGATTAAATGTGATTATGTGGTGAGTTACATACCATGCTTTATGAATTGTTAAAGTCAAAATATGACCAAGTTAATTGGGTTATGGAACTCAATTTATATGTGATATGTGATAACACATGCATGTTGTATAATGTAACTTGATAAATTAGAAATGTATAATGCATGAATTGTGTGCTATGTGAAACATGATAGACTGTTAAATTTGTTGGGCTGTCGAGCTCAACCTTGTAAATAACCACTTTTTCAGGTTCAAGATTCAAGGTAAAGTTATGTGTTACTTGAAAGACATGAATCAGATGTGATACTTGAAGATTTATATACTTTGGTTGTGTTATTATTATTTGAACCATGTTTAAGGTTTCGAATAATGTATTAATGTTAAATTGTAATATTGTTTTGCGAATGTAAACTATTGTAGTATTAAAATGATTCTGAGATATTTAGATGTAAAGGTTGAAGGTTTTGGGAACGAGGATAGTTTATAATAGAAAATTTTAATTATTCCGCAAATTTCAATGGTTGTATTATCGTTTAATGATGTAAAATTAGAGGTTGAATGTATTATTAACGACCGAAGTTGAGAATTAAATTGTATGAATTTTGGGGTAGTTACAGTTGGTATCAAAGCCGGAGGTTATAAACCTTAGGTAGGAGTACCGTAGGCTATAACCTTAGAGAAGGAAGGCGAAGATAATGAAAGAATAAGCTCAAGTAGAGTTTGAATAATAAGAAGTAATTTAAGAAATTTATAAAGAAGGGATTAAAACATGCGTGAGAGGATTCAAAGAAGAATCTCGCATAGTTATAAGGAATATGAATGTGGGGTTACCCAACTCCAATAATAAGGATGTAAAGTTAAGAATAAAAGGTCATATTTAAGTATGGTACAATCATACTCTTTAATAGTTGATGTATGGTATTTGGGCTAAACGACTCCTTCATAGAGCTTGGTATATACTGAACCAGCAACTCAAAACCTAGTTTGTTGGTTGTTTGTGGGAAACCACCAAATGTACTATATTGAAACTATTAGAGACTCGATGTGTACCAAGTGTAGAAAATGGATACGTATGATGAAAATGTAGAACTCGAATGAAATGTGGAGCAATATAAATGAAGTTAGAAATTCTTAAAGGAAGAATTGTTATATAAACAAGAAAATTCAAAGAAGAATCTTGAAGATATATAAAGATAAAAATGGGAGTTGCCTAACTCCAATAGCCAAGATAATGAATAATGATGAATAGACAAAGTCTGTTAGATTAAAAGCATAAATCAAATCATAAATGATGAAAAAGGAAAGAAAGAGGATCGCAAAACAAAACGATCACGAGTTATGAAAAGAATTTTAAGCGAGATGGTTATAGAATAAGATCATGATATGATCTGTTTAAGTTATAAAAGAAAGATGGTCTACAATGTTTGAATAATTATAGCTTGATATTATGAAGTTAATGTACTATGATATAGTACGAGATAAGTATGAGGAGTTATAAATTATGAGGTACAAAAAATTCGTATCGAGCAAAGAGCAAGTTAAGAGTAAGATAGAGTTAAGTGGGATTTTAATTAAAGACTCATGTGATGGCTGAGTTGTACAAACCTTTGTATGGGTGATGGTTTTGTGCTTGTGCTTAGTTTATGACATTGATAATTATTAGAATATTGGTGTCGCGCTATCAATGTGTATGTGGAGAAAATGTGATTCTTTTCTCATGTGTATATTTGATAGTTATAAACTCTTAAGATTAGTCAGATATTATTAGGATTAGGTGTGGTTCTTAAAACTAATACATATAGTAAGTTCGTGACTCATAATAATATGGCAAGTTTTGAACCCCTCAACGAATGGACGCCTATGGTCTGACTAGGACAAGTTCTTAAACTCATTTTATTGTGGCAAGTTCCTGGATTTCCATAGTGTGGTAAGTTTGATAAACTATTTTGGGTAGAAAACGGTTATAGTATAGAGAGCATTGATGAATTTGAAGACTGATAGAATGGTTAAGTAATGAAGTAATGAACTAAAGATTGAAGTTGATGGATATCTGGATATTCTAAATCTACTAGCTATGCTAGACTTTCAAAATTTATTGACTTCGTGCTGATGTTTGCACTTCTATTTTCTTAAAAAACATTGGATCAAATGATGAAACCAATGAGATTTAAAGACAATACTGTTATTCGTATGTCTATGCTAATTGTTTCGGCTAGACAAAAATGATTTGAAATATATCAAAATGTATTTTTTTATATCATCAATGCATCATGGAACCCAAAGCGTAGATGATAAAAATGATGGAGTCATCAATGCAGATTACTTAGTGTCGATGTGATCTAAGGATCGCCACCCACTATGGTATGATGTAGTATGATAAAATCACCAAATGACGGAATCCTTAAACGATTGTAAATACAAAGTGGTATCACGACGTCCATAAAAGATTTTTGAGATTTCTTTAAGATATGAGAATATATATATATATATATATATATATATATATATATATATATATATATAGGAGCCCTTCCATAGCAAAAGGTTGCTATATGTAAGTACGGCAACACCCCCTTTTGACCGTTGATAAATTGAATTGATGGTCATGATTAACTTTTCTATTTGATAAGCCTAATGACGTTTGTTGTGCCTAATTATTTACCCGCATTCTATTTCTATTTTAATAAGTGAGGCCCACGAAAATTATATTGTCAGTATAATTATAAAAAGTGAATATTTATTATTAAAATAATCCGGCCGAAAGAGCTTCTACCGGCTTACACATTTTTTTTAATTTTTATTTATTTCTCCTACGCTAAGACAAAATGATACTATCATTCATTAAAATAATAAAATAATCCTGCCGAAAGAGTTTCTACCGGCTTACACATTTTTTTTTTAATTTTATTTTTATTTCTCCCACTTAAGACAGCCGATACTACCGGTAGCATTAAAATAATAAAAAATTTCACCTAAGACAGTGATACATCTGGTTGGTATTAAAAATTGAAAAAATAGCCACTTAAGACAAATTTGTCACTACCGACAATAAAAATTTAAAAAAATGATTTTATTCAAGCAATTCACTACTAAACAAATTCGAACTCGCAACCTCAAACTCCATACACTCGTCATATGACCACCCGAGCACCACAGGCCTAGCTGTTAATTTCAACCAAGGATATATCTTTATATTAAAGCTTCACCATCCCCCAAAATCTATATTATTGCATTATTATTATATTACGATTTATTATTATTAATAAGTCTATATAATACATATGGGTTTTTTTTATTTAGAAATAAGTTAATATCTATATTTATTAAGCATTGATTATTAGTAATGATTTTATATATTAAGCAATGATTTTATTATTAAGAAATGATTTTATTATTAATAAAACTAGTAAAGTATAATAATAATGTGATTATCGAATTTATAAAAGTAGTGAAGTATTATTATAATAATAATAATGTGATTATCAATATTAGAAGTACAGATTATACCAATACTAGTCTTGTTTAGTACATTATGCGCTTCTAGTATTGGTATAATCAGATTAGTAGTCGCCACAAAACTGCCTAACTAACTCGGATACCACCTTGAACGAATTTTTCAGAATTCTGTGTTTTGAATTTGGAAATGGTCAAAGAATGAAAGTTGTAGCCTCGGAAGTTAGCTTCGTGTGGGCTCAAGAATTGCTCAAAAATGTTTTGAAACGAATTAGTTATGACTGTTTTAGCGAGAGAGGGTAAAGCTGGAAAAAAATTGAAGACTGCTATGAACGTCAATTTTTGGCACGCTTTATAGTCTACTTAACAAGCCTGAAATGAGAGGTTAGTATTTCTTAAAAATAGTCTTGTATGCCATGAAAAACATACTAAAAAATGCCTTACGATTGGATAAGTAGATTGTAAGCTATTAAGCCGCCAAGTGGTGTCAAAGGTGAGGGTCGTTGCGCTTGGCGGCAGCAGATAGAGAAGAAAAGACCATGGGTTTGTTTCAAATGTACGATTTTTCCAGAACGCTTTTGGGTGGTTTTGTGGCTGTTTAACATGTAACAAAACACAGAGAGATGTATAGATATTATATAATGCTTATATATCGCGAAAACTCACTTTAAATGTAAAGAAAATGATAGAAATGTAATGTAAATGTAAGTTTTCATAACTATGCGAGTGTAATTCAGAAAATGATATGTAAAACGTATATGTAACTTAATGAAATGCTCAAATCCGTTTGAAACAACACTGGGAGTAGCAATCCCATCCTTGGTGATAACCCCAAGAGATGCCATCGCAGTTCCGGCGATAACTCCGGAAATGTTTGTTTCAAATACATGCTATCAGCTTCAATCACAGATGACAGTGAGGCAGACAAACAAGTAGTTCTATCTCAGAGACAACACTGAGCGAACGTCTGCTTTCCGCTTAAACCGGCGATAACCCTGGTGAGGAGTCACAACGTCATCTTACCACAACGTCAGCAAGATAATATCGCAGCATACCAACAAGTAGTCCAATCTCAGCTATAACCCTGAGCAACATCTACTTTCAACTCAACCCGGCGATAACCCCGGCAAGGAGTCAAACATCATCTCGTTCATCCCGACAAATGGCACGTCGTCTCAATACTTCAGACATATATACATACCACAATGTCCCAACAATCGAGGAATGACAATCCCGAGTGACTATTACGTGTGGTAGTACTTTGGATAGAATTTGAAGCTTGAAGACCATGGTCATAGACCCCTCTTCCTGACTTCGTACAACCTCTAATCCATGTCATTACGCAACTCTCGACACCAATATCCTGAAGAAGTACAGATACGCTTCGTTTGGATGCTCGAATTGAAGTTCAGCAAGTTTGTTTGGACATTACAGTGCACAACTACATGTATTACGAGACGACGGGACCCGCGAAGCCTGGGCCCACCACGACCAATCACAGCGTCAATTTGACTACCACCCGCCTATATATAAAAGGGGGGGTCACCAGAAGACCCTAACTTATTATTAATGAAATTTAATTTTCTATTTATTATTTTAAAATAGTAAGGGTTGATTTGATTAATGTGGATAGTTAGGGTAAAATACGCAAATATTTCAAAATAAGCAAGTGGTTATAAAATATTCATTGTTGTTGGGAATATTCGCTTTGGTCGTGGAATATTCGTCATCGTTGGGAATATTCGTGAATTACGGCCAAGCCGTACCCATGTGTGGGCCCCATAACTGGAAAGCGATTGGATGAAGAAAACGATAAATATAAGTTGTTTAAAAATAATCTCGTGGTTATTCTCAAGTATCTTGTTAAAATACTCTGTGGTTAAAACACAAGAGTAGATACCAGATTGCACCAATTATTGATTCTTACGTAAGAAGACACTACTCAATAATGGTTACAGAATTATCGCTCAAATATTTTATCAGGTTAATAATTGCTTGCGTTGATATTTTATATTCATTGTTGTTTCAATAATTGTCATTACACAATATTTTTCATTATCGAAGCAATAATTCATATTATCCTCGAATAATATTATTAGATAACATTATTGGCAATGTCTAGATGCAGTTACATTAAGGAGAGGTTTGGTCACCTAATCATTGCCCAAAGAAGGAGAAATTCTTATTGAAAGCCCCTCTTTCCTCGAACCGCCTGGTTGTCAATATTGTGATTCTCAGAATATTATTTGTGAATAATTAATTATTGATTCATATGATGAGGAAAATATTAATTTTATGTGGATATAGATGGAGAAAATTCTTAATGTGACAATTGTTGAAAATTGAAATTTTATCTTTTTCGATAAAATAATTCATTTAAATATATTATTATATTTTAATAATATAATAATGGTGATATTTTTACAATGAATGTGGGATATATGAGTATATACGAGGAGGAAGAGTATTTTTATTGCAATAAATGTTTAAAACATGTTAAACATGCTCTGCGGACCCATTTATCGATCGAAATTTGATTATACTGTGAAATTGCCCGCTTTGTAGATTTCCATTAAATTTCTGCTTTGGAATTCGGAAAAACTTTCTTCTGTAAAGTTTTAGAGAATTGAATTTCCTATAAAAACACGCGAGATTCGAATTTTTTGATGAAAGGGCTATTTATTATGAATTATTGAAGTTCCGAAGCTCCGAAATAATTAATTTTTGGAAGTTTTAAATATTTATATTCACAAAAATGTTTTTTGTGTTTGGTGGGCATCTTTAACATATGTCATGTTGCTGAATTCAGATGCTTGATGCGTAGGAGGATGTAGAAAAAAATTATAATATTAATTTATTAAATTTTCTGCTTTGGTGTTCTAAGCAATTTCCTATAAATAGGGTGCTTAGGTTAGAATTGGAAATCACACCAGAAACTGAAGTTTTCTCTCTCTATATTATCGAGCATATTCTTGTAAGTATTTTGAGTATACTTTGAGTATTGTTAGACGGTGCAAGTTTCCTTCAGCACTATACCCGGTATTCCAGCTAGAAGTACTAATCTTTCGAGGTAAGGGATGTTATTTTCTTCTTCAATATCATTATGCTGAAATATTGGTTGGAACTTTTTATCAAATTTGGAACTTTTTCATGTCAGGGTTACTATTCATGAGTTACTATTCACGAGTTACTATTCACGAGTTACTATCCTTAATCCTTGTCATTTTGTTTCACTGGATTCGTTTCTTTAAAAATATTTTTCATCATCTTCAGTCTTAAATGATGATATTATGGAATATCTTTGGCCTCAGAGTGCAAAGATGAATGATTTCAAGAATATCTTTGGCTCAGTAGTGCAAAAGATGAACAGTGTTTAGATGAACATGACCAATCGATGAATATCTTTGGCCAGTAGTGCAAAGATGAATATGTGATTCCGTATATATATTGATTGATGTTACAGGGGATAAAAGATAGACGATGAACTTTTAAATTCATACATGGAAGATAGTAGTTTGCATTCTCTACTTAACTCTTCTAATGAATTATTATTTCACTGTGAATATTGATTTAAAATTTGTTGTCTATTGTATTCTATTAGATTTTTCCTCGTTGAAGACTAACTGTAATTTGTTGTATATTATCTTAGTCATAATATTCTTTACCGAGCTAGTTGAGCTCACCCTTTTCCTTTTTGTTCCATTTTTTCTCTCGGAGGCGAGAATATAAATGAGTACGAGCCTGGGGTATGGAATGAAGGTTTTAGAAAGAATTGTTTAGTAGTCCTCACCATTTTTGTAAAATAATGTATCAATAAACGTGATGAGGATTTATTTGAGTATAGATATTGTCTAGAAGATAATATTTGTATTCAAACTCGCAGTTTTATTGTTGTAATAATAAAAGTTGTAGTTGTTTCTGTACCATGTATTGATAACTCAGAATGGGTGATGTATACCTATTTTGGGGGCGTCACAGTTGGTATCAAAGCTATAAGTAAAGAGCCCCGAGCCTCTCGCTGGTGACTTCCTGTTGATAGGGGATGCACCGCTTTACTCTCTCCGGGGGGCCTGCTCATGGCAAGCAAACTGATAGGTATCAATGTGAGGTGCTGACACAAGTTGGTTTCTAGAGTTACAGTTGGTATCAGAGCTTAGGGATATGATCTTTGGTGGAGATCGGGGAATAGAACTAGGAGGGGAGAGACGAGTAAATCCTTCGCTAGTGTGTCCTACCTAAGCTTATTTGTTAGTTGGTCAGTATATAAGGATATTATGTGATATATTGATTTCCTTAATTAACCCTTGTTTTATGACGATTTTGAGAATGTCGATGAGAATATTAACAATGGAAATGAGACCTTGGAGACGCCTTTCAGACTCACCAACGAGGAGAACGTGCAACAGTCGGGCAATGTTCCTCTTGTGAACAACACCACCGAAGCGAGATGATGAACGAGGGATGTTTAGAAGTTTTTACAGTTCATGCAAAAATCGAGATTTAGGGAGACTCGTGTTCAAAATATAGGAGGAAATGATAGCAATTCACGGGTTGTCACAAACCAAGCAGCTTCAAAGAGTTGGGACCACCGAATTTAAGGGAAAGCTAGATCCGATCATGGCGGAAATATGGGTCAAGCAAATTACCAAGATATTCGATGTCTTGGGATGCACGGAGGAATGAAGGTTCCATTCGCCACCTTTATGTTCCGTGGTCGAGGCGGACATCGGTGGGAGTCTCGTGAAGCGCACTCCATCCAAATACCGCACTCAAAGATGTCTTGGGAGACGTTTGAGAATTATTTAATGACAAATACTTTCCCGAAAGTGTTCGTCATATGAAGGAAGTGGAGTTCATCGATTAGAACAAAACAACATGACGGTGTCTCAAAGACGAGGCAAAGTTTGCAGAGTTATCCAGTGTTTGCACCTCATTTGGTGGAGAATGAGGAACGTTATGACGGATGTTTCGAGAGGTTTGAAACCCGCCACGACAATATCTCATTTCTCATAATTTTCTCTCTATTCGGATGTTGTTAATGGGGCTCAATTGTTAGAGCGAGATAACGAGTATGTTCAACCGAGGGACCATAACCGAGGATCGTACTCGAGATAGCGACAATGTAATAATGATAACCAAATGAGAAAGAAACAGACGGACAAAAATGGGTAACCACTCGGTGGTAATCATGGTCATGAAAATAGAAGAAGCGAGTCGAGGAGATTTTAAAAAGAGAGATTTAACAACGACCATGTGAAGACGACAAAGGTTTAAAAGAATCGGTTCTAAGGGAGGAGAACGACCACCGGTCATATATGCTATAAATGCGGGAAAGAGGGACATATTAGTCCAAACCGTCCACAACAGCTTCAAGGTATGCTATAATTGTGGAAAAGAAGGACATATCGCTTCGAGATTATACAATAATGAAACCTAGTTCAATGGGCAAGTGACTCAAAAGATCGTCCCGAAAAGTCAAAGTCAACGATTCCGGAAGAGCGTTTGTTATGATCGGTCATAATGCGAGGAACCCAAACGAGGTGATCACGGGTAAGCTATTTATAAATTCTTGCGAAGTTTATACCTTACTTGATACCGGGTCTTTACCCCATTCATTTATCTCTCTGCATGTGCTCAACGCTTAAACTTGACTCGGGAGAAATTAGACTTTGACCTATCTCAGGAAACTCCGTTAGAGAAACTTTCATCACAACCACTCGCTTATAAATCTTGTTTGATTCAAGTTGGCACCATCACCTTACCCGTGACCTTATCTCTTTAAAGATACTTGCTTTTGATGTGATTTTAGGGATTGATTGGTTAACTACTCATCATGCCAAAATTGATTGTTTTCGTAAGGTTGTTAGTTTTCATATTCCTAACCAACCCGTTGTATGCAATTCAAGCAACTAAACCATTAAAATCAATCACTATCATATCTAATCATAAAGCTATTCGTTTATTGAAAAAACGGATGTCAAGCTTTCTTAGCCCATGTTATGGATTTGAATAAAGACACGTCAAATTTGAATAATATTCCTGTTGTTATTGACTTTCCTGACGTATTTCCTGAAGAACTTCCCGGTCTACCCCCAGAACGTGAAGTTGAATTCTTTATTGATCTTGAACCTGGTACAAAGCCCATTTCTAAAACCCCATATCGAATGGCTCTATTGAACTTCAGGAGTTAAAGGTCCAACTACAGGAATTGTTGGACATCGGGTTTCATTCGTCCTAGTACATCTCCTTGGGGTGCTCCTATTTTATTCGTAAAGAAGAAAGACGGAGTATGCGACTTTTGTATTGACTATCGGAATTGAACCATGCCACCATCAAGAATAGGTATCCTCTACCTCGTATTGATGACTTGTTTGACCAGTTGCAAGGGGCACAATTCTTTTCAAAAATCGATCTTCGCTTACGGATATCATCACCAAGATTAGAATCGAGGATATTCCAAAGACCGCCTTGAAACTCCAGTATGGGCATTATGAATTCTTAGTCATGTCTTTCTTTGACTAACTAATGCTCCTCCGGCTTTCATGGATATGATGAACCGGTATTCAAGGAATATTTGGATCGGTTTGTTGTTGTCTTTATTGATGACATCCTTATATATTCCAAAAGTCGTGAAGATCATGAGCACCATTTGAAGTTGGTACTCCAAAGGCTTCGTGAAAACAAACTATATGCCAAATTAAAGAAATGCGAGTTCTGGCTTGAGGAAGTAGCATTCCTTGGGCACGTGGTGTCGAAACATGGAGTATCTGTTGATCCGGCCAAGATTGAAGCAATACAAAGTTGGGAGCAACCAAGTCGGTGATCAAGTACGTAGCTTTTTGGGCTTAATGGTTATTATCGAGATTCGTGGAAGGGTTTTCTAATCGCTACTCCATTAACTCATTAACTTTAAGGATACAAAATTGCGTTTGAGCCGAAGAATGCGAGAAGAGTTTCCAAGAGCTTAAGAGGAGACTTATTTCTAAGACTGTTCTAACAATACCATCCGGTTCGGATGGATTTGTTATCTACAATGATGCTTCGAGCAAAGGGTTAGGATGTGTTCTCATGCAACGTGGGAAAGTCATAGCTTATGCCTCGCGACAACTTAAAGAGTATGAGAGGAATTATCCTACTCATGATCTAGAGTTAGCGCAACCAATCGTTTCGCGCTTAAAGATATGGAGGCACTATCTATATGGGGAGAAAGTGGAGATATATTCGCACCATAAAAGCCTTAAATATATCTTCACTCAAAAGAACTCAACATCTTGGCAATGACGTTGGCTCGAGCTATTGAAAGACTACGACCACACTATTCAATACCATCCTGGAAAAGCGAACGTGGTAGCTGACGCGTTGAGTAGAAGATCATATGCGGGAACGAGTGCGATGATGTCAAGTATACGCATAGAGCCAACTTTAATAGAAAAAGTTAAGGTTGCTCAAGCCACCGACCCGGAGCTGATGCGTATGAAGAAGAAAGTACAAGAAGGAGCTATTCCAAGCGAGAATTGATGAAGAAGGAATACTTCGAGTCCACTCTAGACTTTGTGTTCCTAACGACTCTGATTTGAAGTACAAGATTATGATGGAGGCACACAATACACCATTTGCAATCCATCCTGGAAGTACTAAAATGTATCGTGATCTTCGACATACATTTTGGTGGAACAATATGAAGAGAGAGATTGCAAAGTTTATCTCAATGTGTTTAACTTGTCAACGTGTAAAGGCGGAGCATCTAGTACCTAAGGGTCCGTTGCAACCACTTGAGATTCCGAAATGGAAGTGGGAACACATTACCATGGATTTCGTTACGGGTCTTCCTACGGTTTCTCAAGGCATCAATGCTATTTGGGTTATTGTTGATAGATTAACCAAGTCTCGCTCATTTCTTGCCGACACGGAGACTTATTCACTTGAACGTCTTGCTAGTATATGCGTGAATGAGATTGTGAGGTTGCATGGCATGCCTCAGTATCCATAGTTTCGGATTGTGACCCAAGATTCACTTCAAGATTTTGGATTAGCTTGCAAAAAGCTATAGTAACGCGGATTTGCAATTTAGTTCTAAGATACCATCCTCAAACAGACGGACAATCGAAAAGGACTATTCAAACTCTTGAAGATTTATTAAGACTCGTGTCCTAGACTTCAAGGGCGCTTGGGATAAGTATTTACCATTGGTGGAATTCTCCTACAACAACAAGCTATCGTGCAAGTATAGGTGTAGCTCCATTTAAAGCATTATATGGACGAAATTGTCGCTCTCCAAAGATGTTGGACGAGGTGGGTGAAGCAACACCGTTTGGGGACCCGAGTTGAATACGTATGACTACGGAAAAAGATCCAAATGATTCGACAACGATACAAACCAGCACAAGATCGACAAAAGAGTTATGCGGATCTTCATCGAAAGGACGTGGAATTTAGTGTAGGGGATCATGTATTATCATGAAGTTACTCCATGGAAGGGAGTTACAAGATTTAGGAAGAGAGAAAGCTCAATCCACGATTTATCGGTCCATTTCAAATTCTTGACCGAGTAGGAAATGTAGCCTATAGACTTGCGTTACCTCTCAAGTATGTCTCGTGTTCATAATGTGTTTCACATATCTCACTTTCAGAAATATGTGAAAGACCCGAACCACGTTATAGAATTAGAACCGGACGAAATAGCCAAAGACTTAACGTATGAGGAGGTACCTGTCAAGATCTTGGATAGGAAGGAGCATGTCCTACGCGCAAAGGTCATACCACAAGTTAAAGTTTTGTGGAGGAATCATGCTATAGAGGAAATGACCTGGGAATTGGAAACGGAAATGAAAGCGAGGTATCCTCACACCTTTTCAAACACCAGTATCGTCACGTCCAATTTCGAGGACGAAATTTCATAAGGAGGGGAGGTTGTAAGACCCCAACTTATTATTAATGAAATTTAATTTTCTCTATTTATTATTTTGAAATAGTAAGGGTTGATTTGATTAATGTGGATAGTTAGGGGTAAAATACGCAAATATTTCAAAATAAGCAAGTGGTTATAAAATATTCATTGTTGTCGGGGAATATTCGTTTGGTCGTGGAATATTCGTACTGTCGGGGAATATTCGTACGACGGCGCAGCCATGTGTGGGCCCCATAACAGAAAGCGATTGGATGAAGAAAACGACAAATATAAGTTGTTTAAAAATAACGGCGTAGTTGTTACCGTTAATACTGTTAAAATACTCAGTGGTTAAAACACAGTAGCACACGGTATTGCACCAATTATTGATTCTTACGTAAGAAGGCACTACTCAATAATGGTTACGATGAATTATCGCTCAATATTTTATTGAGTTAATAATTGTTTGCGTTGATATTTTATATTATCATTGTTGTTTCAATAATTGTCATTACACAAATATTTTTCATTATCGGCAATAATTCATATTATCCGAATAATATTATTAGATAACATTATTGGCAATGTCTAGAAAGTTCTGCTCTAAGGAGAGGTTTGGTCACCTAATTGCGCTACCAAGAAGGAGAAATTCTTATTGAAAGCCCCTCTTTCCTGAACCGCACAGTTGTCAATATTGTGATTCTCAGAATATTATTTATGAATAATTAATTATTGATTCATATGATGAGGAAAATATTAATTTTATGTGGATATAGATGGAGAAAATTTTAATGTGACAATTGTTGAAAATTGAAATTTTATCTTTTTCTGATAAAATAATTCATTTAAATATATTATTATATTTTAATAATATAATAATGGTGATATTTTTACAATGAATGTGGGATATATGAGTATACGAGGAGGAAGAGTATTTTTGTTGCAATAAATGTTTAAAACATGTTAAACATGTCGGTGGACCCCATTTATTGACTGAAATTTGATTATAGCCTGTAAAATTGCCCGTTTGTAGATTTCGGTCAATTTCTGTTTGGAATTCGGAAAAACTTTCTTCTGCAAAGTTGTAGAGAATTGAATTTCCTATAAAAACTCGCGAGATTCGAATTTTCTGATGAAAGGGCTATTTATTATGAATTATTGCAGTTCCAAAGCTCCGAAATAATTGATTTTTGGAAGTTTTAAATATTTATATTCACAAAAACGTTTTTTGTGTTTGGTGGGCATCTTTAACACATGTCATGTTGCTGAATTCAGATGCTTGATGCGTAGGAGGATGTAGAAAAAAATTATAATATTAATTTATTAAATTTTCTGCTTTGGTGTTCTAAGCAATTTCCTATAAATAGGGTGCTTAGGTTAGAATTGAAAATCACACCAGAAACTGAAGTTTTCTCTCTATATTATCGAGTTTATTCTTGTAAGTATTTTGAGTATACTTTGAGTATTGTTAGATCTGCAAGTTTCCTTCAAAGACTATACCCTAGATTCCATTTAAAGTACTAATCTTTCGAGGTAAGGGATGTTATTTTCTTCTCAAATGATATTATTTCTTCAATATCATTATCTTTGAAATATTGGTTGGAACTTTTATCAAATTTGGAACTTTTTCATGTCGGGTTACTATTCATGAGTTACTATTCACGAGTTACTATTCACGAGTACTATTAATGAAGCGTGAAGATGTTTTTTTGTGGAATTTCTATCTTTTGGTGTCTGAGTTACTATTTACGATACCAGGCACTATTCACGTATACGACACTATTCACGAAAAAATAAAATTTCTTCTTTTGTCCAAAATATCTATTCTGGATACTAACTTTGATTGTATCCATGTTTTGATTATTCTTGAATTTTACACCACTGCGATTATTTTTGAGGTATTTTTGGATGTGAATAAAACAAAGTACGAATCCTTAATCCTTAATCCTTGTCATTTTGTTTCAATTGGATTCGTTTTTTTAAAAATATTTTCATCATCTTCATCTTAAATGATGATATTATGGAATATCTTTGGCCTGTGAGTGCAAAGATGAATGATTTTGAAGAATATCTTTGGCCCAGAGTGCAAAGATGAGCAGTGTTTAGATGAACATGACCAATCGATGAATATCTTTGGCACATAGTGCAAAGATGAATATGTGATTCCGTATATATATTGATTGATGTTACTGGGATAAAAGATAGACGATGAACTTTTAAATTCATACATGGAAGATAGTAGTTTGCATTCTCTACTTAACTCTTCTAATGAATTATTATTTCCTCTGCGAATATTGATTTAAAATTTGTTGTCTATTGTATTCTATTAGATTTTTCCCTGTTGAAGACTAACGGTAAATTGTTGTATATTATCTTAGTCATAATATTCTTTACTGAGCTAGTTGAGTTCACCCTTTTCCTTTTTGTTCCATTTTTCTTCTCAGGAGGCGAGAATATAGCGAGTACGAGTCGGGGTATGGAATGAAGGTTTTAGAAAGAATTATTTAGTAGTCCTCACCATTTTTGTAAAATAATGTATCAATAAACGTGATGAGGATTTATTTGAGTATAGATATTGTCTAGAAGATAATATTTGTATTCAAACTCACAGTTTTATTGTTGTAATAATAAAAGTTGTAGTTGTTTCTGTACCATGTATTGACAACTCAGAATGGGTGATGTATACCTGTTTTGGGGGCGTCACATCAGCCATTTAAAGAGAAAGAGAAGGAAAAAGGCGAGGAAGCCCTGTCCATTTAGCTCCGCATACACATCTTTTGAGTGTTTCCTCTTCTTTAAACACCAGTTAGCCCATATATAGATACTTTTTATCTTTCGGAAGCTGAGTGTTCATACAATTAAAGTCAAAGAAGTCTACTTTAGCAGTCTATCGTAAGCCTTCTTACATTCAAGAGAGCCTCTTTCTCCTACTACTATCACACACTGTTATACACATTGAGAGTCGTGTGAGTGTGTTTGCCCGGACTTCTGTCCGTGGTTTTCATTTCTGTCTGTATATATATACTAATATATATATATATATATGTATTTCGTATATATGGACTAACATTATCGAGTTATGCCTTGATTGAGCCTAGACTTCGGTCTGGAGTGTTTATCTGCTTATATATATATATACTTATATATATGAACTGTGGTTAGACTTTGTCTGATGAGCCTAGACTTCGGTCTGGAGCGTTTAATTTCTTATATATATATATATATATATATATATATATATATGAGCTGCTGTCGATCTGTCACTACATACGATGAGCCCGGATTTTATATCCTGAGCGCGTTAATTGCTTATATATATATACTTATATATATAATCATTGTCGAGATATATCTCGATGAGCACGGATTTTATATCCTGCATTGCATTTACTCGCTTTTATATATATACATATATATAATTGCCATGGACATATCCGATGAGCCCAATTCACATCCTGGTGCATTTATCGCTTTTATATATATATATATATATATATATATATATATATATATATATATATATATATTTACATTTCTGTCTGGCCTGAGTTTACTTCGTGGCCATTTACAACTTTCTTTACATTCAGTCCCGCCTGGAGTTTACTTCGTGGTGGTGATCGTTTTTACAGCTTTATTTACATTCAGTCCTGCCTGGAGTTTACTTCGTGGCAGTTGATCGCTTTTACAGCTTTATTTACATTCCGTCCCGCCTAGAGTTTACTTCGTGGTGGTTGATCATGTTCATATATATATATATATATAATTACAGCTTATATATATATATATATAATTCTTACTGCTTTCTATATAAATTGCAGTATCTTATGAGCCTAGGAATCATGTGATCACAGGTTCAGTTTACTGAATCTAGATTCGGTTCCCATGATGGACATTTTCTGGCTCTAAGAAGCTTGTACATTATTTTACAGTGTCTGAGTTTCCTTGGATGGCTGTCATGCCCATGAGGAATTCAGCAATGCTGTAAATTATTTTCTCGAGAATGCTTCGCATCTCAAAAATAAAAGCAAACAAGCCGAACACTTAGTAATAAAATGGAAGTATCAAAGGCCTCAATTACTATTGAGCACAGGGTTTGAAAAACCTCTTTTACAAAATGTCATTGCTATATCTTGTGATTAAAATCGAATTTTCCTTAATAAAATTCAAACCCGTGTATATAGGTGCGAACGAGGTACAACACTACTTCCAAATAAAGTGCACATTGATCCACACACACACACATCATATATATGATTTCTTTGAAAAGTGGTCACACTGTAGTAACACGGATGTCGGGGGGCGCCTAACTCCTTCCCTCCGCATAATCAAGCCCCCGAACCCTTAATGAATCTCGATTTCACAGACATGTTTAATAGTGTCAAATCACTGGGTCAATGTGCAAAACCTTTTCGGTTGCGTTGGTGCAACCAGTTAAAAACACCAACTGGCGACTCTTAAAGTCAATCATCGACATTATACATATCGGACCCTTTTCACTTGTTTTTTCAAACAAATCTCACATTAACATGAGAACACCAAAAGACAAGTAACGAAAAGGGACATTCAAAAATCCCGACGTCGACAGGTGGAGACTCTGCTGGGGACTCCAGTAAGAGGGCTTAAGCCGCCATTTCAAGCTTTTCAAAATTGTTATATGCTTGTGTGTGATTGCTGCATTTACATTTCTGATAAATGTGTACTAATACATCTTACTTACTGCACTGCTAAATATCTGTGATATTAGTGCTTCACACATATTAGTGCTTCGCACATGTCATCATTTTGCATAAACGGTGAGACACGTTGTATGTGAATGTATGCTGTGTGGTCCCTCTATTAGGAGGCTATCCAGCCGTTTGTTTGATTCTCGGACCATGGGAAGAATAATTCCCCGGGGCTCAGGAAAGGCACCACCCAGATTCGCTCCAGTTGAAAGACCGGATTAACTTCCCATTGAGTAGATTACGATGATCTGGGAACCTTCATTGCCGAAAAGCCACGAGAGAAACCCTAGGATAGGTCAACCTCTGATAAATCAAACGCGGAGGGAAGTCTCTTCATGCTTTCCATTTTCAAATTACTTGTAAAAACATTTACTTGTAATTTTATTACATGTTCATCCATATTAATGGAAAATATGAAGAATACTTGTGCACTACATGTTATTTAACTAAACCGGTTTTACAGGACAAAATTCCTAAAACGGACATGTTAAAATAACATTTATATTTCCCTAAGACTAAACTACGTAAGTCTTTTGTAGGGAAGCAATTGGGCCGGTTACCCGTTCCAAATTCAAGAAGGCATCAAGCCTACAACCAATCATGTCTTCCTCTGAACAGTCTAATCCTGTTTCCCGAGAAGAATTTGACGGATTAAGTAAACAAATCATAGACTTGGCTGTTATACTGAAGGAGTTACACCGGTTTACCCAGGGTACGAAGATACCTACACATACGGAGTCCTCTGCACAAGGGGGAGTTCAACATCTGGAAAAAACAATTCCAGAGCATCAGTTGGATATAACCAACAAAGACCCTGAAACCACCCATCTCAAAAGCATCCGATACCTTTGGTGATATCAGGAAGAAAGTCCTTCAGATGGAGGAAACCATTCGCACTCTCAAGCGGATTGGAACTCATGGTAGTGTTTCTTATACAGACCTTTGCATATTTCCTGGTGTTCATTATCCAGAGAAAATTAAGACCCCTGATTTCAAAAAATATGACAGATTAGGGGATCCCTACACACATTTGAAGGTGTTCATTGGGGAACTTGGGTCTTATGCTGAGGATGAAAAGCTCGAGAATCAAATTGCTTTGAAAAAGTCCGATTGAGAAGCTTCGTCATGGTATACCAGATTAGACAACTCTAAGATCCATAGTTGGGAAGAACTTGCTCATGCCTTCTTTTCCCAATACAGTTTTCAGTCTCAGATGGCTCCTGATCGGTATCAAATTACCAAGGTCAAGAAACAGTCTAATGAGTCATTCAGAGAGTATGCTCAAAGGTGGAGGTGCCTTGCTGCTCAAGTTATTCCTTCCATAACAGAATCAGAGATGGTAATGACCTTCATAGATGTACAGGAAGCCCCTTTCTATGAAAGAGTTCTAGCTGGTATTGGCAAACGATTTTCTGAAATGATCAAACACGGCAAGATGACAGAGATGGGATTGAAGTCCGGAAAAATTCAATACCTAGCCGCTCTAAAAGATGTTGCTGAACACATCCAGTCCGGATCTTATGGAAACAACCCCCGGAGGGTCCATAAAAAGAAAGAGGAGGATGTTTCCTTGATACTATAAGGACATAAAGGCAATTCAAATATGCCTATGCAGAGGAGAAACTACTCACCTTTTCCTGCACAATCTTCAAACCCTCCATTGCCCAAGAGTGGAGAAGTAAAGTGACTCCGAACGTTTACACCCTTAGGGGATTCGCTCGAGAACATTCTTGCTCTTCTGACTACTCAGAAGAAAATTACACATCTTCTTCCGCCAGCCAACCCTAATGGTAGGGGTTTCAATGCTAACCAGAAATGTGCATATCATGCTGGGGCACCTGGACATGATACTCAAGATTGTTGGGCTTTAAAACACAAGATCCAAGATCTGATCGATAATGGTAAGATTGTGGTCGCCAAGCCAGATCAACCCCATGTACAAGACAACCCTCTCCCACAACACAAAGAGGAAGAAGTCAACATGATTAGTTGGAGCATTGGACATGGCTCTAATTCTACTGGTGAATCATCCCAACCCATCAAAGACGGTGTTGACAAATGGGATTATGCAAAGTTCTAATTCACAATGGAACGAAAGATGAAAGCTCTCTGCAAGCAAATTGAGCAATTGGCCGAACTAGTGACCCATCAACATCAAGTCACATGCCAATTAATTAGGCAAGAGCATGCCTATCTCCTTCCATTTGTTATGAATGCTCCATCAACACCTTCAGAAAGTGAAGCTATGGAGGAAAAGGTTGCAAAAAGAGCAAATGCTAAAGCCCGTCGGGATTTCGCTAATCAAAGGGAATTCACTTATTTGGGCCAATCTATGGAGGAAATACTTCAAATGCTAGTCAACGAAGGAAGAATCACATTCCTTCTACCTCCAATCAATCCCCGTTCAGGGCGATTCAATCCTAATGAAATGTGTCAGTATCATTCACATTCCCGCGGTCACAGCACAGAAGAATGCTGGGAACTCCGCCATCTCATTCAGAATCTTATTGATAGCGGTGTCCTGCAAGTAGCAGATGATTACACTGTATAACTTAAGGGTGGGAACACATACCCTACTCAATGGCAGGGATCAGTTGTAGTTATATCCGAGGATAATGAAACTGTCAAAACATTTCCCATACAACTCAAAGGAAGCTACAATCCTTTGAAAGTGGCCGCACTAGAGCCAATTCTCTTGCCTTGCAGAATACAGCATCCTGTCGTCAGCTTACACAGAGTGCCATGTAATTATGGAGAAGCTGAAGGATCTATATATCATACTACTACAACTACACTGTCAAAAGAAAATCCACTGTACCTTCTTCGACGGGTTATCAAGCCTACTTGTGAAGCAAAGGGGAAGTTGTCCATGGAGAAGATTGAAAAATTCCTCCATACTATGGGCCACAATGAAGCCAAAGTGGTTTTAAACTTGCGAGAAGCTCCACACCAGATTTCAATACTGGATTTGGTTTTCTTTTCCGAAGATCATCGGAAGGTCTTGCTAAAGGTTCTAGAAGAAGCCTACCTACCAAAATTAGTGGATGTAGAAAAATTTCAACATTTGGTTGATCACATTTTCAATAATAATGTGATATCCTTCACTGATGATGACATACCTCCTGAAGGGACCGGTCATTGCAAACCACTGTACATCGCAGTGTTATCTTCTGGGTATATGCTTGCAGGAGTATTGATAGATGGAGGCTCATCTCTCAATATCTGTCCTTATGCCACCTTGGTAAAGATGAATGTCAATCCCAATCAAATCCAAAGTAGCCATACGATCATCAGAGCTTTTGATGGATCGTGACAAAATTCCGTTGGAAAGATTGAGTTACCAATTGAGATTGGTCCCCATACATTCAACGTATCCTTCCACGTCCTCAAGATAGACTCGGGATACAACCTGCTATTGGGGAGACCATGGATACATATGGTTGGAGCTGTGCCCTCCACTTTGCATCAACAACTCAAATACATCATCAACAACAGTCTAGTTACTGTTAATGTTGAGCCGGAAGGTCCTCGACCAGAGACTATGCCTATTATCAGTTTCAATTAAGAGATTGAACCGGCCAGTTTCCACACTCTGGAAGTGAGTAATACACAATACTATCCTATTGGAGTGCCGCTCCCTGTACCCAAAATTTCTGACGAGGTTATGTCAGCCACTCAAGAGATGATGCTATTGGGTTACTAACCTGGACAAGGACTTGGTAAAGATCAGCAGGGCATCAAGCACCCTATCCAAATGTCCAGTCAAATTGGGACAGCCGGGCTAGGCTATTCTGCTAGTTCTAAACACAGGAATCCTCATAAGCACAAGCAGGTTCCTCAGACTTCCGCCGCACGACGATCATCCATTCCTTTACCACATGAGATGATGCAATCTCCCGTAAAGGTTCCAGCCCAGACTGTGGCTATGCTGTTTCCAAAACCAGTACGAGTGAAAGCTAAAGAGGTGCTGACTCTTGATCCCGAGGTGGAAGAAATGGAGCGGAAATGCAAGCACAATCTTGCCTTGATGATGACAGGAATTCACGTCATTGTTCATGATGAACATACAAATAGATACACCCCAGATGATGATTGCCCAGATGTCATGGTTATCATTCGGGAGAAGGAGGACACTGACAATCCTTCTATCACTGTAGTTCTGCAGGACTTTGCCCTCGACAATTGGAGCAGCACTCCATGCATTGGTCGACGAGGGTAAAATGGGCAGAAAATCCCTCTGCCCTGTAGATAACTTTAATTGCTTGCTTTCCTTTACAGTACTAGCAGTTATTTTATCACGTACATGTTAACACTTTTGTATGATCGAACAGTTGCATATATTAAGTGAAAGCATATTTTTTTTCAGGACTCTGAATTTAGATGTGCCTGTTCTTGCTGATAAGGTGCCTTCTCTCCACAAGGGTTATAACTTTGATGCAAAGTTGGACTCAGACTTGATGGACATCCAAGAGGACATTGAGATACCTCAAGAGATCAAGGAATGGGTCGCCGATAAACACAAACCCAATCTCCAACAAACCGCTCCTTTCAATCTTGGAACCTTAGACAATCCTAAGTTAATCCAGATTGGTTCAGACCTTTCCACAAATCAACGAAATGACATGGTTATACTACTAACCCAATTCCAGGATGTGTTTGCATGGTCTCATGAAGACATGGTGGGGCTATCCACTGACATTGTTCTTCATCGCCTTCCCATTAAAGAAGGATTCAAGCCAGTTAAGCAGAAGCTCAGGCGATTGAAACCTGAATGGAGTTTAAAGGTTAAAGAAGAAATTGTGAAACAATTTCAAGTTGGCATTATCATGGTGTCTACATATCCGGAGTGGATATCCAACATTGATCTCGTGCCTAAACCAGGGGGAAAGGTGCGAATATGCGTGGATTATCGGGATTTGAACAAAGCTTGCCTAAAAGATAGCTTTCCCGTGCCATTTATCCACATTCTTATTGATAATACTGCTCAACACGGCATGTACTCCTTTGCTGATTGCTTCGCAGGGCACCATCAAATTATGGTCGCTGAGGGAGATCGTGAGAAAACTTCTTTCATCACGCCTTGGGAAATATTCTGCTACAGACGGTTGTCATTTGGCCTCATCAATGCCGGGGCAACCTACCAGCGAGCTATGATGGCTCTTTTCCATGATTTAATGCACAAGGAGATAGAGATCTATGTGGATGACATCATTGTCAAATCCCGTAAGGAGGATGACCATTTAGACCATCTTAGAAAACTATTCAACAGGTTGCGTAAGTACAACTTGAAGTTGAATCCCGCCAAATGCGCCTTTGGTGTGAAATTAGGCAAGTTGTTAGGGTTCCTAGTCAGCCATAAAGGGATTGAGCTGGATCCTACTAAAATCCAGGCCATTAAGGAGATGCCCGTTCCTCAGACAAAGAAGGAGATACGGGGATTTTTGGGAAGAATCAACTTCATTAGCCGATTCATTTCTCAACTCACAACAACCTGTGAGCCAATCTTCAAATTGTTAAGGAAGAACTCCTCCATGAAATGGAATGATGAGTGACAGAAAGCCTTCCTTACAATCAAAGAGCAGCTGAATAACGCTCTTATTTTGGTACCTCCCAGGGATGATGTTCCCCTATTCATGCACTTGTCCATAAATGACAATGCTATGGGCTGTATGCTGGGGCAAAAAGACAATAGAAGCCAAGAGTGAGCTATCTATTAGCTCAGCAAAAGATTCAGTACCAGTGAACACAAGTATACTCTGATCGAGAAAACCTGCTATGCTTTGGCGTGGGCTTCCATGAGATTACAGCATTATCTCCATGGTCACACAATCCATCTCATATCCCGCGTGGATCCTTTGAAGTATGTGTTCAGCAAACCCATACTGAATTGTCGACTGTCCAGATGGCATTTGATCCTCCAGTAATTTGACATCGTCTACGTGACACAAAAGTCTGTCAAAGGTCAAGGAATTACGGATCAATTGGCAGCCACTCCTGCAGGGGATTACAAACCCTTAGAAACTTACTTTCATGACGAAGGAGTAATGGCAATTCAGCTAACACATCAATACGATACATGCCAACAGTGGAAAATGTATTTTGATGGAGCTGTCAATTCAGAAGGCTCCGGAGCTAGAGCAGTTTTAATATCCTATAAGGGGGAGCAGTATCCCGTCGCCGTCAAATTGCAGTTTATCAATACCAACAACACAGCTGAGTATGAAGGCTATATCATGGGACTCAAACTTGCCCGTTTAATGGGTATCAGGCAGTTAACTGTCTTTGGGGATTCCGAATTGGTAGTCAAGCAATCCACAGGAATCTATCAGACCAAAGAATTACGTTTACTGCCTTACCACCGGTAAGTTCTACAGATGGCTTTGGAGTTCGAAGAAATCTCCTTTCTACACATTCCTCGTAATAGGAATGACTTTGCAGACGCATTAGCAACATTGGCCTCCTTGGTTTACATACCTAACAAGGAAAACATTCCAAGCATCACAATTGCTATGCAAAATGCCCCAGTCTATGGGAATTACATTGGAGAAGTATCGGATGAGCTACCTCCATGTCAACAACCCTTGGTATCAGCATATCAAGGAATATCTACAAGATGGATCTACACCCGCTGAGGTGAGCCTAATTGAGAAGAGGCAGATTCATCGACTTGCCATGAAATTCTACCTAAGCGGAGATGCACTCTACAAAAGAGATGCAGGATTAGGTCTCCTCAGATGTTTAGACAAAGACCAAGGTCATCGACTCATGGATGAGATTCATGATGGAGTATGCGGCCCTCACATGAGTGGACCCCTACTTGTCAAAAAAAATTCTCAGAACAGGACATTATTGGCTTACGCTCAAAGATGACTGTGATGATCATGTTAAGAGGTGCTATCAATGTCAAATCCATAGGAATGCTATTCACGCCCCTCCAAGGGAACTCCACAATATGAGTTCGCCCTGGCCCTTCTCAATGTGGGGAATGGACGTAATCGGGCCCATCGAGCCCAAAGCCAGTAATGGACATCGATTCATATTCACCATGATCGACTACTTCACCAAATGGGTCGAAGCAGCTTCCTTCCCCAAGGTTACTAAAGAAGTCATCATTGCGTTCATTACAAATAATGTTGTTTGTCGATACGGACAACCCGAGGTCATTGTGTCAGACAATGCTAAGAACCTCAACAACAAAATGATGGAGGAATTGTGCAGAAAGTTCTACATCAATCATCTCAACTCACATCGTCTCTGAGCCAAAAGATGAATGGTGCTGTTGAAGCTGCTAATAAAAACATCAAGAAGATCATGCAGAAAATGTCCGCCAACCACAAAGGATGGCCTGATTTCTTGCCTCTAACTTTATTAGCCTACAGAACTTCAATGCGAGCTTCCACTGGGGCAACCCCCTACTCACTAGTCTATGGGATGGAGGCAGTACTCCCCATAGAAGTGGAAATGGAATCCCTCAGAATATTGATGGATGCTCAGTTGGATGAAGACCAATGGATACAAGATAGGTATCACCAATTATCTCTGATAGATGAAAGGCGAACCGCAGCTATCTTCCATGGTCAGTTATATCAGCAAAGGATCGCACGATCCTACAATAGAAAAGTCCGACTATGGCAGTTCAAACAACATGACTTGGTTTTGAAGAAGATCATTGACAACCAAGATCAGTCTAAGGGAAAATTCACTCCTAATTGGGAAGGCCTGTTTGTTGTCAAGGAAGTATTGATAGAAGGTGCTCTTAGATTGCAGGAAATGGATGGCGATGAATTTCCACAGCTTATTAACTCAGACACCGTGAAACGGTACTATGTCTGAAGTTACCATCAAACAAACATCCTGGTTTTGGAAACATACACTTCAAACCAACATCCTAGTTTTTTGCAGTTTATCCTGAAGACGGGATCAAACTTTCCTACACTTGCAGTTTATCTTGAAGACGGGATCAAACTTTCCTACACTTGTAGTTTATCCTGAAGACGGGATTAAACTTTTTCCTACACTTGCAGTTTATCCCCATCATGGGATTAAACTTTCTTCTCCCCGCAGTATAGCCTGCACATATGGGAGTTGCACTTCTCTTCAGCTGCGATTCGTCCTGAGGGGCGAACTACGTCGACCTGATCTCCTAAACACTTGGGGGTACGTAGGAAACCATATTCTATATGGCCCGGTCGTAATAAAGAAAAACAACAAAAACATTTCTACCCTTTCTTCATAAAAAAAACAAAAATTCCACACCCTTCTGCCTTCCGCATTCAACGTTGAACCTCCTACACTAGGTTCGAACTACGCCGACTTGATCTCCTCTTCAATAGGAGTACGTAGGCAGCCATTGATGGTGCAGTCTAACCCCTACCAGAACAAACATACTTGTCACACGGTACTGGGATCAACCTTCAAATTGCCCACTTCATCAGTTTCAGATCAAAGGGATGGAATTACCCAGCCTCTTCTCCTAAATAGAAGATACGGTGACCATCTAAGCTGCGATTATGTCTCAAAGAGCAATACTAACCCATAAGAGATGGAATTAACTAGGCTTCTCACAAATAGAAGTACTGGCGACCATCTGTGGAGCGGTAAATCTCAGAGAGGATGAAACTATCATCCTCTCCACTTTTTCATATAGATATCAGTCCTAAGACACCAAAGATGGTAGGGATTTTCAAAAATCAATGATCCATTCAGAGAGACCTTGCGACGTCTCAATGTCCATCTATCAAGGATAAGTTCAGAATGCATCAAGATCAAAGGCCCTGGAAAGACATGCAAATATCAAGCAAGTATCAAGGCATAACTAAAAGGGAAGTGAATCAACATATATTTCCCTACCATATATAATACTGTTTGATATATACATATGTGTTGTACATGACAAAAATGGCTAAGCTAGTCTGTACAGGAAAATACAAAGTTATCTATAGGTCTATAAAGAAGTGGACTATCAGATCTAACATAGCATCCCTCTCTGAAGATGGAGGTAATACTGCAAGCTCCTGCCCAAGGGTATCTATTCGAGCTAGCAGATCAGAAGCTAACTGCATGGTGGCAGAGTGCTCATCAATATAGGCACTCATGTTTCGCAAATAAGTCGATCATCATCATCGGGATCTCACCAAGTCTCATGCGTGCAATGGCCACATCCCTATCAGATAAGGCGGCATCCCACTCCACTATCAACGCATCCTTGGCTGATCTAGCCTCATCTCTCTCCAACAGAGCAGTATCTCTCTCATCAAGAGTTGTCAACATCATGGCCCTAGCCTGATCTCTACTATAGATCATCAGATGCAAGCTCTGCTCCAGATGTTGTGCCAAATACTGAGCATCAGTGGCACTCATAGTGGGAGAATCTATCACAAATGCTGGCAATCCGGCAGTCAACTCAATGATGGGAATGACAGCCTCCTCTACAGGCTCCTCATCGACATAATCTATCTCCTACACTGTGGATACTGCCGCAGTCAATGCAATCTCTGTCTCCATCCATGCGGAATACTCTGCAGAACTACCTGGATGACTGATAGAAAACTCAGCAAACTCTCACTGATCCCAACAGGCATACAACCTAGATCTGTCCTCCGCTGATAAATGGTGTGACGCGAAGCGCTGACTCGATGCCCCCTCATATGGATGAAAGTCCTGAAACTGGTCAAACTGACACATCACGACCAGTGGGTGGTAGGTAATCATGCCCCTAAAACCAACCAGAGGGAGGTAATTCATGCCCGGAGCATGAGTAATGAAGCTGTAGGGTGAGACGAGCCCTGAACACGGCAGTATATCAAAAGGATCTCCAATCTCTGCCAAGAAAGCGGACCAAGATGCAGCATCTGTACACACCGCATGCCGAAAGGAGTACGACATGGCTATCTCATGGGTGAAACAAAATCCGTGATGTCTAAAGGTGCCAATCGTTCTCAAGTATGACATGAACCACACGTATAGCATGACCGAACTACTCGTGAATACCCCTGCCGGATAAGTGCAGCAGTATGTAGCCGACCTCAAGGTCTCGGCAATGATCATCGAAATAATGGTATGACCCTCCTTGAGAGCTCTCACTGCCATAATCACACCGATGTCTAGCTCATCCATGTACCTCGTCATATAGACGTATGACAATACGCACAAAAGCAGTACGTCTACTCTGGCTGAACGCCAATGATCCTACGGTATGATGAAATCCCCGAAATGCCATGATTAACTATCCTCAGAGCCAAACCTGTCTATCAGGAAATGCTGGGATATCACATGGCCGGATGTCAGCTCATCTTGTACTACTCTGTGTCTCAAATCCCGTGAGAGTCATGAACTGTCTACTCATGTCTCCCATCACCATGTGCACGCAAGGTCTGTCCAGAGGCAGCATCGTCAACCGTTCATACTCCTCTAGAGTAGGAGTCAACTCGCAGGTCCCGAAGCGGAATACCTGTCTATTTGATATCCAGTGCTCTAGCATGCCCTCTATGAATCCTGGAGGAACCTGAAACATCAGTAGGGTCATAGTATGCTGCAGCAAATCATCTACGATCACCATGTCTGATGGTGATATACTATCATGCCATGATCACATACCAACTACCACCGCAGATGGTGGGGTATGATCAATGCGGCTAACTGTCGAAGAAGACATCTGTACGGGCCGTGTCATAAGACTATCCAGGGGTCAATGCTGAGTATATCTGGATATACATACATATGCATAACAATGACATGCATGATACAATAGATGGCAATATGATATAGGGAATGGAAAACTGTACATACATTCCTAAGTATATCATCATCTAATACATCTCTGTACAGCTAAAATACAGGGAAATGGGGCAAAGCTACCCAACAACTAACAGAGGCCTATCAAAAGATATATAGAGAATGGGGCGAGGCTACCCAACAGCTAACAGAGGCCTATCAAAAGAGATAACAAGAAATACATCAGAAGAAATCAATAGTGTCAATGTCCACATCATCGATGTTATCCACCTGATGTAACTCCTCATGGATCACTGGATCTCTATCTACAGGGATATCAGACCTATACAAGGGAGGATCTGCTTGCGCAAAAACCAAATGGGTCATCTGAGGGACTAGCTCTGGAGCTGGAAGGATCAAAAGTATCTGCCTCTGCAGGATCTCTGCCCAAATGCCAAATGAAAAGATGTGATCGGTCCAGCTGCCCAGTCAATCTCTCGATCTGTGTCACATGAGTTGGATCTCTGACACAGGCTAGCTAATTCATCATCATCACGGATCCTAGAACCATATCCCCCATAAACTGTGTGGCGCGGGTCTGAGCTCCAATGGTACGAGAGATCCACCAATGCTGGAACATCTCCTGTGAACAGGGGCCCTCTGATAATGTAAAACCATCGATCCCCATCAATGGGATGTCAATGACGGGTGACTGCATGATAGGCCAATAACGCCTGGCAGGAGGCAAGATCGGCATACGAATCTCTCCTGTGGTGCTCCTGATAGCACGCTCTCCCAAATAGAGCTCCCATCCTCCATCTGTAAAGAGAGGAATCCTACGGGTGGATATAATGTACTCTACTCCAGTCGGGTACCCATCCTCAAATCCAACTCCCAAATGCTCTCCAGAGTAGGGAATCCACGTGATGACATCAGTTGTCAATAGCTCCAGCTGCAGGCGACAATGGGTAAAACCCTCAGCAACAGGGACCTCCGCCAGTATAGAGTGATGCCATCTTCGTCCTCGTGGATAGGTGTCTAAACCTAACACGCTCACAGGACGCAAACAAGGAAGCCTCTCATAGGCCCAAAACTGCCAACATAAAGGCAAACATCTGCTGTCAGTTAACACTCTTAACCTATACATGGGAAAAGACAAGAGAAATACTCACCAGCATAAACGGGTAGAATCTTAACCACACCTCGGTCAATCCCTGCGATTGCATGCGCATTCCCCTGAGGAAGTAGGCAAAGGTGTAGGAACCCTAATCATACTCTCCTATACGGTCCACGTGTCGAGTGGCGCTGATCAAAGCAAAAGACACCATAGAAGAGTTATTTGCTATGAAGCAGCCCCTAATGATCATCAGGAATAATCGACGAAGAATGCGATCCCTGACTCTCACATCAGCGGGTATGGGCTCACTCAATAGCCCACTCATAGCATCTACACTCAAAGGACTTGTCCTAACAGTCCTGCCCTTGAGTGCCTCCGCTGGAACTCCCAACAAGGATCTGACGGTAGTACGGGTAATATCCACCGTACAAGGCACCAGCTCCCCTTCAAACTCCATGCCTGTGATAAATCGCCAATCCATCGGCGTCATCATCACCTCATAGTCCAACAAATGAAGTGACTGGGTCTGGTGGAACCATCGCTCAGACAATGCCCTGAGGTAACCCTAGGGACAGCGACGGGGTAGAATGGAGAAAAATTTCTCGAATCCCCAGCCATAGACGATCGCTCTATAGTCATCATGCAAGGCATGATACATAGAGTGGATGCTAAACCAGTTCCCTCGAGGCTGTGTGAAGCCGGGAACCTACATCAAAATACAGATCAACATCAAACTCCTTGACTCCTCATCAATAGGAAATAAGGAAGATTACAGATCTAACTTCATACCTTATTTGCGTACAGGTACACTGAAGGATGCCTACTTAAGTCACCCAGACGATCTGGGTTCGCCACTTGAATACCTGGCAATTCCCTACGGGGAACACGTACCACAGGAGCAGGAACCTCGAACGGTACATCCTCCTCCTCGTCCTCGACATTCAGAACCTCAACCCGAATAGGACGCACCACCACCTCCGCCAAACGACGAGGCTGTCTCATAGAACGATGCTAAGGCTCTTAAAAAGCCCTCCTTCGTACACCAGAAGTAGTCCTGCGGGAACTGCTCGGCTGATCTGGATCCATAATATCTGGACAGCAAGTCTCCAAATCACCTCAGAAAGGGAGTGATAATTCTGTACCTGGAGTTTTTGAAAAATGCATTCTATGATTACATGCTTATATGCATTATTTTAACATACATCTACTGTAGAGTTAAACATGCATAATTGTCTAATGCCTACATTTTGAAATTTTTTGCCATAGTCCCCTTCGTAAATGGGACTATCCACATGCACATAGGCATGACTAGGTGGCCATTCAGTAGCACACCTTTACACAGTCATATACATCCTGTATGCATTCATCACATCACAGTAAAAATTCGTAAGTGTACTCTAATTACCAGGATTATTTACTATTCTATCTTTACTCATTTGTCCTCAAATAGGATAAAAAATGACAGTAAAAGGGTACCAATTTGACTGCTTCAAAAGTTAAATTTTTTCACATCATTATGTTCAACATGGTTTAATACTAACATTTGCTATATTGAATATTTTTTATCAAGTCATATCAGCATGCATATTCACTACTATGTGTTTAAATGCATTTCATGCTATAAGTCATTTTCCAACAGGAAAAAATTGGAAAAAAATACATACATGTGTTACCAGGACAGTGAAGAACGCTTGTATGGTGACAGAATATACAGAAAGTTTCCCGAACTCAGCAGATTTGTAGAGAAGCTCTTAGATTTCCTTAGCGATGCAGCTTAAAAGTGACTTATGAAAGCAACCAGCCGCCTATACATAGGCACGGCTTGCCGCAGGTTGACCTACAACACCTGTAAGTCCACCTGATGCCCCCTACATGGATCCCACACCTTCGGCTCGGTCCAGTTAGAGTTGCAAAGGAGGTCCCACAAGCTGAAAAGGCCCAATCAGGAGTAAAAACGCTACGCGATTGAGCGGAACAACCTGAAATCCTGGTTTCTTGTCGGTCAGAGTTAAACTCCTGTCGCCTCAATGGTATTCGTCTGAATGCAGGGTATACTATACCAATGAGCTCAACTTTCAAAAACCTTGCTCGGCAATACCCCACAAAGGTCTGATGCCGTCATTTGCAGGGATACAACCCTAAGCCTCCCCGACGGGGGTTACAACGCAAAACCACAAAATATCAAACCTCCCCGATGGGGGTTACAATGCCGAAGTTATCAAGCATGTACGGGTCCCCGGCGGGGGTTACCATGCAATGCAACCATTGATACACACATCAATGAAGGTCAAGCAACCTTGACGTCATATCAACCAATGGTAAGTAAATCCATTGAAGTAACCTTCCTCAATAAGGTTGACAATGCATACGGTGATACATACATCGGTGAAGATCGAAATGACCACGATACTCAATCAAGTATTGGCGAATAACCCGACGGTGATGAGGCAACATGTTATACACATCCTCAAACAGGCACAGTTTTATCCCCACAGATCTCTTCCATACAAGAGGTACCTCTATGGAGTATAAACCAGTGTCTAGGATTCAAGACTTTGGTGGTAGTCCCAAGGTCAGCATCTTTGGAGACTTGGACCGCATGTCCAAGCCATCACTGATTGTCGTCCACAGCAGGATTACATGACAATCATCCTACATACATTTGCATCATGTTGTTGCATACCGCATCATGATTATCTTACTTTCATTTCAAGTGTCTAGGATTCTTTATCATATCCATGCCTCGCATTGCATGAATATGATAAAGAGGGGCATCTGTAGACTCTCGAAATTTTTTGCACTCCTATTACTAACATTGTAGGAGGGTAGATTCGTCTTTTAGAGATAACCCTGAAAGACAACATACAAGCCATTCTGGATACTACCAGAAGGTCAGCTCCAACCCGGAACACAAACCGGGAGCTTCAGATCCAAACCCGGAACACACACCGGGCATGTCATTTCCAATCTCGGAGATAACCCTGAGGTATGCAGATCAAAAGATCGGCAACAACACCAAAGAGAACAGCTCTATCTCGGCGATAACACCGTGACATTCAGTTCCAGTCCCAGAAACAACACTGGGAGTAGCAATCCCATCCTTGGTGATAACCCCAAGAGATGTCATCGCAATTCTGGAGATAACTCCGGAAATGCTTGTTTCAAATACATGCTATCAGCTTCAATCATAGATGACAGTGAGGCACACAAACAAGTAGTTCTATCTCAGAGACAACACTGAGCGAACGTCTGCTTTTCGCTTAAACCGGTGATAACCCCGGTGAGGAGTCACAACATCATCTTACCACAACGTCAACAAGATGATATTGAAGCATACCAACAAGTAGTACAATCTCAGTTGTAACCCTGAGCAACGTCTACTTTCAACTCAACCCGGCGATAACCCCGGCAAGGAGTCAAACATCATCTTGTTAATCCCGACAAATGGCACGTCGTCTCAATACTTCAGACATACATACATACCACAATGTCCCAATAATCGAGGAATGCCAATCGCGAGTGACTATTACGTGTGGCAGTACTTTGGATAGAATTTGAAGCTTTAAGACCGTGGGCATAGACCCCTCTTCCTGACTTCGTACAACCTCTAATCCATGTCATTACGTAACTTTCGACACCAGTATCCCGAAGAAGAACAGATACGCTTCATTTGGATGCTCAGATTTAAGTTCTGCAAGTTCGATTGGACATTACAGTGCATAACTACACGTCTTCTACGAGATAGACGGGACCCGCCATGACTCCTGCCCCTACGACCACGACTTGTATACTACCGGTATAGTATACTGCATGCCGCCAGAGAATTGACTGAGGTCGCCACAGTCGACCTGCGCCACCGTCTATATATATACAAGGGAGGGGGGGGTCAGCCATTTGAAGAGAGAGAGAGAAGGAAAAAGGCGAGGAAGCCCTGTCCATTTAGCTCCGCATACACATCTTTTGAGTGTTTCCTCTTCTTTAAACACCAGTTAGCCCATATATAGATACTTTTTATCTTTCGAAAGCTGAGTGTTCATACAATTAAAGTCATAGAAGTCTACTTTAGCAGTCTATCGTAATCCTTCTTACATTCAAGAGAGCCTCTTTCTCCTACTACTATCACACACTGTTATACACATTGAGAGTCGTGTGAGTGTGTTTGCCCGGACTTCTATCTGTGGTTTTCATTTCTGTCTGTATATATATACTAATATATATATATATATGTATTTCGTATATATGGACTAACATTATCGAGTTATGCCTCGATTGAGCCTGAACTTGATGCAGAGCGTTTATCTGCTTTATATATATATAACTGTGGTCGACTTTCATGCGATGAGCCTGAACTTGATGCGGAGCATTTAATTGCTTATATATATATATATATATATATATATAGCTTGTTATGGAGACTGCTTGATGATCTTGGATTTTATATCCTGAAAGCGTTTAATTGCTTATATATATATATATATATATATATATATAAATCATTGTCGATACATATCTCGATGAGCACGGATTTTATATCCAATTGCATTTACTATTTTTATATATATATATATATATATATATATATATATATATATATATATATATATTGCCGCCGGGACACATCCGATGAGCCCGGATTCACATCTAGTGCATTTACTACTTATATATATATATATATATATATATATATATATATATATATATACATTTACATCTTGCACTTGAGTTTACTTATGGGCCATTTACGACTTTCTTTACATTCATCCACTTTGGAGTTTACATCCGGTGATCATTTTGACTTTATTTACATTCAGTCCTGCTTTGGAGTTTACTTAAATGGCGATTGATCGCTTTTACGACTTTTATTTACATTCCGTCCTGCCTGGAGTTTACTTCGTGGCGGTTGATCATGTTCATATATATATATATATATTTACAGCTTTTACATATATATATATCTGCTTACTGCTTTCCATATAAATTGCAGTATCTTGTGAGCCTAGGAATCATGTGATCACAGGTTCAGTTTACTGAATCTAGATTCGGTTCCCATGATGGACATTTTCTGGCTGTACGAAGCTTGTACATTATTTTACAGTGCCTGAGTTTCCTTGGATGGCTGTCATGCCCATGAGGAATTTGGCACTGCTGTAAATTATTTTCTCGAGAATGCTTCGCATCTCAAAAATAAAAGCAAACAAGCCGAACACTTAGTAATAAAAATGGAAGTATCAAAGGCCTCAATTACTATTGAGCACAGGGTTTGAAAAACCTCTTTTACAAAACGTCATTGCTATATCTTGTGATTAAAATTGAATTTTCCTTAATAAAATTCAAACCCGTGTATATAGGTGCGAACGAGGTACAACACTACTTCCAAATAAAGTGCACATTGATCCACACACACACACATTCATATAACAGTTTCTTTGAAAAGTGGCGGTCACCGTGGCAACAAGGATGTCGGGGGGGTGCCTAACACCTTCCCTCCACATAATCAAGCCCCCGAACCCTTAATGAATCTCGGTTTCACAGACCCGTTTAATAGTGTCAAATCACTGGGTCAATGTGCAAAACCTTTTCGGTTGCGTTGGTGCAACCAGTTAAAAACACCAACTGGCGACTCTTAAAGTCAATCGTCGACATTATACATGTCAGACCTTTTTCACTTATTTTTTCAAACAAATCTCACATTAACATGAGAACACCAAAAGACAAGTAACGAAAAGGGACATTCAAAAATCCCGACGTCGACAAACCCAATGATTGAATAAAGTATTAACGTAAAATCTATTTTGATAGATTGAATGGATAAAGATTAATAGATAAAATTTCGTGGACGAAATTCTTAGAAGAAAGGGTGAATGCAATATTCCGAGTAAATTTTGAAAGAGATTTGGTGAAAACCAAGTAAGTGAGGTTTCTTTGATTCTGAGGACGGAATCCTTTTAAGGAGGGAAGGATGTGACAACCCGAATTTTCATAAGTTATTAAAATAAGAATTTATTAATTAAAATTCTTATTATGAGGTGTATATATTTTGAATTATATGATTTGGTATGAAGAGAATTATATATTCATATATTGGAGAATGTGAGATTTAATAGTTAATTAAACTATTAAAGAAATTAAATAATATTAGTTAATTTAATTAAGTTAAAATTATGTTATGAGATAATATAATTTTAATTATTATGCCTTGTGGGCAATAGAAATTATTATGAGTTAAGTTTCATAAATAGTGTGAATAATTCACTTAATTAAAATAGTGAATTAATACAAGTATAATTGATTTAATAAAGTGAGAAGGTAATATATTGCATGAAAATGTAAATATTAGTATAATCTTGCGAGTAAAATATTTATTAAGTACATTAAATATTTTTGTTGGAAACTTTATGGAATAGAATGAATATTTATGATATTAAATAAATATTTGATGAAAATTATTATGGGATAGTTTATTTAAGTATGATAAAATAGATGAGATTTATGCGTATTTTATTACGCAGTATAATTAGGATATTCTAATTTAATTAAATAATTAAATTAGAGGAGTGAAATTTGTTAAATAATGTTATGATTATAATGGTTGAATAGAAATTATAATTTTACTGACAAGGATAATTTTATTTCTTAAGGAATTAAAAGTACATAATCTAGTTTATATTTCTAGTTTATGTGTTCTTGAGTTTCTTTTAAAATTGGAGTTTTGGTTAATGAATTTGTGGGTTACGATGTTATATATGTTATTAGGTATTTATAATTTGATAGTGGTCATCTAGAAACAAATTTTCAGAAATCAAATTCATGTATTTATACTAAAGAAGAGGAATTTGGGTTTTGATCGTAATGTGTGTTTTGGTGTACTTTGGGACTAAAGTTGATGATGAATTCATGATGAAAACTTTAAATTGATGGATGATTGTTGTTCTCCTCTATAAAACGAAAACAACGCAACTTGAATGGATCGAATTGGTTAAGAAACGAATTCGTGATGAATGAATACACTCAACATATTGAAAATAGGAAAAATTAGTATAAACAAATTAGAATTAGTATAAACCAAGTCCCACATCAACTAAATTGAGAAATTTACCCTTTGCTAAACCTATAAATAGAAGGGCTTGATCCTTTGTTTCATTCACCAACAATAAGGCATCCAATTTTTGAGAAAGGCTTTGTTGTGGGAGGACTTTTTATAAAGATCTTCTTAGTTAAATTTTGGTCGAGTACGTATTCAGTTCGTGGAATTCGTATTTTTGGGTATATTTCTTATTTAATTTTTGGTAATGTTATTATTTTAAATATTGTATTTAGTTTGTTAGTTAAAGTTTGTATTTTGGAAGTTTAGTTAGTTTTGTTAGTAAACTAATTAGTTTACTATGTTTATTTTGGCTTGTGATTGATTATTTAAATGAGTTCTAATGATTATAATTAGATATATGAAGCCTTAACATCATCCAAGTGTAACCAAAACTCACAAAATAAAAGATTTACAAAGAACCTTGTTGGGCAATTTTTGGGACTGAGCTTGAGGACCATTTATGCTTTTGATTTATGTCTAAAAGCTTAATTTAATGATTTTATGTGATATCCCTCTAAGTTCTGAAGATTTCCTAACTTGAATGAACCAAAACGGAGTTAAAATGAATCTGTGGTGAAGATTTTAGTAAACCATGTCTATAAATGAAAACTGAATGAACAGTGACTATAGTGTCAAAATTCTGAAATAGCTATGTTGCCTGAAAAATTCTAAATTTATGGGTAGTTGTAGTGCACTGAGTTAGGAAGCCATAGGCTTTGGAATGATCTCATTCCGACCTCGGATGAGGGAGTTACGGTGATTGGAAAGAAATGTGTCGAATTTGTCAAACTGAAAGTCAGCAGCAGAATGTGCTATTCAGGACACTGTTTTGATCAGTTAATATTTCCATAAACTTCTGGGCTTTTGGTATGTTATATTACACTGAATTAGCTTTTCATAGACTCCGGAACGGACTAATTCCGACTTCGGAGCAAATAGTTATGACCATTCAAAGTAGTCGCGTCAAAACTGTCTAACCAACTCGGGGCAGTCACCTTGAACGAATTTTCCGGAATTCTGTGTTTTGGATTTGGAAATGGTCAAAGAATGAAAGTTGTAGCCTCGGAAGTTAGCTTCGCGCGGGCTCAAGAATCGCTCAAAAATGTTTTGAAACGAATTAGTTATGACTGTTTTAGCGAGAGAGGGTAAAGCTGGAAAAAAAATTGAAGACTGCTATGAACGTCAATTTTTGGCACGCTTTTTAGACTACTTAACAAGCCCGAAATGAGAGGTTAGTATTTCTTAAAAATAGTCTTGTATGCCATGAAAAAACATACTAAAAAATGCCTTGCGATTGGATAAGTAGATTGCAAGCTATTAAGCCGCGAAGTGGGTGTCAAAGGTGAGGGGTTGCTGCCTTGTGGCAGCAGCAGATAGCAGCAACCATGGGTTGTTTAGCGTGCGATTTTTCCGTAATGCTTTTGGGTGGTTTTGTGGCTGTTTAACATGTAACAAAACACCGAGAGAGATGTATAGATATTATATAATGCTTATATATCGCGAAAACTCACTTTAAATGTAAAAAAAATGATAGAAATGTAATGTAAATGTAAGTTTTCATAACTATGCGAGCGTAATTCAGAAAATGATATGTAAAACGTATATGTAACTTAATGAAATGATCAAATCCGTTTGAAATTATATTGAACCTAGTAATGTAAAGCGAAGGGGATATAAATGGTTTATGTTTTGATACGTAAAGTATTTACATACTAAATCCATGAGAGAAACTTTTTGGGCGTAAAAAGGTTATAACGGACAAAAGTTTCGAAAGAAACATGGAATGGTTTTAAGACAAGAACAAAATATTATAGTTAAATAAAATTAGTTTAAATTGAGTACGTGAATTTTGTATGTGAAACTAATATGTACATGTATGTATCCTCAATTTGTGTAGGATCATCACAGCGCAGATAAGTTATAAACATTAAACAACATCCAAGGTAAGTTTTTCAGTTCTATTATGTTTGTGGATTAAATGTGATTATGTAGTGAGTCACATACCATGCTTTATGAATTATTAAAGTCAAAATATGACCAAGTTAATTGGGTTATGGAACTTAATTTATATGTGATATGTGATAGCACATGCATGTTGTATAATGTAACTCGATAAATTAGAAATGTATAATGCATGAATTGTGTGCTATGTGAAACATGATAGACTGTTAAATTTGTTGGACTGTCGAGCTCAACCTTGCAAATAACCATTTTTGTAGGTTCAAGATTCAAGGTAAAGTTATGTGTTACTTGAAAGACATGAATCAGATGTGATACTTGAAGATTTATATACTTTGGTTGTGTTATTATTATTTGAACCATGTTTAAGGTTTCGAATAATGTATTAATGTTAAATTGTAATATTGTTTTGCGAATGTAAACTATTGTAGTATTAAAATGATTCTGAGATATTTAGATGTAAAGGTTGAAGGTTTTGGGAACGAGGATAGTTTATAATAGAAAATTTTAATTATTCTGCAAATTTTAATGGTTGTATTATCGTTTAATGATGTAAAATTAGAGGTTGAATGTATTATTAACGACCGAAGTCGAGAATTAAATTGTATGAATTTTGGGGTAGTTACATTGCCAATAATGTTATCTAATAATATTATTTAAATAATATGAATTATTGATCCGATAATGGAAAATACTGTGTAATGATAATTATTGAAACAACAATAATATAAAATATTAACATAGCAATTATTGAATCAATAAAATAAAATATTGAACAGTAATTATTGTAACAATTATTGAGTAGTGCCTTTCTTACGTAAGAATCAATAATTGGTGTAATACTGAGTGTCTTCTTGTGTTTTAACCAATAGAGTATTTCAACAAGATAATACTTGAATAACTACGCCTGTGCATACTTATAAACAACTTGTACTTGTCGTTTTCTTCATCAAATCGCTTTTCGTTATGGGGTCCACACAAGACTGCGCCGTCGTACGAATATTTTCCGACAGCTAGAATATTCCACGACCAAACGAATATTCCACGACAATAATGAATATTTTATAACCACTTGCTTATTTGAAATATTTGCGCATTTTACCCATAACTAACCACATTAATCAAATCAACCCTTACTACTTCAAAATAATAAATAGAGGAGATTAAATTTCTTTTATAATAAGTTGGGGTCTTACAACCTCCCCTCCTTATGAAATTTCGTCCTCAAAATTGACGTACGTACCTGGTGTTTCGAAATGGTGAGGATACCTCGCTTTCATTTCCGTTTCCAACTCCCAGGTCATTTCCTCAATAGCATGGTTCCTCCACAAAACTTTGACTTGTGGTATGACCTTTGTGCGTAAGACATGCTCCTTCCTATCCAAGATCTTAACAGGTACCTCTTCATACGTTAAGTCTTTGGCTATCTCATCCGGTTCTAACTCAATAACGTGGTTCAGGTCTTTCACATATTTATGAGGCACATATATGTGAAAAATATTATAAACACGAGACGTACTTGGAGGTAACGTGAGTCTATAGGCTACATTTCCTACTCGATCAATAATCTAAAATGGACCAATAAATCATGGATTGAGCTTTCCTCTCTTCCCAAATATTGTTACTCCCTTCCATGGAGCTACACGCAACAATACATGATCCCCAATACTAACTTCCACGTCTTTTCGACGAAGATCCGCATAACTCTTTTGTCGATCCTGTGCAGTTTGTATACATTGTCAAATCATTTAGATCTTTTTTGTAGTCATACGTACCAACTCGGGTCCCAACAATGTTGCTTCACCCACCTCATCCCAACATATTGGAGAGCGACACTTTTGTCCATACAATGCTTTGAATGGAGCCACACCTATACTTGCCTGATAATTGTTGTTGTAGGAGAATTCCACCAATGGTAAATACTTATCCCAACTTCCTTTGAAATCTAGGACACAGAGTCTTAATAAATCTTCAAGAGTTTGAATAGTCCTCTCTGATTGTTCGTCCGTTTGAGGATGGTATACCGAGCTGAATCATAAATCCGTGCCCATAGCTTTTTGCAAACTAACCCAAAATCGTGAAGTGAATCTTGGGTCACGATCTGAAACTATGGATAATGGCATGCCATGCAATCTCACAATCTCATTTATATACATATGAGCAAGACGTTCAAGGGAATAAGTCTCTTGTATCGGCAATAAATGAGCAAACTTGGTTAATCTATCAACAATAACCCAAATAACATTTATGCCTTGAGACAACGTGGGAAGACCCATAACGAAATCCATGGTAATGTGTTCCCACTTCCATTTTGGAATCTCAAGTGGTTGCAATAGACCCTTTGGCACTTGATGCTCCGCCTTTACACGTTGATAAGTTAAACACCTTGAGATAAACTTTGTGATCTCTCTTTTCATATTGCTCCACCAAAATGTATGTCGAAGATCACGATACATTTTGGTACTTCCAGGATGAATTACAAACGGTGTATTGTGTGCCTCCATCATGATCTTGTACTTTAAATCAGAATCGTTAGGAATACAAAGTCTGGAGTAGACTCAAAGTATTCCTTCTTCATCGATTCTTGTTTCTAGAATAACACCTTCTTGTACTATCTTCCTCATATGCATCAGCTCCAGGTCTGTGGCTTGAGCAACTTTAACTTTTTCTATTAAAGTTGGCTCTATGCATATACTTGACATCATCACATGGGTCCCCGGAGTCTTGAATTCTATCTTCATCTTTTGTAAATCACACAAAATGGGCCTTTATGTTGACAACATCGCACTTGTTCCCGCATATGATCTTCTACTCAACGCGTCAGCTACCACGTTCGCTTTTTCAGGATGGTATTGAATAGTGTGGTCATAATCTTTCAATAGCTCGAGCCAACGTTGTTGCCGCATGTTGAGTTCCTTTTGGGTGAAGAAATATTTGAGGCTTTTATGTTCTGAATATATCTCCACTTACTCTCCATATAGATAGTGCCTCCAGATCTTTAGCGCGAAAATGACTGCTGCCAACTCTAGATCATGAGTAGGATAATTCCTCTCATATTCTTTAAGTTGTCGCGAGGCATAGGCTATGACTTTCCCATGTTGCATGAGAACACATCCTAACCCTTTGCCTGAAGCATCGCTGTAGATAACAAATCCATCCAAATCAGATGGTATTGTTAGAACAGGTGCCGAAATGAGTCTCCTCTTAAGCTCTTGGAAACTCTTTTTGCATTCCTCACTCCATACGAATTTTGTATCTTTGTGAGTCAGTTGAGTTAATGGGGTAGCGATTCGAGAAAATCCTTCCACGAATCTCCGATAATAACCAGCTAGGCCCAGAAAGCTACCTACTTCGGTCACCGACTTTGGTTGCTCCCAACTTTGTATTGCTTCAATCTTCGCTGGGTAATCAGATACTCCATGTTTTGACACCACGTGCCCAAGGAATGCTACTTCCTCAAGCCAGAACTCGCATTTCTTCAACTTGGCATATAGCTTGTTTTCACGAAGCCTTTGGAGTACCAGCTTCAAATGGAGCTCATGATCTTCATTGCTTTTGGAATATATGAGGATGTCATCAATAAAGACAACAACGAACTGATCTAAATAATCCTTGAATACTCGGTTCATCATATCCATGAAAGCCGCATGAGCATTAGTCAATCCAAAAGACATGACTAAGAATTTGTAATGCTCGTACCGAGTTCTGAAGGCAGTCTTTGGAATATCCTCAGTTCTAATCTTCAGCCGATGATATCCAGAATGAAGATCGATCTTTGAAAAGAATTGTGCTCCTTACAATTGGTCAAACAGGTCATCAATGCGAGGTAGCGGATACCTATTCTTGATGATGACATGATTCAATTTTCAATATTCAATACAAAGTCGCATACTCCCGTCTTTCTTCTTTACAAATAAAACAGGAGCACCCCAGGGAGATGTACTAGGACGAATGAAATCGATGTCCAACAATTCCTGTAGTTGGACTTTTAATTCCTGAAGTTCAATAGGAGCCATTCGATATGGGGTTTTAGAAATGGGCTTTGTACGGTGTCAAGATCAATAAAGAATTCAACTTCACGTTAAGGGGTAGGCCAGAAGTTCTTCAGGAAATACATCAGGAAATTTACTAACAATAGGAATATTATTCAAATCCGACGTGTCTTTATTGAAATCCATAATATGGGCTAAGAAAGCTTGACATCCATTTTTCAATAAATGAATAGCTTTATGACTTGATATGACAGTGATTGATCTTAATGGTTTAGTTGCTTGAATTCGTACAACAGGTTGGTTAGGAATATGAAAACTAACAACCTTACAAAAATAATCAATTTTGGCATAATGAGTAGTTAACCAATCAATCCCTAAAATCATATCAAAAACAAGTATCTTTAAAGAGATAAGGTCAACAGGTAATGTGATGGTGCCAACTTGGATCAAACAAGATTTATATATAGTGGATGTGATGAAAGTTTCTCCTAATGGAGTCTCCACAGATAAATTAAAGTCTAATTTCTCCGGAGTTAAGTATAAACGTTGAGCACAAGCAGCAGAGATAAATGAATGGGTAGCACCAGAATCTAGTAAGGTATAAATTTCACAAGAATTTATGATTAGCTTACCCGTGATCACCTCGTTTGGGTTCCTCGCATTTTGACCAGTCACGACAAACGCTCTTCCAGGAATCGTTGACTTTGACTTTTCTGGGACAGCCTTTTGAGTCACCATCCCCGCTGGACTTGGTTTCGCTACCGTACAATCTCGAGCGATATGTCCTTCTTTTCCATAATTATAGCATACATTGAACTGTTGTGGGCAGTTTGGGCTGATATGTCCCTCTTTTCCATATTTATAGCATACGACCGGTGGTCGTTCTCTCCACCATAGAACCGATTCCATCTTTGGTCTTTGATGTCTTCATATGGTCATTGTTGAATCTCCTCTTTTTAAAATCTCCTTCTAACTCGCTTCTTTTATTCTCATGGCTATGATTACCACCAGAGTGGTTACCATTTTTGTCCGTATTTTTCTTTCTTCGCTGGTTATTGTTGTTCTGATGACTGCTGTCACCGGTATGATCCTGGTTATGGTCCCTCGGTTGAACATACTCGTTATCTCGCTCCAATAATTGAGCCATGTTGAGAACATCTGAATAGAGAGAAAATTTATGAGAAATGAGATATTAACGTATGTCGGGTTTCAAACCTCTCAGAAACATCCACGTCATACGTTCCTCATTCTCCACCAAATGAGGTGCAACCCTGGATAACTCTGCAAACTTCGCCTCGTACTGGGACACCGTCATGTTATTTTGTTCCAATTTAATAAACTCCACTTTCTACATATGACGAATACTTTTAGGAAAGTACTTGTCATTGAATCGTTTCTGAAACGTCTCCCAAGACATGCTGAGTGTGGCTGGATGGGTACGCTTCATAGATTCCCACCAGTAATCTGCCTCATTACAGAACATAAAGGTGGCGAATGGAACCTTCTGTTCCTCCGTGCATCCCAAGACATCGAATATCTTGGTGATTTATTTGACCCAGATTTCTGCCTTAATCAGATCTGGCTTTCCCCATAATTCTGGTGGTCCCAACTCTTTGAACTGCTTGGCTGTGACAAACCGAGCGTTGTTATCATTTCCACCGGTATTTTGTGCACGAGTCTCCTTTGTCTGATTTTGCATGAACTGCAAAAAGCTTCTAAACATCCCGTCGTTCATCATCTGCTCAGTGGTGTTGTTCACAGGAGGAACATTTCCAGCCTGTTGCACGTTCTCCTCGTTGGTGAGTAAAGGTGTCTCCACGGTCTCATTTACTCCACTGTTAACATTCTCAATCGACATTCTCAAATCTCGCCATAAAACAAGGGTTAATTAAAAAATTAACATATCACATAGACGCCCCAAAATAGGTATACATCACCTATTCTCGAGTTGTCAATACATGGTACGTAAACAACTACAACTTTATTATTACAACAAGAAATCTGTGAGTTTGAATACAAATATTATCTTCTGTATAATATCTATACTCAAATAAATCCTCATCACATTTATCGATACATTAATTTACAAAATGGTGAGGACTACTAAACAATCCTTTCTAAAACCTTCATTCCATACCCCGACTCATACTCGCTATATTCTCGCCTCCCCGAGAAAAATGGAACAAAAGGAAAAGGGTGAGCTCAACTAGCTCAAGAAAGAATATTATGACTAAGATAATATACAACAAATTATCGTTAGTCTTCAACAGGAAAAAAATCTAATAATACAATAGACAACAAATTTTAAATCAATATTCATAATGAAATAATAATTCATTAGAAGAGTTAAGTAGAGAATGCAAACTACTATCTTCTATGTATGAATTTAAAAGTTCATCGCTCATCTTTTATCCCCGTAACATCAATCAATATACATCCGAATCAAATATTCATCTTTGCACTACAGCCCAAAGATATTCATCACTGGTCATGTTCATTTAAACACTGCTCATCTTTGCACTACAAAGCCAAAGATATTCTTCAGAAATCATTCATCTTTGCACTACAAAGCCAAAGATATTCTTAAGAAATCATTCATCTTTGCACTACAGCCAAAGATATTCCATAATATCATCATTTAAGACCGAGGATGATGAAAAATATTTTTTTTTTTTTAAAGAAACGAATCCAAAGGAAACAAAATGACAAGGATTAAGGATTAAGGATTCGTACTTGGTTTTATCCACGTCCAAAAATACCTCAAAAATAATCATAGTGGTGTAAAATTCAAGAATGATCAAAACATGGATACAATCGTAGCTAGTATCCGTAATAGATATTTTGGACAAAAAGAAGAAATTTTATTTTTCTATGAATAAAGCCAGATACGTGAATAATAGTGTCAGATACGTGAATAGTGCCGATACGTGAATAGTAACTCCGACACCAAAAGATAGAAATTCCACAAAAACATCTTCACGCTTCATTTAATAGTACTTGTGAATAAATAAGAATCGTGAATAAGAAATCTCGCTGAATAGAACTCGTGAATAAGAACTCATGAATAAGAACCCATGAATAGTAACCCCGACATGAAAAAGTTCCAAATTTGATAAAAACTTCAGATCAATATTTCAAAGATAATGATATTGAAGAAATAATATCATTACGAAAAAAAATAATATCCCTTACCTCAAAAGAGTAAGATTTAATCGAATCGAATAATGAATAGTCTTGCAAGGAACTTCAATACTCAAAGTATACTCAAAATACTCACAAGAATACGCCAAAATATCGAGAGAGAAATAGAGAGAAACTTCAGCTTCGTGTGATTTTCAATTCTAACCTAAGCACCCTATTTATAGAAAATGCTTAGAATGACCAAAGCGTAAAATTTAATATAATATTAATATATTATACAAATTTTCCTTAGCCCACCTTTTGACAAAACATCTCAGCCACATTTGTTAATGATGTCCAAAAAAATACAAAAACGTTTTTCTTAACAAAAATAATTTAAACTCCCAAAAATCAATTATTTTAAGCTTCTAACTTCAATAATTCATAATAAATAGCCCTTTCATCAGAAAATTCGAATCTCGCGAGTTTTTATAGGAAATTCAATTCTCTACAACTTTGCAGAAGAAAGTTTTTCCAAATTCCAAATAGAAATTGACCGAAATCCACAAACGGATGATTTTACAAGCTATAATCAAATTTCAGTCAATAATTGTGTCCACCAACACACAAAACATGTGTTAAACATTTAATGCCACAAAAATACTCTTCCTCCTCATATACTCATATATCCCACATTCATTGTAAAATATCACCGCTAATATATTATTAAAATAATATATTTAAATGAATTATTTTATCAGAAAAAGATAAAATATTAATTTTCAACAATTGTCATTTTAAAAATTTTCTCCATCTATATCCACATAAAATCAATATTTTCCTCATCATATAAATCAATAATTAATTATTCACAAATAATATTACGTAATCACAATATTAACAACCGTGCGCCTCCTGAGAAAGAGGGGCTTTCCAATAAGAATTTCTTCTTCATCATGCGCCGCAATTAGATGACCAAACCTCTCCTTAGATGTAACTTTCTAGACATTGCCAATAATGTTATCTAATATATTATTCAGATAATATGAATTATTGCTTCGATAATGAAAAATACTCGTAATGACAATTATCAAAACAAAAAATAATATAAAATATCAACGCAAAGAATTATTAACTCAATAAAATATCGAATAAGAATTATCGTAACCATTATCGAGTAGTGCCTTCTTACGTAAGAATCAATAATTGGTGCAATACCGCAAAGCTACTCGCTCAACAACGCCAGATTAGTGTGTTTTAACCACCGGGTATTCCAACAAGATAATCTGTGAATAACTACGCCGCTATTTAAAAACAACTTATATTTGTCGCTTTCTTCATCCAATCGCTTTCACATGGGCCTCACACATGGTCAAGCTACGTCAGCATTTAATATTCCCCGACAAAGATTTAATATTCCACGACCAAACGAATATTCCCACGATAATGAATATTTTATAACCACTTGCTTATTTTGAAATATTTGCGATTTAACCCTTAACTATCCACATTAATCAAATCAACCCTTACTATTTCAAAATAATAAATAAAGGAAATTCCTTTTTATTTAAAAAATTTCGGGTCTTACAACCTCCCTCCTTATGAAATTTCGCCTCGAAATCGACGTACGCACTCGGTGTTTCAAAAGGTGAGGATACCTCGCTTTCATTTCCGCTTCCAACTCCCGTGTCATTTCTCTATAGCATGATTCCTCCACAAAACTTTAACTTGTGGTATGACCTTTCATGCAGAGGACATGCTCCTTCCTATCCAAGATCTTGACAGTACCTCCTCATACGTTAAGTCTTCTATATCTCGTCCTGGTTCTAACTCAATAACGTGGTTCGGTCTTTCACATATTTACGAAGTACGATATGTGAAACACATTATGAACACGAGACATATTCTGAGGTAACGCAAGTCTATAGGCTACATTTCCTACTCGGTCAAGAATTTGAAATGGACCAATAAATCGTGGATCGAGCTTTCCTCTCTTCCCAAATCTTGTAACTCCTTCCATGGAGCAACTCGCAACAATACATGATCCCTCACATTAAATTCCACGCCCTTTCGATGAAGATCCGCATAACTCTTTTGTCGATCTTGTGCCGCTTTGTATACGCTTGTCAATCATTTGATCTTTTCGGTAGTCATACGTATTAACTCGGGTCCCAACAATGTTGCTTCACCCACCTCATCCCAACATATCGAGAAACGACATTTTCGGCCCATATAATGCTTCAAATGGAGCCACACCTATACTTGCCTCGATAACCATTGTTGTAGGAGAATTCCACCAATGGTAAATACTTATCCCAACTACCTTTGAAGTCTAGGACACGTAGTCTTAATAAATCTTCAAGAGTTTGAATAGTCCTCTCGATTGTCCGTCTGCTTGGGGATGGTATGCCAAACTAAATCGCAAACCGTGCCCATAGCTTTTTTTTGCAAGCTAACCCAAAATCTTGAAGTGAATCTTGGGTCACGATCCAAACTATGGATACAGCATGCCATGCAACCTCACAATCTCATTCACGTACATACTAGCAAGACGCTCAAGGGAATAAGTCTCCGTGACGGCAAGAAATGAGCGTACTTGGTTAATCTATCAACAATAACCCAAATAGCATTGATGCCTTGAGAAACCGTAGGAAGACCCGTGAACGAAATCCATAGTAATGTGTTCCCACTTCCATTCCTAATCTCAAGTGGTTGCAACGGACCCTTAGGTACAAGATGCTCCGCCTTTACACGCTGGCAAGTTAAACACATCGAGATAAACTTTGCAATCTCTCTCTTCATATTGTTCCACCAAAATGTATGTCAAGATCACGATACATTTTAGTACTTCCAGATGGATTGCAAATGGCGATTGTGTGCCTCCATCATAATCTTGTACTTCAAATCGTAGTCGTTAGAACACAAAGTCTAGAGTGGACTCAAGTATTCCTTCTTCATCAATTCTCGCTTCCTAATAGCTCCTTCTTGTACTTTCTTCTTCATACGCGATCGTCCCGCCTGCGGGCTCGAGCAACCTTAACTTTTTCTATTAAAGTCGGCTCTACGCGATACTTGACATCATCGCACTCGCTCCTCAAGATATGATCTTCTACTCAATGCGCCGCCTACCACGCTCGCTTTACCAGATGGTATCAAATAGTGTGGTCGTAGTCTTTCAATAGTTCGAGCCAACGTCACCGCCAAGATGTCGAGTTCTTTTTTGAGTGAAGAAATATTTAAGGCTTTTATGGTCCGAATATATCTCCACTTTCTCCCATATAGATAGTGCCTCCATATCTTTAATATGAAAACGATCGCCGCTAACTCTAGATCATGAGTAGGATAATTCCTCTCATACTCTTTTTAAGTTGTCGCGAGGCATAGGCTATGACTTTCCCACGCTGTATGATGAGAACACATCCTAACCCTTTGCCCGAAGCATCATCAGAGATAACAAATCCATCCGAACCAGATGGTATTGTTAGAACAAAATAAATAAGTCTCCTCTTAAGCTCTTGGAAACTCTTCTCGCATTCTTCACTCCAAACGAATTTTGTATCCTTCCGAAGTTAGTCGGTTAATGAAGTAGCGATTCGAGAAAACCTTCCACGAATCTCCGATAATAACCAAATAAGCCCAAAAAACTACGTGACTTCAACCACCGACTTCTGCTGTTCTAACTTTGTATTGCTTCAATCTTCGCCGATCAACAGATACTCCATGTTTCGACACCACGCGCCCAAGGAATGCTACTTCTCAAGCCGTAACTCACATTTCTTCAATTTGGCATATAGTTGGTTTTCACGGGCCTTTGGAGTACCAAATTTCAAATGGTGCTCATGATCTTCACTACTTTTTTGAATATATGAGAATGTCATCAATAAAGACAACAACGAATCGATCCAAATATTCCTTGAATACTTGGCTCATCATATCCATGAAAGCCGCAGGAGCATTAGTTAGTCCGAAAGACATGACTAAGAATTCATAATGCCCATACCGAAGTTCTCAAGGCGCTTTTGAATATCCTCGCTTTTAATCTTCAAATTGATGATATCCGTAATCTAAGATCGATTTTTGAAAAGAATTGTGCCCCTCAGAATCGGGTCAAACAAGTCATCAATACGAGGTAGAGGATACCTATTCTTGATGGTGACATGGTTCAATTCCCGATAGTCAATACAAAGTCGCATACTCCCGCCTTTTCTTCTTTACAAATAAAACAGAGCACCCCAAGGAGATGTACTAGATTTAATGAAACCGATGTCCAACAATTCCTCGTAGTTGGACCTTTAACTCCTCAAGTTCAATAGAGCCATTCGATATGGGGTTTTAGAAATGGGCTTTACTACCAGTGTTCAAGATCAATAAAGAATTCAACTTCACGCTCGGGGTAGACCGGAAGTTCTTCGAAAATACGCCGAAAGTCAATAACAACAGAATATTATTCAAATTTGACGTGTCTTTATTCAAATCCATAACATGGGCTAAGAAAGCTTGACATCCGCTTTTTAATAAACGAATAGCTTTATGATTAGATATGACAAAGATCGATTTTAATGGTTTAGTTGCTTGAATTGCATAACAAAGTCAAGTTAGGAATATGAAAACTAACAACCTTACGAAAACAATCAATTTTGGCATGATGAGTAGTTAACCAATCAATCCCTAAAATCACATCAAAAGCAAGTATCTTTAAAGAGATAAGGTCAACAGTAAGGTAATGGTGCCAACTTGAATCAAACAAGATTTATAAACAAAGGATGTGATGAAAGTTTCTCCTAACTGAGTTTCCACAGATAGGTCAAAGTCTAATTTCTCCTGAGTCAAGTTTAAACGCTGAGCACATGCAGAGAGAGATAAATGAATGGGTAGCACCAGATCAAGTAAGGTATAAACTTCGCAAGAATTTATAAATAGCTTACCCGTGATCACCTCGCTTGGTTCCTCGATTATGACCAAATACAACAAACGCCTTCTTCCCTAAATCGCTGACTTTGACTTTTCTCGGGATACTTTTTCGAGTCACCGTCCCCAACGAACTAGGTTTCGCCATCGCATAATCTCGAGCGATATGTCCTTCCTTTCCACAACTTATAGCATACCTTGAACTCATAGGGCGCTTTGACCGATATGTCCTCTTTTCCGTGATTTGTAGCATACGACCGGTGGTCGCTTCTCCTCCCTTAGAACCAGCTTGTCACGCCAGACTCGCCGCTTTCATATGGTCGCCAAGTAAATCTCCTCTTTAAAATCTCCTCCCGACTCGCTTCTTCTATTTTCACGGCTATGATTACCACCAGTAGTGGTTACCATTTCGTCATTCGCTCGCTTTTTCTCCGCAGTTATCATTATTCTGCTGATCGCTATCTCTCGACACGATCCTCGTCAGGGTCCCTCAAATGACCGTACTCGTTATCTCGCCTAATAATTGAGCCCTCACTTACAACATCCGAATAGAGAGAAAATTTATGAGAAATGAGATACCGACGTATGCCGGGTTTCAAACCTCTAAGAAACATCCGCCATACATGCTCCTCATTCTCCACCAAATGAGGTGCAAACTCGATAACTCGCAAACTTTGCCTCGCATCGAGACACCGCCATGTTGTTTTGTTCCAATCTGATGAACTCCACTTCCTTCATACGACGAACACTTTCGTGAAAGTATTTGTCATTAAATAATTCTCAAACGCTCTCCCACGACATGCCGAAAAGTACCGATGGGTACGCTTCACGCACTCCCACCAAGAGTCCGCCGCCACTAACATAAAGGTGGCGAATGGAACCTTCGTTCTCCGCATCCCAAGACATCGAATATCTTGGTAATTTGTTCGACCCATGTTTCCGCCATGATCGGATCCGCTTTCCTTAAATTCGTGGTCCCAACTTTTGAATCGCTTGTCGTGATAACCCGTGAATTGCTATCATTTCTCCTCAGATTTGAACACGAAGTCTCCTCGTCTCGATTTTTTGCATGAACTGCAAAAAACTTCTAAACATCCCCTCGCTCATCATCTCGCTTCAATGGTGTTGTTCACAGAGGTACATTGCCACTGTCAGCACGCTCTCCTCGTTGGTAAAGACAGCATCTCCACTGCCTCATTTACTCCATCATAATATTCTCAATGACATTCTCAAATACCGCCATAAAACAAGGGTTAATTAAGGAAATCAATATATCACATAATATCCCTATATACCGACCAACTAACAAATAAGCTTAGTAGACACACTAGCGAAGGATTTACTCGCCTCTCCTCCTAGTTCTATTCCCCATCTCCGCCAGAGATCATATCCCTAAGCTCGATACCAACCGCGACGCCCCAAAATAGGTATACATCACCTATTCTCGAAGTTGTCAATACATGGTACGTAAACAACTACAACTTTATTATTACAACAAGAAAACCGTGAGTTTGAATACAAATATTATCTTCTGCATAATATCTATACTCAAATAAATCCTCATCACATTTATCGATACATTAATTTACAAAAATGGTGAGGACTACTAAACAATCCTTTCTAAAACCTTCATTCCATACCCCTAACTCAGCACTCGCTATATTCTCGCCTCCCCGAGAAAAAAAAATGGAACAAAAGGAAAAGGGTGAGCTCAACTAGCTCAAGAAGAATATATTATGACTAAGATAATATACAACAAATTATCGTTAGTCTTCAACAGGAAAAATCTAATAGAATACAATAGACAACAAATTTTAAATCAATATTCGCAATGAAATAATAATTCATTAGAAGAGTTAAGTAGAGAATGCAAACTACTATCTTCTATGTATGAATTTAAAAGTTCATCGCTCATCTTTTATCCCCGTAAACATCAATCAATATACATCCGAATCAAATATTCATCTTCGCACACTACGTGCCAAAGATATTCATCACCGGTCATGTTCATTTAAACACTGCTCATCTTTGCACTACAGCCAAAGATATTCTTCAGAAATCATTCATCTTTGCACTACAGCCAAAGATATTCTTAAGAAATCATTCATCTTTGCACTACAGTGCCAAAGATATTCCATAATATCATCATTTAAGACCGAGGATGATGAAAATATATTTTTTTTTAAAGAAACGAATCCAAAGGAAACAAAATGACAAGGATTAAGGATTAAGGATTCGTATTGGTTTTATCCACGCCCAAAAATACCTCAAAAATAATCATAGTGGTGTAAAATTCAAGAATGATCAAAACATGGATACAATCGTAGCTAGTATCCGTATTAGATATTTTGGACAAAAAGAAGAAATTTTATTTTTCTATGAATAGTGCCGATACGTGAATAGTGTCAGATACGTGAATAAAGGCCGTATACGTGAATAGTAACTCCGACACCAAAAGATAGAAATTCCACAAAAACATCTTCACGCTTACTTAATAGTACTTGTGAATAAGAATCGTGAATAAGAATCGCTGAATAAGAACTCGTGAATAAGAACTCATGAATAGTAACCCATGAATAGTAACCCATGAATAGTAACCCCACATGAAAAAGTTCCAAATTTGATAAAAACTTCAGATCAATATTTCAAAGATAATGATATCAAGAAATAATATCATTACTTAAAAAAAAATAATATCCCTTACCTCAAAAGAGTAAGATTTCTAAATTTGAATAACGGGTATAAATCTTTGAAGGAACTTGCACCGCCTAACAATACTCAAAGTATACTACTCACAAGAATACGCCAAAATATCGAGAGAGAAATAGAGAGAAAACTTCAGCTTCGTGTGTTTTTCAATTCTAACCCAAGACCCTATTTATAGAAAATGCTTAGAACACCAAAGCGTAAAATTTAATATAATATTAATATATTATACAAATTTTCTTTAGCCCACCTTTTGACAAAACACCATCCAGCCCATTTGAATCACATGTCCAAAAAAGTTGCAAAAAACGTTTTTCTTAAAAAAATTAATTTAAACTCCCAAAAATCAATTATTTCGAACTTCTAACTTCAATAATTCATAATAAATAGCCCTTTCATCAGAAAATTCGAATCTCATGAGTTTTTTATAGGAAATTCAATTCTCTACAACTTTGCAGAAGAAAGTTTTTCCAAATTCCAAACAGAAATTGACCGAAATCCACAAACGGATGATTTTACAGGCTATAATCAAATTTCGGTCAATAATTGTGTCCACCAACACACAAAATATGTGTTAAACATTTAATGCCACAAAAATACTCTTCCTCCTCATATACTCATATATCCCACATTCATTGTAAAATATCACCGTAATATATTATTAAAATAATATATTTAAATGAATTATTTTATCGTAAAAGATAAAATATTAATTTTCAACAATTGTCATTTTAAAAATTTTCTCCATCTATATCCACATAAAATCAATATTTTCCTCATCATATAAATCAATAATTAATTATTCACAAATAATATTACGTAATCACAATATTGACAACCAGTGCGCCCTGTGAAAGAGGGGCTTTCCAATAAGAATTTCTTCTTCACCGCAAGCAATTAGATGACCAAACCTCTCCTGTATGTAACTTTCTAGACATTGCCAATAATGTTATCTAATAATATTATTCGATAATATGAATTATTGCTTCGATAATGAAAAATACCGTAATGACAATTATCAAACAACAAAGAATATAAAATATCAACGCAAGAATTATTAACTCAATAAAATATCGAATAAAGAATTATTACAGTAACCATTATCGAGTAGTGCCTTCACGTAAGAATCAATAATTGGTGCAATACCGCAGCATCTGCTCAACAACGCGTATTAGTGTGTTTTAACCACCGGTATTCCAACAAGATAATCTGTGAATAACTACGCCAAGTTATTTAAAAACAACTTATATTTGTCGCTTTCTTCATCCAATCACTTTCACATGGGCCCACACATGGTCACAACTACCGTTGCATTTAATATTCCCCGACAAAGATTTAATATTCCACGACCAAACGAATATTCCCCGACGATAATGAATATTTTATAACCACTTGCTTATTTTGAAATATTTATGATTTTAACCCTTAACTATCCACATTAATCAAATCAACCCTTACTATTTCAAAATAATAAATAAAGGAAATTCCTTTTATTTAAAAAAAATTTCGAGGTCTTACATTGGGTAATATTTATAAATTTTGCAAAGTATACAAGTTGTTATATTATATTCGTTTAATCGAGTAATTTTCTTTTTGTCGGGAATATTGATGAGTGAGTTTTATACACATGAATTGGATACATTCGGGCTTAATTTATTGTTGTTCTCAAGTCTTTTAGATTAGTTTTTAAGTGTTTATGTCTATTCAGGCATGTTTTATGTTGTTTTGTAGGAATTGGGACAAAAGTTACATGGATCGACGTTCGGGGTGGCTAGATTCGCGTTTTGGGCTTGTCATTTACATAGCAGTCACTTCAGAGCCAATTTGAGTATTGCTACAGACCTTATTTCGACAATCTTAAAGAATGAAAGTTGTAGATCTACTTTTCCTCTTTCCAGATCATCTTAAATAATCTAAATCAGAGTTTGGACGAAGAAGTTATGGCCATTTTCCCAAAGGACGTCGGAGTAGAAAATGTTAGAAAAAGTGGTAGCGCCGGGGCACTAATTTTAGGCTTATTCGCAGCGCCGAGGTGCTATAAGGCAGTGTCTGAGCGTCGTGCCCAGCGCTGGGGCATTGGGGAAGAGGTTGGGTGCGGCCTGGATGCGTTTTGGGCGAATTTTGACACTTTTTGACACCAAATTGGATTGGGTTTGTTCCAAAACTAAAAATTGGACTTGTAACCTATAAATACATGATGTAAGGCATAAAATAGGAGGAGATTACATAGATTAGACTAGATTAAACACTCCATTAGATTAGAATATAAACCCTAGTTCTTAATTAGCCATTGAAGATTGAAGCAACTTGAAGAACATTGAAGATCAAGAGCAAGAGCAAGAGCAAGAGGGGAGCATCAGATTTGCTGACAACAGATTCTATTCTCTTCTCTTATCATACTTTTATCTTTTAATGTCTATTCAATTGTGGATTCTTGGTTTTAATTCATTAATTATGAACTAATTTCTTTTATTAAGATTCCAATGGAACCTTTTATGGTTATGAATTGATTATTTGATTTATTCCAATCATTTATGTTGAAGTGAATTGTTCATCATGCCTTGCACTTATTGATTAATTATCTAGCCAATAATTACATTGTTACTCTAGAAGAAATCGAGAGAGGAATTCTAGAGTTAGAACTGGGCAGGGTGACACGTGACTTAGTTATTTGCACAATAAATAATTAGGTTTGTGAATAGAATGAGAATATCTATTTGCCGCATGTAACACATAAGGAATTGGGATTGTAGCGAGTTTAATTCAATTGTTTTGCATAGAGATATAGCAAAATTAATCTGGGTTAAATAGAAGGCAAATGATCACTTGAGAAAGGGCTTTTGGCATTTGAGAATTCTTGTTAACAATTCAGTAGACATAATAATTGGGATAATTGGATAATTGATTTATAGTTCATAATTGGGGATATTGGAGTCTTAATCTTTATTTATTTGAATTCATTTATAAAGTAACCTAGTTTTAATTGATTAAGTTAGTTTTCTTAATTAGAAAAATCATGATTTGAGATTGTTTAAATAAAATTGATTTGGTTAAGAGTTAGTAATTGGTAATTTTTATTAAATAATTCCTCGTGGGAACGATACTCTACTTTCACTTTATTACTTGTTGACCGTGTATACTTGCACGTATTCATTAATTGCGAAATCGATCAACAAGTTTTTGGCGCCGTTGCCGGGAAATTAATTTAATAATTATTTACCAATATTAATTTCAATCAAATTAGTTTTAATTTAAAAATTTTTATTTTTATTTTTATTTTTCATTCTCTTCCTATATTTCTCTCTTTTTAGGTACCATGGATGACTTTGCGTATCAATGGCCATACATGAACATGAGTCAACCAAGGGGAACGAAGATTGACAGACTCGAGAAACTTTCTGCATTATCAGCACAGATGGAGACACTTTCGAGGATGTTTGAAGCTTTTGAAGCTCAACGTCATCAAAGTGTGGCGGTTACTTGTGATTATTATGTTGGAAATCATATGAGTCATCAATGCGCCATCAGTTTTGAGCCGGTACAGTATGGTGGTGATTACCCCAATAATTATGTCTATCCCAACAACTATCATCAGGATTTGGGGTATCACCAAGATTTTTCATGGAGTATCAATCAAGATCAATTTTATGCTCCAAGTCCAACATACCCATCGGATTTCTCGTGTCCATCTCCACTACAACAGGAAGAACATTCAAATTGGGAGGAAGCCTTGGAAAAAGTTATTAAAGCTTCTGAAAAGAAACACGAGGAACATGAAAAGAAACTTAATCAAATGGAGCTGAGTATACAAAGTCAAAATGCATCGATCAAGAATCTGGAAAATCAATTGGGGCAGATAACACATGCGTTGAACAATCATCCTTAATACACTTGGCTCTATGACATGAATTCTCAGACTGATGGTGAGCCCGAACCAAATCTGCAACCGGATGTGCTAAATGATATAGATGTTGAAAGAGAGGAAAGACTTGGGGACCAAGAAAAAGAGATCGGCAAAGATCTAACTTTGAGTACCAACGAAGATGAGCCAATTTCATTAGTATCCCATGTGCCTCCTCCACCAAAGTTTAAGAATCCGGGCAGGTTTGGAAAACCATGCCCAATTAGAAGTCATATCGTCGGCAAAGCTCTTGGTAACGTAAGAGCTAGTACAGTTGTGGAGTCATGGTGGGATGAAAAGGAGAAGATAGAGGAAGATTCCATTATGTTTATTAAGCTTCAATGCCCCAATCTAATCATAGACATAATGGAGAAAACACCTAGTTGTTGGACGTTCTTAATAGGGAACCTATCTACAAAGAGCATGCTAGGTGACTTCAATTCAAGGGTTTTTGCGAATGGAAACCTCCCAAAAGAGATATTGCTTCTGATGGATGGAGGGTTCCTCAATTTTCGTAGGAGAATTGGATAGAGAATTGAAGAAGTCAGGCTGAGACTATAAAACAAGCGCTTATTGGGAGGCAACCCAAGTTTATTTTTTTTATTTTTAGTTTTTATTAGGTTTTATATTAGCAGTTTTGAATTTATATTTTTTTTAGGATTTAATAAAATTGCTTCTATCATGGTTTACAGGTTATTCAAGTCAAATTCAAGTGTGGTGCCTAATTTGTTCCATGTGCTTAGCCTATTCTCCAAACTTAGCGGACAAGGAGGAAGATTGCTATATTTTCAGGGAAGTCCTCTGCTTTAATTTTTTCTATTGTAGCCATTGAGGACAATGTCTAGTTTAAGTTTGGGGGCATTTTAGTGTCGTACTGCATATAGTTAGTTATCTGCATAGTAGTTTATTTTTTTTTATGTGTTAGCATTATATTTTTTTTAGGTTGAATATAATACATGGTATTTTTTTTTTGCATCTTCATATATGTGTTCATGTAGTATAATTGCATTTTTTTTTATTTTTGCATGAATCTGTGTGATAGGTTGGTGTGGTCTTAGCTCGGCCTATGATAAGATTGGTTTTGCATGTTAACTTGAACAGTGTTGATAATTGATGATGAGTTCTAATTTTAATCATGATGATAATCTGAGCATGTCTGAAACTTATGTAACCGATTAGCACTTAAAGTTTAACTGTTTTAATCCACTTGGTTCAAGGGTTTCATAATTTGTTTCTGAGGGAAAATCTTCGTTAAAATTTAAGGAAATTAGTGAACTGGCGGTAAAGGTTGGAATGACGTAAAAGCTTGAGTTTGGGGGAATCTATGGGATATATATACTAAAAAAAAGTTGATGAAGAGAAAAAAATAGAAAATCCAGAAAAAAGAAAAAAAAAAGAAAAGAGATGATGAAAAAAAAAAGAAGAGAAAAACCTTGGTTAGTTTTGTTTCGGGGCCTTTGTTACTTGAGCAAGTACGCCCGAAGGGGTGTCTTAACACCTAGCGCCCTAAGGTCTTATATGGCCTGGGAGTCGTTGGTTGAAAGCTCGCTAAGGGGTGGCACTGTTAGCCAAATGGAATGAGACATTGCACAGCCATGAAAAAAAAACACGAGAAAGAGCAAAAATGCCCTCGTGGTTGAATAAAAGTATAAATAAAACCTGTATTTACCCTTAGATTTGGTAATTGCTTAGTTTTAACCGGAGTTGTCATGTTCACAAAAGTAATTGAATTGGAACTGAAATTTTCCTTATAAGAAGTTTGTTATGTGATTATCTTGAACTGTGGTTGGTTAGAATGGTTAACAAGAACACACACACAACATGGGTGATAACAGGTTTGGGTTGACTAATTTGTTAGAGTTATGGATTTTGAATTGATTGGTTATATTGTTTGAGTACCTATGGTATCTTTGAGGCCTGTTGCTATATATCATACTGATTTATTACTCGGTTCGTAGGTATATTAGGAAGTAGATTATGCATATGCATTCATTTAGTTGAGTTATTTTGTTTATTTTTAGCTCTTTTGTGTTTTTGCTTGAGGATAAGCAAAGGTTTAAGTTTGGGGGTATTTGATGAGTGAGTTTTATACACACGAATTGGATATATTCGGGCTTAATTTATTGTTGTTCTCAAGTCTTTTAGATTAGTTTTTAAGTGTTTATGTCTATTCAAGCATGTTTTATGTTGTTTTGTAGGAATTGGGACAAAAGTTACATGGATCGACGTTCGGGGTGGCTAGATTCGCGTTTTTGGCTTGCCATTTACATAGCAGTCACTTCAGAGCCAATTTGAGTATTTCTATAGACCTTATTTCGGAATTCTTAAAGAATGAAAGTTGTAGATCTACTTTTCCTCTTTCTGGATCATCTTGAATCATCTAAATCGGAGTTCGGACGAAGAAGTTATGTCTATTTTTCCAAAGGATATCGGAGTAGAAAATGTCAGAAAAAGTGGTAGCGCCGGGGCGCTACTTTTAGGTTTATTTGCAGCGCCGGGGCACTATAAGGCAGTGTCTAAGCGTCGTGCCCAGCGCTGGGGCATTGGGGAAGAGGTTTGGTGCGGCCTGGATGCGTTTTGGGCGAATTTTGACACTTTTTGACTCCAAATTGGATTGGGTTTGTTCCAAAACTAAAATTTGGACTTGTAACCTATAAATACATGATGTAGGGAATAAAATAGGAGGAGATTACATAGATTAGACTAGATTAAACACTCCATTAGATTAGAATATAAACCTTAGTTCTTAATTAGCCATTGAAGATTGAAGCAACTTGGAGAACATTGAAGATCAAGAGCAAGAGCAAGAGCAAGAGCAAGAGCAAGAGGGGAGCATCAGATTTGCTGACAACAGATTCTATTCTATTCTCTTATCATACTTTTATCTTTTAATGTCTATTCAATTGTGGATTCTTGGTTTTAATTCATTAATTATGAACTAATTTCTTTTATTAAGATTCCAATGGAACCTTGTATGGTTATGAATTGATTATTTGATTTATTCCAATCATTTATGTTGAAGTGAATTGTTCATCATGCCTTGCACTTATTGATTAATTATATGGCCAATAATTACCGTGTTACTCTAGAAGAAATCGAGAGAGGAATTCTAGAGTTAGAACTGGGCAGGGTAACATGTGACTTAGTTATTTGCACAATGAATAATTAGGTTTGTGAATAGAATGAGAATATCTATTTGCCGCATGTAACACATAAGGAATTGGGATTGTAGCGAGTTTAATTCAATTATGTTGCATAGAGATATAGCAAAATTAATCTGGGTTAAATAGAAGGCAAATGATCACTTGAGAAAGGGCTTTTGGCATTTGAGAATTCCTGTTAACAATTCAGTAGACATAATAATTGGGATAATTGGATAATTGATTTATAGTTCATAATTGGGGATATTGGAGTCTTAATCTTTATTTATTTGAATTCATTTATAAAGTAACCTAGTTTTAATTGATTAAGTTAGTTTTCTTAATTAGAAAAATCATGATTTGAGATTGTTTAAATAAAATGATTTGGTTAAGAGTTAGTAATTGGTAATTTTTATTAAATAATTCATCGTGGGAACGATACTCTACTTTCACTTTATTACTTGTTGACCGTGTATACTTGCACGTATTCATTGATTACGAAATCGATCAACAAATATCCGTACGCTGACACAATAATTGGTGGACCCCACAATGGAAGTATTGTCGTAGTTAGAAAACGACAAAAATATTTTTATGAAAATAACGGCGGAAGTTTTACAGTTAAAACTGTTGAACTACCCGGTAGTAAAAGTACAGTAATACGCGTGATTGCATAGTAGCACACGGTATTGGTTATTGATGCTTATGTGAGAAGTCACTCAGTTATACTTAATTATTGCTACAGTAATTGCTGCATCATATCTCTCATATTATTGATTCAATTATTGTCACAGTATCATCTGCATAATATGTTATATTATTAAATCAATAATTGAGACGACAAAGTTATTCATATTATTAAATTACAATATTTACAATGTCTAGAAATTCTGTCAAGGAGAGGTTTGGTCACCTAATTGCGCGCCAATAGGGAGAAATCCTTATTGAAAAGCCCCCTCTTTCTTGGGAACGACCTGGTTGTTAAATATTGTGAGTTATAATATTAATGATGAATGTTATTAAAAATCGAAGTTGAGTTCGGAGTTGAATTTGGAGACGCGAACGTGATATTTGAGTCTGGAACGATGAAATTAGTAAAAATAGACTATAAACACAAAATTTTCCGGGATTAACTTTTTGGTCAAAAAGTTAATAGTTGACTTTTTGGGGAAAAGTCAAACTTCGAAATTTAAAAATTTATATTGCTGATAAAAATAGTTCCATTGTGTTGGGATTATTAGTGTTAGTGGAAATCGATATTTATTTCAATAATAATTGATGTCTGGAGGTTATATTGACCAATCAGGTAATTAGCCGGATAAACGAGCAATTGATTGCTATTAATTCACATAATTATAACTATTTGTTCACATGTGTGTACTATTGATTCACATTCTTGTTACTATTAGGGGAGTTGGTGCAAGATTGATAATACTTGCATGACTAAGTTAAAAATGGAGGTATATATGGAGGTACTATACTGTAATTTATATTTTAACATGTCTAGAACTATTGATTCACAAGATTTACTATTGAATCACATTATTTACTATTAGGAGAGGTGGTGCAAGTTTGATAATACTTGCATGACTAAATTAAAAATAAAGGAAAAGAGGAATGTATTATATTGTAATATTCTGAGCCTCAAAACGTGCAATTATCGAAACTATATTTTCCTATAAATAGAAGCTCATTTTTTCATCATTCTTCACCGATTTACTCAAGCTATAGAGCAATTATTATAGAGAGAAATTTTAGAGAGAAAGAAGAATAGAAGTCTGCTACCTCTACTCCAAAGATCCGCTTTCTTTCTAAGGTAAGGGGTATTATTTTTTCTTTTCGTCTTCATGAAGAGAACTTCATTATTCCATTCTTTATTATTATGTTGAATAACTTTTATCTATCTCAATCCGCATACTTGGTGAAATTCTTCATTTATTCCATTCTTTATTATTCTCATTGGAATATCCATCGTCTCGAGTGTTTTACACGGACCGGACACAGTTACATCTTTATTATTCTATTGAATATCCTCGCTCATGCGCTTTTACGCCGCACTGGTTCCGCCTTTATTATTCATTTGAATATCCTATCTCATATGCTTTTACGTGGGACCGGTTCCGTTATTTATTATTCTGTTGGAATAACCTATCTATGCGAAGTACCGCATGCATAGTGATTTCTGTTGTTATTTTATTCTTTATTATTCTGTTGGGATAACCTGTCTATGCGAAGTACCGCATGCCTGGTGATTTCTTTTGTTATTCCATTCTTTATTATACTTAGTTGATTAAAGTTTTGACTTCTATAATCGTCATGAAATATCATTTTATTTGGTATTTTCTGTTACGAGTTACTATTCACGAGTTACTATTCACCCAGTTACTATTCACTCTAGTATTATTCACTCGGGTATTTGGGACACTTTTCATGTCGAAATACTATTCAGTAGTTACTATTCATGGGTTACTATTCACCAAAATTACTATTTACCCAAATATTATTCATTCGGGTATTTGGAGTACTTTTCATGTCGGGGGTACTATTCACGAGGTACTATTCCTAAAGTACTATTCATGGGGTACTATTCACGACAAAAAATTGATTCTTTTCTGTCCAAATTATTTTTGGTGCATGAATATTATTCTTGAATTTTATTCTACAAAGAAGTATCATGTTGACAATTTGGATGTTATTAGTTCCTGGATAATTTAATTCTTCAACTTGTTTTATTTAATTCTTATATCATTGTCATCATCCTCATGTTTATATTATGTTGAAAGTCATCTATGGCCTGTATTGCATAGATGGACTTGGTATGATTATGACCAGGGATTATTCGGTATAATCATGACCGTTATGTTACAAATGATGTGGAAAAAGTCCTCATTGGCTCGTAGTGCATTGATGGACAGTTTTTGGTATGATTATGGCTATGGATTCTCTTCGGCCAAGGGAGCAAAGATGAATTGTTTTATGGCATGATCTGGACCGTTGATGAAAACACGATTATCTTTGGCCCGTAGTGCATGGATAATTCATGGTCATGATACTAAATAATATCCTTGGCCTGTAGTGCAGGGATGATTTGATGATGTGGATTATTTATTAAGCTGAGTCTCAACGATTAAGTTGATGAAAAACTTTTTAAATCATAGAAGATAGTAGATTTTATTCTCTACTTGACTCTTTTAATGGATTGCTTGTTCCGCTACAGTTAAACTTGATGTCTATTGTATTTTATCAATTTAACATTGTTGAAGACTAATGATAATTTATTCTGCATTATCTTAGTCATAATATTTCTTACTGGACTTGTTGAGCTCACCCTTTCTTTCACTGTTCTCTTCAGGAAATGAGAATATAGCTGGGACTAGTCGGGGAACGGAGTGACGGTCCAGATGATAGCATTAGTAGTCCTCACTATTCAGTTAAATAGTGTGACAATAAATGTAATGAGGACTCCATTGAGAGTGGATATCGTCTAGAAGGCAATATTCTTGTTTAAACTCTCAGATTGTGTTTTGTCGTATGTTACACGACAGTTGTATTATTAAGTTGTGTTTTGTATTTTTTTGTACCATGTCTTTGACGACTCAAGATGGGTGATGTATACCTATTTTGGGGGTGTCACAGTTGGTATCAAAGCTTAGGGATATGATCCCTGGCTGAGATGTGAGACAAGAACTAGGAGGGGAGAGATGGGGAATTCCTTCGCTAGTATGACCTAGCTAAGTTTATTTGGTATTCAATTGGTTGGTCAGAGTATAGGGATAATATGTGATATGTCAATTAACCCTTGTTTTGTGACAGTGTTTGAAAATAGCATTTGAAAATGTTGAGATAAGCAATGGAGTAAAATAATATGATCGTATCGCAAAACGAGGCTAAGTTTGCGGAGTTATTCTGGTTTGCATCCCATTTGGTCGATAATGAGGAGAGAATGACGCGAATGATTCTAAGAGGTTTGAAACCCGAGATACGTCAATACCTTATCTCTCATAAACTATGTTTGTATTCAAATGTTGTGAATAGGGCTCAGTTATTGGAGCACGATAATGAGTTAGCACAACCAAAAGGTAACGACCAACAACACGATAATAATCGTACCAGTGGCAATGACCATCGGAACAATGATAACCTTCGTGGGGGAAATTATCATGCTAAGAATGGTAACCACTTCAGTGGTAATCATGGCCAATATAATAGAAGTGGAAATTTCAAGAAGAGAAGGTCATTTAGCTCAATTTTGTCGTATAGTGAAGTCAAGTCCAGCTGGGACGGTGGCACCAAGGGTGGATACGGACAAAACAAAGTCGGTGGTTTCAGGAAGAGCATTTTTTGTGACTTCTCAAAAAGCGAGTAACCCGAACGAAGTTAGCACGAGTAAGTTAATCATAAACTTTTGCAAAGTCTATACCTTATTAGATACCGGTTCTTCCCATTCTTTTATCTCTCTTGCTTGCTCTCAACATTTAAATTTGACCCCAGAGAAGTTAGACTTTAACATATTGGTTGAAACTTCGTTAGTAGAAACCTTCATTACATGTGCTATCCAAGTCTTGGATGAGAGTCATAATTTTTAATGATATTTCTATTGTTAAAAAATCTCCTGACGTATTCTTGAAGACTTCTTAGCTTACCCCAGAGCGTGAAATTGAATTTTGTATTGACCCCAGTACAAAACCCATTTCTAAAACCCTCAAGTATTTCTTCAACTAAAACGAACATAACATGCGCCAAAGATGTTGGCTCGAGCTGTTGAAGATTACGATCGTACCATTCAATATCATTGTGGAAGAGCGAACGTGGTAGCTGAAGCGTTGAGTTAAAGATCGTATGTGTTTACGAGTGCGATGTTGTTAAAACAAAGACCCATTTCGTATAACTTACAAATGATGAAGATAGAGTTAAAGACTCTAGGAACCCACGTGGTGATATTAAATATACGAGTAGAATCGACTTTAATTGATAAAGTTAAAGGCTGCTCAAGCTACACACCCGAATTTGATGAATGTGAAGAAGAAGGTTTAAGAAGGCATTATCTCAACCCTCGGTTTAATTGGCCCATTTGAAATACTCGATCGAGTAGGAACTGTGTCCTATAGACTCATTTTATCGCCAAGTATGTCGAATGTTTATAACGTTTTTCACGTATCATTGTTAGTAAAAACTTAGTCTTGGGGGACTTTGGAGCCAAATTTTTGAATAATTAATGAATATAAAAAATTATGAAATCATGGGTGTTTTATAGAGCATGTTACAAGCTTTCCATAGCCTCGAAAATGGACTAATTCTGATAACAGATGAAGAAGTTTTGAAAATCTGAAGTATGTGCGTCAAAAGTTGCAAAATCTAGAAAATTGGAGCTAAGTGTCAAGGGTCGAGCGCCTAGGTGCTAGGCTCGGTGCTTGGATTCTGCTCTTGGGCGCCTTGGCACTTGCCCAAGGCCAAATCTGGGCGCCTAGGCGCTGGTTAAGTGTTAAGCCAAAATCTGTCCGGACGTCCTTTAGTAAATTAAGCATAACTTTTTCATACGAACTCCGATTGAGGTGATTCAGGATGATTCGGAAAGATAACGAGCAGACCTATAACTTTAATTCTTTATATTTTGATATTTGAGGTCTGAATCAAGGCATAAAATGGCTATTTAGTGACTAATATGCATTCAGAGGCAATCGGAGGACATCGGGCATGCACGTATGCAACGTGTAATGTTTTCGACGATAAAGGTATTCAAGGTTATACCTCAAGAGTTGGAATATGAAATGAAGTCAAGGTATCCACACCTCTTCGACATACAAGGTACGTACGTAAATTTCGAGGGCGAAATTTCATAAAGAGGGGAGATTGTGAGACCCCAGATTTTATGAATAAAGATTTAAATTTCTTGAATTTTTTTTTGAATATTATGGAGTAAATTTGATATAATATTATAGTTGTGGGTAATATTTACAAATTTTGCAAAGTATGCAAGTTGTTATATTATATTCGTTTGATCGAGGAATATTCTTTTTGTCAGGGAATATCCGTACGACGACACAATCATTGGTGGATCCCACAATGGAAGTATTGTCGTAGTTAGAAACCTACAAAAATATTTTTAAAAATAACAGCAGAAGTTTTACAGTTAAAACTGTTGAACTACCCGGTAGTAAAAGTACAGTAATACGCGTGGTTGCGTAGTAGCACACGGTATTGGTTATTGATGCTTATGTGAGAAGTCACTCGCTTATACTCAATTATTGCTACAATAATTGTCAGATTATATCTCTCATATTATTGATTCGCTTATTGTCACAAAGATCATCTCAGATAATATGTTATATTATTAAATCAATAATTGAGACGACAAATTTATTCATATTATTAAATTTCAATATTTACAATGTCTAGAAGTTCTGTCAATGAGAGGTTTGGTCACCTAATTGCGTGCCAATAGGGAAAAATCCTTATTGGAATGCCCCCTCTTTCTTAGAAATGACCTGGTTGTTAAATATTATGAGTTATAATATTAATGATGAATGTTATTAAAAATCGAAGTTTAGTTCGGAGTTGAATTTGGAGACGCGGACGTGATATTTGAATCCGGAATGATGAAATTAGTAAAAATAGACTATAAATACAAAATTTGTCGGGATTAACTTTTTGGTTAAAAAGTCAACAGTTGACTTTTTTAGGAAAAGTCAAACTTCAAAATTTAAAATTTTATATTGCAGATAAAAATAGTTTCATTGTGTTGGGATTATTAGTGTTAGTGGAAATCGACATTTATTTCGATAATAATTGATGTCTGAGGTTATATAGACCAATCAGGTAATTAACCGGATAAATGAGCAATTGATTGTTATTAATTCATATGATTATAACTATTTGTTCACATGTGTGTACTATTGATTCACATTCTTGTTACTATTAGGGGAGTTGGTGCAAGATTGATAATACTTGCATGACTAAGTTAAAAATGGAGGTATAGATGGAGGTACTATACTATAATTTATATTTTCACATGTCTAGAACTATTGATTCACATGATTTACTATTGAATCACATTATTTACTATTAGGGAGGTGGTGCAAGTTTGATAATACTTGCATGACTAAATTTAAAATAAAGGAAAAGAGGAAGGTATTATACTGTAATAATCTGAGCCCCAAAACATGCAATTATCGAAACTATATTTTCCTATAAATAGAAGCTCATTTCTTCATCATTCTTCACCAATTTACTTAAGCTATAGAGCAATTATTATAGAGAAAAATTTTAGAGAGAAAGAAGAATAGAAGTCTGCTACCTCTCTACTCCAGTATCCAGTTTCTTTCTAAGGTAAGGGGTATTATTTTTTTCTTTCGTCTTCATGAAGAGAACTTCTGTTATTCCATTCTTTATTATTATGTTGGAATAACATGTCTATGCGAAGTACCGCATACTTGGTGAAATTCTTCTGTTATTCCATTCTTTATTATTCTGTTGGAATATCCTCATGCATGCGCTTCTTACCGAACCTCGTTAAAATCTTTATTATTCTCGCTGAATATCCCATGCATGCGTTTTACGTTGGACTGGTTCCGCTCTTTATTATTTTGTTGAATATCCTGCTCATGCGCTTTTACGCAGACTCGTTCCTTTATATATTATTCTGTTGGAATAACCTATCTATGCGAAGTCCCACATGCATGGTGATTTCTGTTGTTATTTCATTCTTTATTATTCTGTTGGGATAACCTGTCTATGTGAAGTACCGCATGCCTAGTGATTTCTTTTGTTATTCCATTCTTTATTATACTTAGTTGGTTAAAGTTTTGACTTCTATACTCGTCATGAAATATCATTTTATTTGGTATTTTTGTTATGAGTTACTATTCACGGGTTACTATTCACCCAGTTACTATTCACTCTAGTATTATTCACTCGGGTATTTGGGCACTTTTCATGCCAGAATACTATTCACGAGTTACTATTCATAGGTTACTATTCACCAAAATTACTATTCACTTGAATATTATTCACTCGGGTATTTGGAGTACTTTTCTTGTCGGGGTTCTATGTTAGAGTTTATGCCCTAGAGGCCAATTATTTGATATAATTGCTTAACGTTTTGATATTATATTTGATTGAATAAATGAATGATTTTATTATGGTTTTATTTACTGCGTTATATAATTGTTAACATAATTAAATTCCTTAGAATAATGATACAAATTATATGGTTTCAAGTATGTGACTTGAACATGAGATTATATAATTACAATTAGTATCATTGTTCTTAAATGTCCCTAGTCGAGTATCATTGTTGATGGGACAACATTGATGCATTGAGACTAGTATGTGGATCGATGATGACCAAATCTCATTGGTCATAAATATATGAGATATTAAGTCAACGATAGGTACATGTTAGAGAACGGTGTCTTGGGATGCACCCACCATGAGAATTCTATGTGGAGCATTATGCGAAGTGTCATTAGAAATTCTCATAGTGATAATGATGTAATGGTCCTCCGACACGAAATCACTATATTACTACACGGAATTTATGTACTTTGATATCATCAAATGTCACCTTTAATAGGGTGGACTATAAAGGTGATTATTGGGTACATCATGAATCGTGTGAGGAATATGAGTGATCTAGATGGAATTTAACCCTCCTATATATTAGGGGTGATATCCATAGGCCTCTTGATTGAGTAGGACTATGAAATGCATGGCCATGCTCAAATAGTAATTTGTTTCATATAGTCTACTCATTGATCAAGAAAACTCAGATTAAATTATGAAGAGTATGACACATTCCATGACTCGAGTTTAATCTAAGATATTAAGGTTAAAAGGATTAAATTACATTGAAACATTGGTCACTAAAAGGTTGCATCGAATCATCGATCTTATTACTACTTGGGTAGCAGTGATGCATTACTAGATGCCGCTCACTGTTTATAATTTTATAATATGATTTTAAAATTATTGCCAACGTGATAATAACTATAGGATCACACACATAGAACGTAATTTAAAAGGGAAAAAATTTAAATTTTAAGGATTTAAATATATTAATATGATTAATAGTATTTAAATTAAAAGGAAAGTTTATATATGTATATTAATTAAGTAAGACTTAATTAAGTTATATATATATATATAAATTCGGATTTTATGAAATTAGGTTTTGATTAATTCCATTTAACTACTATATATAGGATATATAGCAGCTACTTAGGGTTAGATCATAACTTGAAAACCGTAGCCGCTCTTAGAGAGAGACTAGAGAGAAAACATACAGTTTCATAAAGGTTCCTTTGGTGGCTAGTACCGCAAGTCCCTCTTATTGCAGAATCGTTCGACGGTTCGTGCGGCATTCGTGTGGATACCATAGAGACGTAGTTTCGTGAGGAATTGCGTTAAGGATTCGAGCGCATCAATTTCAGATTCTCATTTTTCATATTTGGTATAATCTCTAAACAACTGAGTTAATTATTTTTCGCATGGATCCTATTTTTGGGTTTCGAAAATTGCTTTAAATTGTTCTATTTCCGCTGTGCGTTTCTGTGTCGAAACCCTGCAGTGGTATCATAGCTACTTGCGAAACGATTAATTCAGATTACGTGTTTTATTGCTTTCAATATATTTGATATATGATGTTACAATTTTACCGATCTGAAATTGATTATATTGTTTTCGATATATATGATATATGATGATACAATTTTACTGAACTTAAATTGAGTATATGATATTCTATAATCGATATATTTTGGTATTATGAATATCGAGAATTGATATGCATGTATATGATGTTCTATTAATTGAGTATATGATATTCTCAGAATCGACATAATCGGTATTATGAATATCGATAGTAGATATGCATGTATACCAAGTTCTGTTAATTGTATGGCGTAATAACAGTATATAAATTCTGTTCTAATTGGATTAGAGGCATGAAAATTTGATTTAATATGATTAATTGAAATCGGACATATATGATATGAACTGGGTGTATTGTTATTATGAGTATACCGTGGATTAAAAATATTTGATTCTCAAACTGCTTTGAGAATCATTTGGAAAAATTCTCGCAATACCGATTGTAGTTCAAATTTTTTCTCGACACCGCTGTGGGGAAGACCCCCCCTGGACCCCCCCGTCGTAGCGGACGATGGTCGTGACCCCAATTTGTTATATATATATATATTTCTTTAATTTTATATAAAATGTTATATGCTTATTGTGATATGCATGATGCACAGTTATGGCCTTTTGACCCATAGGTTAGTGGTTTTGGTTTTGAAATACGGCTTGCACGTCGTGCCTTTCTATAAATTCTAATGTAAAATTCTCTTCTCATCTAAATCCCCTCGAATGTAACTCGAGGTTTCTTTATGTCATGTAATAATCTGTAATCAATGAAGATGAAAAGATGAAGGACACGATGGAAAGATGATGATGGAGAGGAGGCACATGCTTGAGGAAGATCCAAGGAAGCTATTTATTTTAAGATCTTTTACCACCTTAGATTGACCTTCAATCTTTCATTAGCTTGAAAAGATTGACAGTGGATTGGGCCATAATTGTGACACATTTAATTTTGCACTTTATTTATGCTTGTATGCGATATGATATGATAAATAATGTGCATGCTTAATAAGATTAAAATTGGTGAGATTTAAATTTATTAATAAAATCCCTCATTAAATTATTAAGTCTAAATCAGATGCCTTCCAATGAATAACACTCATCAAGAACTTGATCAATAGATGTAGGTTTGCCAAAGCAAAGTACCCTATTTATCTAGGTAAGATGCGATAGGATAATTGTGATATCCAAACTATTAAAATCATTGGGCCCGACTTAACTAAGTTATCTCAATAGGATTGTGGACTTAGAGGCATAGAGTTTGGTAGGTACCATTAGATGGACTAAAAACAATTGTTGTTTACCAAACTATCCAGGAGTTATATATGATATAATTGACAAAAGGGTTGTCTACCTAAATAATTGTGTTTTAAGAGATTAGCCAAAGCTAACTTAGGGCATAATGAAATATGGATCTTGAATCACTAGAAAGATTTAATTGAAAAATGCTTTCCAAATTAATGGTGAGGGCTATTAAGTTGAATAAAATAGTGGGAGGTATATTTTGAATGTACTATTATCAATTACATAATATCAACTCTGCAATTTGACTTATTATTTTTTTGCACTTATAAATTGTAGATATCAATGGCAAACAACAACAATACAAGTAGTCTTTCACTACGATCAGTCCTTGAGAAGGACACGCTGAGTGGAATTAATTTCCTTGACTGGCATAGGAACTTGAGGATTGTCCTCAAATAAGAGCGCAAGCTATATGTCATTGAAAAGCCCATTCCTGCAGCACCAGTTGATACTGCACCATGTGCGGAGCATAATGCTTACAAGAAGCATCAAGATGATGCTCTGGACGTGAGTTGTCTCATGCTAGCAACCATGAACGCTGAGCTTCAGAAGCAACATGAGTTGATGGATGCTTATGAGAAAATCGAGCATCTCAAGAAAATGTTCGAAGGGCATGCTCGACAGGAGAGGTATGATACAAGCAAGGCATTGTATCACTGCAAAATGGGTGAACGTGATCCAGTTGGTCCACATGTGCTGAAAATGATTGGGTATATTGAGTACCTTGATAGGTTGGGTTTTCCAATCACTCCGGAGGCCCAAACAGATCTTGTTTTGCAATCCCTGAACAACAGCTATTCTCAATTTGTCATGAATTATCTTATGAATGAAATTGCGAAACCCCTTACTGAGTTATTGAGCATGTTAAGAACTGCCGAGAACAACATGAAAAAGGCAAGACCCGCTCCCATAATGATGGTGCAAAAGGGGAATGCTAAGGGAAAATGGAAAGGCAAAAAGAAGATAGGATCTAATTCTGGTGCCAAACCTAAATCCAAAACCAAACAGGCTTTAAAACCTAAAGGTTGGGTGGCTAAAGAAGGTGATTGTCACTTTTGTGGAAAACCTGGACACTGGAAGAGGAATTGTCTTGCTTATTTGGAAGAAGTGAAGAAAAGAAAAGGAAGTGGGACTTCTGATTCAAGTATATATGTTATAGAAGTCAACTTGTCTACTTCTACATCATGGGTATTAGATACTGGATGTGGTTCTCACATTTGTGTTAATGTGCAGGAACTCCGATGGAGTAGGACTTTGGCAAAAGGAGAGGTTGACCTACATGTTGGGAATGGAGCAAGAGTTGCTGCACTGGCCGTAGGAACTTATCATTTATCTTTGCCCTTTGGGCTAGTTTTAGAATTAGAAGATTGTTATTTTGTGCCTGCTATAAGATAAAACATTATTTCTGTTTCTTGTTTGGACAAGAAAGGTTTTTCATTTATAATAAAGAACAATCGTTGTTCGTTTTACTTAAATGATATATGTTATGGTGTTGCACAACTGTTTAATGCCTATCTATAACATAAATACAAAACGATTTAAATCAAATGATTCAAATCCGACATATCTCTAGCACTGTCGTTTGGGCCATATAAATGAGAAACGCATATCAAAACTCCATAAAGATGGATTTTTGGATTCATTTGATTTTGAATCATATGAAAAATGTGAATCTTGTTTATTAGGGAAGATGACTAAAGCCCCTTTCACTGGACACAGTGAAATGGCTAGCGATATATTGGGACTTATACATAGTGATATATGTGGACCCATGAGTTCGTTAGCAAGAGGTAGGTTTTATTACTTCATTACATTTACTGACGACTTCAGTAGATATGGATATGTGTATCTTATGAGACACAAATCCGAATCCTTTGAAAAGTTCAAGGAATTCAAGAATGAAGTTCAAAACCAATTTGGCAAAAGCATAAAAGCCCTTTAATCCGATCGAGGAGGTGAATACTTAAGCCAAGACTTTGATGACCTTCTAAAGGAGTGTGGTATTATATCACAGCTCACTCCACCGGGAACACCACAATGGAATGGTGTGTCTGAGAGGAGGAATCGAACCTTGTTGGACATGGTACGATCAATGATGAGTCATGCACATCTTCCAATAAGCTTCTAGGGTCATGCCCTAGAGACAGCTGCATTCACACTTAACCGTGTTCCTATAAAGACGGTTCAGAAGACACCATATGAGATGTGGACTGGGAAACGTCCTAGTATGTCGTTCATGAAGATTTGGGGTTGCGAGGCATTTGTAAAACGTCTGGATTCTGACAAGCTAGGACCCAAATCTGACAAATGTAATTTTTTGGGATACCCAAAAGAAACAAAAGGGTATTATTTCTACAAACCTTCTGAGAACAAAGTGTTTGTTACTCGAACTGGTATTTTTCAAGAAAGAGAATTTGTCTCTAAAGGAAACAGTGGGAGGAAAGTAGAACTCGAAGAAATTCGAGAACCACGAATATATCATTGAACTCGAAGTTGAACGTGAGCAGGAACCACAAGATGTTGTGGAAAGTGAACCTGCTCAAATTACACAAGGAATTCATAGATCTGGTAGGACACGCCCAGAGCCCGAGAGATATTATGGATATCTTGTGACTCAAAACGGCGATGTGATGCTCATAGATCAGGACGAGCCTGTTTCCTACCAAGAAGCTATGAATGGACCAGATTCTGAGAGATGGCTTGAAGCCATGAGATCTGAAATGGACTCCATGTATACTAACCAAGTATGGACTTTGGTTGATCCACCCGAAGGGGTAAAACTAATAGGGTGCAAGTGGGTTTTCAAGAAGAAAACCGACATGGATGGTAATGTACAAACCTATAAAGGCCAACTGGTAGCAAAAGGTTTCAAACAAGTTCAAGGTGTTGACTATGATGAAACCTTCTCTCCAGTGGCAATGGTTAAATCCATCAGGATCTTACTTGCTATTGCAGCTTTTTATGATTACGAAATCTGGCAGATTGATGTCAAAACTTCTTTCCTTAATGGAAATCAACTTGAGGATGTGTACATGACACAACCTGAGGGTTTTATCACTCCAAAGGATACTGGAAAGGTATGTAAGCTGCAACGATCCATTTATGGATTGAAGCAAGCCTCTCGGAGTTGGAATCTTCAATTTGATGAAGCAGTCAAAGAGTTTGGCTTTATTAAAAATGAAGATGAACCTTGTGTATATAAGATGGTTAGTGGGAGTCACATTGTATTCCTGATATTATATGTTAACGACATATTAATTATTGGGAATGACATTCCTTCATTACAGGCTATAAAAACATGGGTAGGAAAATGTTTCTCCATAAAAGATTTAGGCGATGCAGCCTACATTTTAGGTATCAAGATCTATCGAGATAGATCAAGAAAAATGATCGGCCTAAGTTAGAGTACATATATTGATAAAGTGTTGAAACGGTTCAGCATGCAAGAGGCAAAAAGAGGACATTTACCCATGACTCATGGTGTAAAGATCTCTAAGGCCCAATGTCCTAAATCACAAGATGATGAGGAGCATATGAGAAAGATCCCTTATGCTTCGGCAATTGGATCTATCATGTATGCAATGATATGTACTCATCCGGATGTCTCATATGCTTTGAGCATGACGAGCAGATACCAGTCGAATCCAGGTGAAGGTCACTGGACAGCAGTCAAGAATATCCTCAAGTACCTTAAAAAGACTAAGGATTCATTTTTGGTATATGGAGGTGAAGATGAACTAGCAGTAAAGGGTTACACAGATGCTAGTTTCCAGATTGATAATGATGATTATAAGTCTCAGTCAGGTTTTTTATTTTGCCTTAATGGTGGTACTGTTAGCTGGAAGAATTCGAAGCAAGAGACAGTAGCCGATTCTACAACGGAAGCTGAGTATATTGCTGCTTCTAATGCGGCCAAGGAGGCTGTATGGATTAAAATGTTCATCACTGAACTAGGTGTTGTTCCAACCATTGTTTATCCGGTTAAGCTATACTGTGATAACAATGGAGCCATTGCACAGGCTAAAGAATCCAGATCTCACCAACGATCCAAGCATATACTTAGGCGGTACCATCTCATCTGTGAAATCATTGATAGAGGAGATGTACATATAGGAAGAGTTCCAACTGATGATAATGTTGCAGACCACTGACCAAGGCTTTATCGCAGCAGAAGCACGACGGTCACACTAGTTCCATAGGTATTAGATACATGAGTGATTGGCTCTAGTGCAAGTGGGAGACTATTAGAGTTTATGCCATAGAGGCCAATTATTTGATATAATTGCTTAACGTTTGATATTATATTTGATTGAATAAATGAATGATTTTATTATGGCTTTATTTACTGCGTTATATAATTGTTAACATAATAAAATTCCTTAGAATAATGATACAAATTATATGGTTTCAAGTATGTGACTTGAATATGAGATTATATAATTACAATTAGTATCATTGTTCTTAAATGTCCCTAGTCGAGTATCATTGTTGATGGGACAACATTGATGCATTGAGACTAGTATGTGGATTGACTGATGACCAAATCTCATTGGTCATAAATATATAAGATATTAAGTCAATGCATAGGTACATGTTAGAGAACGAGTACTGGACAGACCCACCATGAGAATTCTATGTGGAGCATTATGCGAAGTGTCATTAGAAATTCTCATAGTGATAATGATGTAATGGTCCTCCGACCTGAAATCACTATATTACTACACGAGAATTTATGTACTTTGATATCATCAAATGTCACCTTTAATAGGGTGGACTATAAAGGTGATTATTGGGTACATCATGAATCGTGTGAGGAATATGAGTGATCTAGATGGAATTTAACCCTCCTATATATTGGGGTGATGATATCCACGAGCCTCTTGATTGAGTAGGACTATGAAATGCATGGCCATGCTCAAATAGTGATTTGTTTCATATAGTCTACTCATTAATCAAGAAAACTCAGATTAAATTATGAAGAGTATGACACATTCCATGACTCGAGTTTAATCTAGGATATTAAGGTTAAAAGGATTAAATTACATTGAAACATTGGTCACTAAAAGGTTGCATCGAATCATCGATCTTATTATTACTTGGGTAGCAGTGATGCATTACTAGATGCCGCTCACTGTTTATAATTTTATAATATGATTTTAAAATTATTGCCAACGTGATAATAACCTATAAGGTCACACACATAGAACGTAATTTAAAAGGGAATAAACTTAAATTTTAAGGATTTAAATATATTAATATGATTAATAGTATTTAAATCACGAATTTAAATTAAAAGGAAAGTTTTTATATATGTATATTAATTAATTAAGACTTAATTAAGTTATATATATATATAAATTCGGATTTTATGAAATTATGTTTTGATTAATTCCATTTAACTACTATATATAGGATATATAGCAGCTATTTAGGGTTAGATCATAACTTGAAAACCCTAGCAGCTCTTAGAGAGAGACTAGAGAGAAAACATACAGTTTCATAAAGCTTCCTTTGGTGGCTACTACCGCAAGTCCCTCTTATTGCAGAATCGTTCGACGGTTCGTGCGGCGTTCATGTGGATACCATAGAGACATAGTTTCGTGAGGAATTGCGTTAAGGATTCGAGCGCATCAATTTTAGATTCTCGTTTTTCATATTTGGTATAATCTCTAAACAACTGAGTTAATTGTTTTTCGCATGGATCCTGTTTTTGGGTTTCGAAAATTGCTTTAAATTGTTCTATTTCCGCTGTGCGTTTCTATGTCGAAACCCTACAGTGGTATCATAGCTACTTGCGAAACGATTAATTCAGATTACGTGTTTTATTGTTTTCGATATATTTGATATATGATGTTACAATTTTACCGATCTGAAATTGATTATATTGTTTTCGATATATATGATATATGATGATACAATTTTACCGAACTGAATTTGAGTATATGATATTCTGTAATTGATATATTTTGGTATTATGAATATCAGTAATTGATATGCATGTATATGATGTTCTATTAATTGAGTATATGATATTCTGTAATCAACATAATCTGGTATTATGAATATCAGTAGTAGATATGCATGTATACCAAGTTCTGTTAATTGTATGGCGTAATAACAGTATATAAATTCTGTTCTAATTGGATTAGAGGCATGAAAATTTGATTTAATATGATTAATTGAAACTGGACATATATGATATGAACTGGGTGTATTGTTATTATGAGTATACCGGGTGGATTAGAATATGTGATTCTGAAACTATTTCAGAGAATCATTTGGAAAAATTCTGCAATACTGATTGTAGTTCGAAAAAAAATTTCGGACCACCGCCAGGGGGGGAGGCCCCCCCTTAGACCCCCCGTCGTAGCGCACGATGGTCGTGACCCCAATTTGTTATATATATATTTCTTTAATTTTATATAAACTGTTATATGCTTATTGTGATATGCATGGTGCACAGTTATGGCCTTTTGAACCATAGGTTAGTGGTTTTGGTTTTGAAATACGGCAAACATACATTATTAAAAACCCAATAAAAATGGCCCTGGGCGCCGCGGCACCAACAAATGTATTGTAACTCGCGCCGTGGTGCCATGCTTATTTTACAAAATTCGTTTCTCGCGCTGCAGCGCCACATATCAATTGCCAGGTCGCACCACGACGCCATGAACTTGCATCGCCTACTGCTAACTCGCATCGCAGCGCCAACCAACAAAGGTTAGGTCGCGCCATGGCGCCACCATAAATTCCCAGCTACTGTTAACTCGCGCCGCGACCCCAATTAACAAAGGACATCTCGCGTCGCAGCGCCGAGAGCGAGTTTTGGTTTTGAAAAACTAATTTTAAGTCTGCATTCGGGCCACTATCTCCCAATTCTCTCGACACCACTCGGCACCACGATCAACCAACCGTCCCTCTTCTTACAAAACCCCCCCACCCTCTACAAAGCCTAATAGGTTCGCACATCATTCACAATATCTGACCAACCTCAAGTCCGGCGTGAATCCAAAAAGAGATTAGCAGCATCAAGGTTTTTTCCCCTTCAAGGTATTTTGTTTGGATTTCAATCATTCACTTAGATTTTGATCGAATTGTGGGTTGGTGCTTGGTATTTTTCTTGTTGTTTGTTTGGGGTGATTTCCACCGCTAGAAATCTGGTTAGAGTATTCACAAAGAAAGAGATATCAAATTTTGGATTTCAGAATGCACACAAGGTGTTTTTTAATTTGCCTAAGAGAGAAACATACCTATTTTGGTAAAGAATCACTGAGATTTCATTGGGGGTTTGTTGTGCATCGCGTAAAGGGTAGTTTCTATAGAAATTTGGCACTGTTTAGGGACTATTTTTGAACCTCACCAATAGAATTTTTGACATGGCACCCAAAAGGCAACGACTTAGTGTTGGAGGGTCCTCATCCGCAGCACCACAAGCCTGGGACAAAGCCAAGTTTGTGAGTGAAGAAACCTGGAAGCGGTACAAAGACTCTTTTGGCACGCGAAACTTGATTCCTGAATGGGGGTTGAGGCCTGATAGAATGGATGGTGAACTCACAAACATGCTACTTGAATGTTAGTGGGTGAACTTCACAAAACCACCAATATCAGCAGTTTTATCTGTAGTTCAGGAGTTCTATGTAAATGCCAGTCCAGATGGTCCTGCTGTGGTTCAAGTCAGGGGGCGGTCCGTGGCATTTGATAGTTAAGCCATCAATGCATTGTTCGCGGCACCCAACTATGCGTGTAATGATTACATGCAGCCGGGACTCCACAATTATGACCTTGAGGATATCATCAGGAGGCTCTGCAAGCCCTGAACGACATGGAAGAAAAATGACTATACGGGTGAAAAGACCAGTTTCCCGTCTTCTGCACTCAGTCGCTATGGGAAGGCGTGGTTTAGCTTTATTTGTGCCAGCATGATCCCGACCTGTCACTTGAGTGACATAACTAAAGATAGGGCAATTCTGTTATTCACCATTATCATGGGTCTAAACGTGGATATTGAAGTTCTCATCCATGATTAGATAATTAAGGCGATCAAGAGTACCATCGCTTCGGGACTTCCCCAACCGTTCGTGATCACCCGATTGTGCAAGCAGGCAGGTATACAATGGGGACCAGAAGAGATAGCTTCGCTGCCCATGACTGTCATCGACCACCAGACGATCAAATGCTTCAATGTGTGGGATGGGGCAGAGTCTCATATCAGAGGCGAGGGATACAGGCCACCTACAGCGCCACCTCCTACAGCAGAGGCCGAGCCCTCGCAGCTTCCAGACGTCGCTCTAGATGCCAGTCCAGCTGGACAGGGACTACTAGCTGACATCATGGCATCCCTCACCCTGCTTCATCAAAAGCACGACGCCGAGGCTCGTAGACAGCAGAAGCAAATAGCAGCAGTGGTGCAGAGGCAGGACATTGCTATGAAGTACCAGGATAAGCTGGTGAATACTATGTAGAGCATTTATATAGACTACTGTGGTGAGAACACTGAGTTCATGCCATACTAGTTCTCGGAGCCTCCTGTCTTCCCACAATACCCTCCACCTTCACTGTTCGCCAAAGTTAATGAGGATGATGCTGATGCTGATACCACTGCAGAGTGAGCGATTTTCAGGGAAGCCCTCTTGTATCGATTGATTATGTTTAAGAAATGAGGGCATTGTTCACTTTAAGTTTGGGGATATTTTGGCTATTATCTGTTATTTTTGTATTGCCATGTTAGGTTGCCATACTTTAGTATTTTGTTATATTTTATTATCAATATTGTGGTGCAGTCATTTTGAACTGCGGGACTTTGCTTTGAATTGTTATTATTATGGATGCCAGGAACTGTTTTTGGATTTATTTATTAATGCTTTGATTATGATTAACATGATTGTGGTTTATAGCCATCTTTTTGGGGCTTATACAGATTAGATGCTTGTGCCCTATAAATGGCCTTTTTACCCTATTTTGAGCTGTTACTTAGCAAGTATAAGACCCCAACTTTTATAAATAAAGATGATTTTTCTATAAATATCATTTTTAAATATTATGGAATGAATTTGATATAATGGTATAGTTGTGGGTAATATTTATAAATTTTGCAAAGTACACAAGTTGTTATATAATATTCGATTGGTCGGGGAATATTCATTTTAACAGGGAATATTCGTAAAATGGCACAATCATTGGTAGAACCCGCAATGGAATTATTGTCAGATTGAGAAAATGACAAAAATATTTTATGAAAATAACGGCGGAAGTTTTACCTTTAACTGTTTGAAACACCCGGTGTTAAAAGTACAGTAATACGCGCGGTTGAATAGTAGCACACAGTATTGATTATTGATGCTTACGTGAGAAGTCACTTAATTTTGTTCAATTATTGCTACAGTAATTACTGCATAGTATCTCACATTATTTGATTTAATTATTATCGATATTTTATAAATTATTAAATCAATAATTGAGATAATAAAGTTATTAATATTATTATTTGCAATATTAACGAAGTCTAGAAGTTCTGCTAACGAGAGGTTTGGTCACCTAATTGCGCGCCAATAGGGAGAAGTCCTTATTAGAAAGTCACCTCTTTCTTGGGAATGACCTGGTCGATTAATAATGTGAATTATAATAATGATGATGAAGTTTGTTTTATTATTATTATTATAAATGTAATAAAATAGAATACTTTTTATAAAGTTTTGTTTTATTTGATTATAAATAGAATATATTATATTTTATTGCATAGTATCCTTTCCATTCTCCTATAAATAGGATGCTTAGTTAGAATTGAAAACACACTAGAAATTCAGAGAATTCTTCTTCTATAATCTTGAGCGTATTTCTTTAGAGTTTTAAGAAGCTTTGAGCGTAGAAAGCAATATAAGTTTTCTTCAAGAATATCCTCGCCCTACCAGTCGAAGTACTCTTCTTTTTAAGGTAAGGGGTATTATTTCTTTTGTATTAATGAAGAGAACTTCTATTATTCCATTCTTTATTATTCTGTTGGAATAACCTGTATACGCGGACTACCCTATACTTGGTGAAATTCTTCTATTATTCCATTATTTATTATTCATTGGAATATCCTCGTCTGCAATGCGTTCTATGACCTCAGTTCCATTCTTTATTATTCGCGTTGGAACATCCTGTCTGCAAGTGCATTACGCATGACTGGTTCCGTTTTTTTTTATTATGTTGGAATATCCTCGTCATGCATGCGGATTCGCATGACTGGTTCCATTCTTTATTATTCTGTTGGAATAACCTGTCTGTGCGGTCTATCGCATGCATGGTGATTTCTTCTGTTATTTCATTCTTTATTATTCTGTTGGAATAACTTGTCTATGTGGATTATCACATGCATGGTGAATGATCCTTTGTATTCATTCCTTATTAAATTATGGAAATGATTTATCTAAGTGGATTATCGCATGGCGGGTGAAAATTCATTTGCAGTTTCATATATTCTCTTATACTTAGTTGGTTAAAGCTTTAACTTCTATACTCCATGAAATTAGTGGAATATCCTTGATATTTGCGCTTCATCCAGTATCTTTTAATGGAAATATTCTTCTGACCATTCTTGAATTTTACCCTAGAAAGTAGTATCATGTTGACAATTTGGACGTTCTTGGTTCCTGGATAAATTAATTCTTGAACTTGTTTTATTGAATTATTATGTCATTGTCATCATCCTCATGTTTATATTATGTTGAAAGTCATCTGTGGCCCGTAGTGCATAGATGGACTTGGTATGATTATGACCACAGAATTTTCGGTATAATCATGACCGTAATGTTACAAATGATGTGGTAAAAGTCCTCATTGGCCCGTAGTGCATTGATGGACAGTTGTTGACATTATCATGACCATTGATGAATACACGAATATCCTTGGCCTGTAGTGCATGGATAATTTGTGGTTGTGATACTAATGAATATCATTGGCCGTAGTGCAGGGATGATGTGGATTATTTATTATGCTGAGTCTCAATGATAAAATTTATTCTCTACTTGACTCTTCTAATGGATTGTTTATTTCGCTGCAGTTAAACTTGATGTTTGTTATATTGTATCAGTTTAACACTGTTAAAGGCTAACGATAATTTATTCTGCATTATCTTAGTTATAATATTTCTTGGTGGGCTAGTTAAGCTAACCATTTTGCTTTAATTGTTCTGTTCAGGAAAAGAGAACGTAGCAGGGACTAGTCGGGGAATAGAGTGACGGTCCAGATGATAGCATTAGTAGTCCTCACTATTCTATGAAATAGTGTGATAATAAATGTATTGAGGACATATTTTGAGTTTGAATACTGTCTAGAAGACAATATTTGTATTAAAACTCACAGATCATGTTGTATATTTAAGATTGTATTCGTATTCTGTACCATGTATTTGGCGACTCAGAATAGGTGATGTATACCTATTTTGGGGGCGTCATAGTTGGTATCAATGCTTAGGGATATGATCCCTGGCTGAGATGTGAGATAAGAACTAGGAGGGGAGAGACGGAGAATTCTATTGCGAGTATTACCTACTTAAGTTTATTTGATATTTAATTGGTCGGTCAGAGTATAGGGATAATATGTGATATGTTAATTAACCCTTGTTTTGTGACAGTATTTGAAAATGACATCCGAGAATGTTGAGAATATCAATGGAGCACAGGAGACCGTTGAGTCTCCACAGATCATTAATCAGGATAATGTGCATCAGGAAGGTGACAATCCTCATGCAAACAACAACACTGACCAAATGATGAACTTTGGAATGTTCAGAGGCTTTATGCATTTCATGCAACATCAGGCAAGAGCGGCTCCTGTCCAAAATGCAGGTGGAAACACTGGCAACTCTCGGATGGTCACCGCTAAGCAATTCAAGGAACTGGGACCACCGGAGTTTTTTGGAGAGCCAAAACCACTTAAGGCGGAGACGTGGATAAAGCAGATTTGCAAGATATTTGATGTCTTGGGATGCTCCAAGGAGCAAAAGGTTCCCTTTGCCACCTTCATATTGCGAGCAGAGGCAGATTATTGGTGGGAATCTGTAAAGCGTACTCAACCTACCGCACCGAAGATGACTTGGGAGAAGTTCCAAGAATTATTCAATGACAAGTACTTTCCCAAAAGTATTCGTCACATGAAAGAGGTAGAGTTCATCAAGCTGGAGTAAAACAACATGACCGTGTCGCAGTACGAAGCCAAGTTTGCCGAGTTTTCCCGGTTTACGTCCCATTTGGTTGATAATGAGGAGAGAATGACGCGAATGTTTCTAAGAGGTTTAAAACTTGAGATACGTCAATATCCTATCTCTTATAAACTGTGTTTGTATTCAGATGTTGTTAATAGGGCTCAGTTATTGGAACGCGATAATGAGTTAACACAACCAAAAGAGAGCAGCCGGCAAAATGATAATACCAGTGATAGCAGTCATCGAAGCGGTGACAATAAGCATGGAGGGAATCAACATGCCAGAAATGGTAACTACTTCAGTGGTAATCATGGCCAAAACAATAAGAATGGACATTTCAAGAAGAGGAAATTCAACAATGAAGGAAAGACGTCAGCATCAGCACCCGTTATTAAGGAAGGAGAACGACCACCTATCATATGCTTCAAATGCGGAGGGGAGGGACATATCAGTCCAAATTGTGTTCAACAGTCCAAAATGTGTTATAATTATGGAAGAGAAGGTCACCTAGCTCAATTTTGTCATTCAGGGAAGGCAAGTTCAGCTGGGATGGAGGCACCAAAGGCCGTTTCAAAAAAGTCAAAGCCAGTAGTTCAAGGGAGAGCATTTTTTGTGACCTCCTAGAAAGCAAGGAACCCGAACGAGGTCATCACGGGTAAGCTTATCATAAACTCTAGCGAAGTCTATACCATATTTCATACCGGTTCTACCCATTCTTTTATTTCTCCTACTTGCGCTCAACGTTTAAATTTGATACCAGAGAAATTAGACTTTGACTTATCTGTTGAAACTCCGTTTGGAGAAACCTTCAGTACATCCACTGTTTATAAGTCTTGTTTAGTTCTAATCGGCACCCGCACGTTACCTATCGATCTTATTTCTTTGAAAATACTTGCATTTGATGTGATTCTAGGGATTGATTGGTTAACTATTCATCATGTAAAAATTAATTGTTTTAGTAAGGTTGTTAGCTTTCATATTCCTAACCAACCTATTATGCAAATTCAAGCAACCAAACCATTAAAATCAATCACTGTCATCTCAAGCCATAAAGCTATTCGTTTATTGAAAACGGATGTCAAACTTTCTTAGCTCATGTCACGGATCTAAACAAAAATACGTCAGTTTTGAATGATATTTCTATTGTTAATAAATTTCCTAACGTATTCCTTGAAGAACTTCCTGGCCTAACCCCAGAGCACGAATTGAATTTTGTATCGACCTTGAACCCGGAACAAAATCCATTTCCAAAGCCCCATATCGAATAGCTCCTATTGAACTTCAGGAGTTAAAGACCCAACTGCAGGAATTATTAGACATTGGCTTAATTCGTCCTAGTACTTCTCCTTGGGGTGCTCCTGTTCTATTCGTGAAGAAGAAAGATGGGAGTATGCGACTTTTTATTGATTATCGGGAGTTAAACCATGTCACTATCAAATATAGATATCCATTACCTCGCATTGAAGACTTGTTTGACCAGTTACAAGGCGCCAAATTCTTTTCAAAGATTGATCTTCATTTCGGATATCACCAATTGAAGATTAGAACCGATGACATTCCAAAGATGACTTTCAAAACTCGGTACGGGCATTATAAATTCCTAGTCATATCCTTTGGATTGACTAATGCTCTTGCTGCCTTCATAGATATGATTAACCGAGTGTTCAAGGAATATTTGGATCACTTTGTGGTCGTTTTTATTGATGACATACTTATTTATTTCAAAAGCCATGAAGATCATGAGCAACACTTGAGGCTGATACTCCGAAAGCTTCGTGAAAACAAGCTTTATGCCAAGTTGAAAAAATTCGAGTTCTGACTGGAGGAAGTAACATTCCTTGGGCACGTAGTATCAAGTCATGGAATATCTGTTAACCCAGCAAAGATTGAAGCTATTCAAAGCTGGGAGCAACCTAAATTAGTGACCGAAATACATAGTTTTCTTGGCTTAGCTGGTTATTATCAGAGATTCGTAGAAGGGTTTTCTCGAATCACTACTCCATTAACTTAGCTGACTCAGAAAGATACAAAGTTCGGTTGGAGTGAAGAATGTGAGAAGAGTTTTCAAGAACTCAAGAGGAGACTCATTTCAGCACCTGTTCTGACAATACCATCTGGCTCGGAGGGATTTGTCATCTACAGTGATGCTTCGGGCAAAGGGTTGGAATGTGTTCTCATGCAACATGGGAAACTCATATCCTATGCCTCACGACAACTCAAAGAATATGAGAGGAATTATCCCACTCATAATCTAAAGTTGGCAGCAGTCATTTTTGCACTAAAGATTTGGAGGCATTACTTGTATGGGGAGAAAGTGGAGATCTTTACGGATCATAAAAGCCTCAAATATTTCTTCACTCAAAAGAACTCAACATGCGACAACGATGTTGGCTTGAACTTGTTGAAAGATTATGATCATACCATCCAATACCATCCTAGAAAAGTTTAACGTTAGTAGTGACGCGCATTGAGTAGAAGATCATATGCAGGTACGAGTGCTATATTGTCAATGCAAAGGCCCATTTTGTGTGACTTGCAAAGGATGGAGATATAGTTAGACTCCAGGGACCCATGTGATGATGGCAAATATACGAGTAGAACCGACTTTAATCGATAAAGTTAAAGTTGTTCAAGCTACAGACCTGGAGCAGATTCGTATGAGGAAGAAAGTGTAAGAAGGTGCTATGCCGGAAGCAAGAATCGATGAAGAAGGAATACTTCGAGTCAACTCCAGACTTGGTGTTCCTAACGACCCTGATTTAAAGTATAAAATCACAATAGAGGCGCATAACACACCGTTTGCAATCCATCCTGGGAGTACCAAAATGTATCGTGATCTTCGTCATACATTTTGGTGGAGCAATATGAAGAGAGAGATAGCGTTGTTTATCTCAAGGTGTCTAACTTTTCAACGAGTCAAGGCAGAGCATCATGTACCAAAAGGTCCATTGCCACCACTTGAAATTCTATAATGGAAGTGGAAACACATTACCATGGATTTTGTTACTGGTCTTCCCAAGGTTTCTCAAGGCATAGATGCAATTTGGGTCATTGTTGATAGATTGACCAAGTCTGCTCATTTCTTACCAATACAAAAAACTTATACACTTGAACATCTTGCTCGTATGTACATAAACGAGATTGTAAGACTGCATGGTATGCCAGTATCCATAGTTTTTGATCGAGACCCAAGATTCACTTCACGATTTTGGGTTAGTTTGCAAAAAGCTATGGGCACGGATTTACGATTTAGTTCAGCAAATCATCCTCAGAAAGACGGACAATCAGAGAGGACTATTCAAACTCTGAAAGATTTATTAAGACTCTGTGTCCTTAACTTCAAGGGAAGTTGGGATAAGTTCTTACCATTGATGGAGTTTTCCTACAACAACAGTTATCAAGCAAGTATTGGCATGGCTCCATTTGAGGTGTTGTATGGAAGAAAGTGTCATTCTCCAGTATGTTGGGATGAGGTGGGTGAAGCAACATTGTTGGGACCGAAGTTGGTACGTATGACTACGGAAAAGATTCAAACAATCCGACAACGTATAAAAACCTCACAAGATCGACAAAAGAGTTATGCTGATTTTCATCGAAAGGATGTGGAATTCGATATTGGAGATCATATGTTGTTACGTGTTGCTCCATGGAAAGGAGTTGCGAGATTTGGAAAGAGAGGAAAGCTCAATCCTCGATTCATTGGCCCATTTTTAATCTTCGATCGAGTAGGAACTGTGGCCTATAGACTCACTTTACCGCCAAATATGTCTCGTGTTCATAACGTTTTTCACATATCCATGTTATGCAAATATGTGGAAGACCCGAACCACATTATTGAGTTAGAACCGGATGAAATAGCGGAAGATTTAACGTATGAAGAGGTTCTTGTTAAAATCTTGGATAAGAAGGAGCATATTCTACGCTCCAAGGTTATACCTCAAGTCAAAGTTTTGTGGAGGAACCACGATGTTGAGGAAATGACCTAGGAGTTAGAATCTGAAATGAAATCAAAGTATCCTTACCTCTTCAACATACCAGGTACGTACCCTAATTTTGAGGGCGAAATTTCATAAAAAGGGGAGGTCGTAAGACCCCAACTTTTATGAATAAAGATGATTTTTCTATAAATATCATTATTTAAATATTATGGAATGAATTTGCTATAATGTTATAGTTGTGGGTAATATTTATAAATTTTGCAAAGTATGCAAGTTGTTATATAATATTCGATTGATCGGGGAATATTCGTTTTAACATTGAATATTCGTACAATAGCACAATCATTGCTGGACCCCGCAATAGAATTATTTTCGGATTAAGAAAATGACAAAAATATTTTATGAAAATAACGGCGGAATTTTTACCGTTAACTGTTGAAACACCCGGTGTTAAAAGTACAGTAATACTTGTGGTTGCATAGTAGCACACGGTATTGATTATTGATGCTTACGTGAGAAGTCACTCAGTTTTGTTCAATTATTGCTACAGTAATTGCTGTATAGTATCTTACGTTATTTGATTCAATTATTGTCGATATTTTATATATTATTAAATAAATAATTGAGATAACAAAGTTATTAATATTATTATTTGCAATATTAACGATGTCTAGAAGTTCTGCCAATGAGAGGTTTGGTCACCTAATTGCGCGCCAATAGGGAGAAATCCTTATTGGAAAGCCCCCTCTTTCCTGGGAACGACCTGGTTGATTAATAGTGTGAATTATAATAATGATGATGAAGTTTGTTTTAATATTATTATAAATGTAATAAAATAGAATACTTTTTATAAATTTTTGTTTTATTTGATTATAAGTAGAATATATTATATTTTATTGCATAATATCCTTTCTATTCTCCTATAAATAGGATGCTCAGTTAGAATTGAAAACACACCAGAAATTCAGAGAATTCTTCTTCTATAATCTTGAACGTATTTCTTTAGAGTTTTAAGAAACTTTGAGCGTAGAAAGCAGTATAAGTTTTCTTCAAGAATATCCTCGCCCTACCAGTCAGAGTACTCTTCTTTTTAAGGTAAGGGGTATTATTTCTTTCGTATTCATGAAGAGAACTTCTATTATTCCATTCTTTATTATTCTGTTGGAATAACCTGTATACGCGGACTACCCTATACTTGGTGAAATTCTTCTGTTATTCCATTATTTATTATTCTGTCGGAATATCCTGTCTGTGCATTTACACATGACCTGGTTCCGTTCATTATTATTCTGTTGGAACATCCTGTCTCTGCGGATTACGCATGACCTGGTTCCGTTCTTTATTATTATGTTGGAACATCCTGTCTGTGCGAATTACGCATGACCTGGTTCCGTTTTTTATATTCTCTCGTTGAATATCCCGTCATACGGATTATGTCATTTACTTCGTTCCATTCTTTATTATTCTATTGGAATAACCTCAGATATGTACGGCCTATCGCATGCATGGTGATTTCTTCATTATTTCATTCTTTATTATTACATTGGAATAACTTTTATACATGTGGATTATCACATGCATGGTGAATGATCCTTTGTATTCATTCCTTATTAAATTGTGGAAATGATGCATGCCTAAGTGGATTACCGCATGTTGGCTTAAAATCCATTTGCGTTTCATATATTCTCTTATACTCAGTTGGTTAAAGCTTTGACTTCTATATTCCATGAAATTAGTGGAATATCCTTGATATTTGCGCTTCATCCAGTATCTTTTAATGGAAATATTCTTCAGAGCATTCTTCAATTTTACCCCAGAAAGCAGTATCATGTTGGCAATTTGGACGTTCTTGGTTTCTGGATAAATTAATTCTTGAACTTGTTTTATTGAATTATTATGTCATTGTCATCATCCTCATGTTTATATTATGTTGAAAGTCATTTGTGGCCTTTAGTGCATAGATGGACTTGGTATGATTATGACCACAGAATTTTCGGTATAATCATGACCATAATGCTACAAATGATGTGGTAAAAGTCATCATTGGCCGGTAGTGCATTGATGGACAGTTGTTGGCATGATCATGACCATTGATGAATACACGAATATCCTTGGCCCGTAGTGCATGGATAATTTGTGGTTGTGATACTAATGAATATCCTTGGCCGTAGTGTAGGGATGATGTGGATTATTTATTAAGCCGAGTCTCAGCGATAAAAATGATTAAAAACCTTTTAAAACATAGAAGATAATAGATTTTACTCTCTACTTGACTCTTCTAATGGATTGCTTGTTCTGCTGCAGTTAAACTTGATGTTTGTTATATTATATCAGTTTAACACTGTTAAAGGCTAACGATAATTTATTATGCATTATCTTAGTCATAATATTTCTTGATGGGCTAGTTGAGCTCATCCTTTTGCTTTCATTGTTCTCTTTAGGAAATGAGAATGTAGCAGGGACTAGTCGGGGAACGGAGTGACGGTCCAGATGATAGCATTAGTAGTCCTCACTATTCTATGAAATAATGTGATAATAAATGTATTGAGAACTTATTTTGAGTTTGAATACTGTCTAGAAGACAATATTTGTATTAAAACTCAAAGCTCATGTTGTATATTTAAGATTGTATTTATATTTTGTACCATGTATTTGGCGACTCAAAATAGGTGATGTATACCTATTTTGGGGGCGTCACAGCAAGGGTGTTATATTTATCATTTTTTTTTATTATGGCTGATGACAAGTGCCAAGTAATGATGTCTATCTCTTAGAGTAGTGTCAAACATGTATGAGCTAGAGGTTGTTCAATCGATTAGTTTAAACTGTTATTGATCCGTCCTTCTTAACAAGCACCGACCAACTGTGTTAACAAGTCAATTTTTTCTCGAATTTAGTTCGCATGTTTATTGCTTTGAGAGTTTGTTCACTCTTATAAACTTTCATTTATGCAAGGTAATAAAAGACTTAGATGTTTATACAGTTTTGGATCTTGGATTCTAGCATGTTGACATCTATATAAATATATATATATATATATATATGATTGCAATGAGAATAAAAATAAAAAAGAAGTGTTAATATCGAAAGTTTTGCGGTGGGTCGAGACGGAGCGTTAAACGTACTCACCCATAAACGCAGGACCGGTATCGAGATGGAGCATAAAATGCACTCGCTAAATAATCTTCATTTTGTTGTAAAGTCTCAGTTGGCATATGTTGATTATGTGACCTTTACTGCTCGAGTTATTAGATTCATAGGGGTGTTCTACACCTAGTGCCCTAAAGTCGTCTGGCTTGGGAGTCACTGATCAAAAGATAATTCATGGGTTGTCCTGAATAGCCTAAGGTAATTAAGGACTGTCCGAGTTAGATTTTACTATTGTCATGCTAGAGTCTTTTGATTTTTTCCTGTATTTGTGTCTTATTCTTAATGCTTGTTGAATGTTTAAGTTGCGAAGTTTGTTTATTTGTATTAGTAATCGACTGTGCGAACTTATTTAAGCTATGATTAGTTAGGACAGTTGGTCTCCACACACACACATAGAATGGATCGAATACAGTCTTATGCTTGAAATTGAATGAACCCTTATTCATATATGTGTTTGCCCAGTTCTTTGGGAGTAGCTTTGAGCTTTGAAGCCATGATACTATATTACAGTTTTATTTTTCGATTCGCTTGTGTTTTACTTTTGTTAATGTGTGTTAGATAGTTTGCTCGAGGACAAGCAAAGACTTAACTTTGGGGGTATTTTGATGAGTGGGATTTATACCCATGAATCGGATACTTTATGACTTAAATAGTCGCCTGTTTTCATAGATTTTATACGATTTTATATGATTATAGTGTTACTGTACTTAATCGATGCAATGTAGGGCTTATCAAGTGTTTTCTAGCACACTGGGGGCAAAACGACCATTTTATGTGTAGCCGCGCCATGGCGCCAAAGCCCAAATTTTAAAGCTCGTCTTGGCGCCACCTTCTTACATGCATGTACTAACTATTCCTTTATGGGCTCGCTACAAATATCAGCTCCTATTTTTCTAAGCTTACATGGCGTCGCATCGCGAGCTCCGGTGCCCAGGCAGAGACAAATGATTTTTGACCTAGCTTGAGGGAAAGAGGTGTATATGACACTGAAGCTCTGCATCTGAGAGGATATATCATATGAGACCTTAGAATAATATAGTTTTAGCTTAGATTAGTTTTCCTCTGTAATTTCTCTTCCTATCTCTTAGTGATGTCTGTAAATATAGATTAGGTAGATTAGGGAGAAGTTTGGCTTTTCTTTGGAACATCAAGAGCAGTGAGCTACACGGACTGGAGAGCTTGATTAGAGCGGAATGCTTGGAGATTGAAGGGCTTTGACAGAGTTTCCTCTTATCCATTTATTTCCTCTAATTTTGTATTCTATAAATGTTGTCTTTATTGCTACTTTTATTTTTTCAATAGCTATGAACTGAATATTGGCTCTAAGGTTATAATAGATCTCTTTGTTATTTAAATTAACTGTCTTATCTATCTGGTTGGCACCATATGATTTGGTTTAATATATTTGTGCTTAATAATTCTTAGTAAGACATTAACGATGATTTTGGTAATCTACATGATATCGATAGAAGGATTATTGATTTACACCTAAATATATTGGCATGTGATTGTGGGTTTTGACTGCATAAGTTGTGCGTAGAATAGACATATATCTGCGCGCCACGTGTGGCCTAATAGAGAACTTATGCTTAAATCCTTGTTATGATTAATTTGTATAGACATATGTAGGATTGTATCTAGCTTGGACGTTCTTTTCTATTCTATTCCCTATCGGGTGGATCTGGAAAGGATATGTTTGTGCAGACCTCGATAAAGGTGTATGAGCACTTGTGTGTTCTCGGTCGACAAATTGTCGTGACCATTAAGACCAGAAAGAAGGGTAGGTAGTTTGATGAAATATAGCACGCACGCCAGGTGTTCGACAGAATGCCTGAGTGGGGTGAAGTTGTGACCTTAGCATGTAATTCCTTAGATTACCATTCATTATCCATTTACTTGCTTTGATAATTAGTTATACTTAGATTAAACACACTCCCATTTACTACTGTTCGAATAAGACTTTAGCGATACAAAGTCGGTACTTGGTAAATATTAGTGATAGTTCCTCGTGGGTACGACATTCTACTTATCACTGTATTACTTGTTAGACCACGTATACTTGCGCGTGTTTAGTGATCGGTTTTTCGACCAACAGTATATACTGATCAGCCATTGAAGAAAGTGTTACACAGGCCAGAAGTCTCGGGTTGGCTCGCCGTATGGGCAATGGAATTGACTTAATTCGTCTTGGAATACCATCCCCGAACTGCAATCAATGGACAATCTTTGGCAGATTTTGTTGCAGAATGTTCTTTCTCAAAGCCGGATGTGGGTTTGGTTACAGAGACGCAACCAGTACAAACTTCATGGACTCTTTATGTGAACGAGTCATCAACTTCAGATGTCAGCAGAGCAGGGTTTATTCTGATAAGTCCCGAATGGTTCAAAGTCTAATAAGCCATTCGATTTCAGTTCAAAGCCACGAATAATGAAGCAGAATATGAGGGGATCTTGGCGGGACTTCGGTTGGCCCGAAGCATGGAAGTTCATAGGTTGGTTATTTATAGCGATTCACAACTGGTTATGAAGCAGATACCGGGAGAGTACAAGGCTCGGGGGGCAAGGATAACAAAACACTTGGCCGAGGAAAAAGATAAACTCACTTACTTTAGTTCACATAGTTGCCAAGGAATAGATCGGTCAGGCAACACAGTAGCAGATGCTTTGACCCGATTGGCAACAACTGAAGTGAGTTCTTTCAACGGTTCAGTATATTTGGAAGTGTTGGAAAGGCTTAATGTACATAAGGTGGTCGTTTTAGCTTTGGATCGGATGGACTTATGGCTCACATTGTATATCTCTTATTTGGCTGATGGGGTTCTGCCTTCGGATTGCATTTATGCAAAGAAGATCAAATACAGGAGTTCGAACTTTATCCTTATTAACGGAGATTTGTACCGAAGGGCTTTCAGTTCTCCATTGCTCAAATGTTTGACACCTTCAGAAGCTGAGTATACTCTTTAGGAAGTGCATGTGACGCCCCCAAAATAGGTCCACACGACCCATTCTGAATCGCCAGATTTCACATTACAAAAATCAAATATAAACTTTATGTATACAACTGTTGAACAGTCGTGCAGAGTACAACAACACATAAGCTTTGAGTTTTAATACAAATATATGTAAATCTCATGGTGTCTCGACCACAACACCTTACAATGGTACTTTACATAAAAGTACAGTTAATAACTGTTTTAGAAATTAAAATCTTTGGAAAATGCTCAAGAAAACCTTCGTACATGGGAGGCCATGCATCTAAGTTATGATAGATATCATATGACTCGAAAATTATCCTTGGTTGACCAAATAGACCCCAAAGAAAAGTGAGAAGATTACTATCATGTTCTTTCCAATGGTGAGTCTTCTCTTGACATATAATTATGTCCATTGTCTCCAAGTGAGAATTATATTTCAACCAAACTCCAAGATTATATAGGTAGTGCTCATAGATATAATCAGCAAGTGCATGTGCACAACCCTATCTTATGATAACACGAGGTCGTCTGTCATTAAACATCTTGTATGACAATGGCAAAACACCTTTCCAAAGTTGGGTTAACCTCACCCTAATCGGTTCACCAAAATCAACGGTTAAAATGACGTATAAAATACGACACAGTTATCTATAATTGTCAATAAAATTATTTTCATACTGTTTTAGGGGAAAACTCAAAGCTATAGACCATCGTTCTATTCCCCTATTACCCCCGCTCGACCCAGCTACACTCTTATTACCTGAAAGGAAATGTGAAGCAAAAGGGTGAGCACAACTAGCCCAGTAAAGAATATCAGGACTAAAGATAATTAAATTATCAATAGCCTTCGTCAGAAATAAATCAGAGATTTAGAACATATGGTAGATGATTAAACTTTTCAAGCATAGTAGCAGCGAAACGAGTAATCCATTAGAAGAGTCAAATAGACTATAAAGTCTGTTATCTTCTCCATGTTAAAAGTCCACCAACCATGTTTTATCCTCAGAACATCAATCAATGAGTTCTCATCCACAATTATTCATAATCATAATTGTGATTCTAAATTCCTCTTCGCACCTGTGATTTAAGATAATTTTCATCACCTATCTTTACCTGAAACATAAAAGATCATGGTTATACCAAATCATAGTTCCTGTTCATAATCATACTAATAAATTCATCTTTGCACTACGGGACAAAGATATTCATTAACAGTTCATCTTTGCACTACAGGCCAAAGACATGCAACTGTATTTTTAGAAGAGTCAAGTAAAGCATGATATCTACTATCTTCTATGAATTAAAAGTTTATTATCAACATTTTATCGCTGAGACTCAGCTTAATAAATAATCCACATCATCAAATCATCCTCGAACTACGGCTAAGGATATTAGTATCACGACCACGAATTATTCATGCATTTCGGGCCAAGGGTATTCATGTTTTCACCAATGGTCATGATTATACCAAATAATCCCTGGTCATAATCATACCAACAACTGTCCTTCAATGCACTATGGGCCAATGAGGACTTTTACCACATTATTTGTAACATTACGGGTCATGATTATACCGAATGATCCCTGGTCATAATCATACCAATCAACAGTTCATCTTTGCACCCTTGGCCGAAGATGACTTTCATCACAATATAAGTATGAGGATGATGACAATAATATAAGCATTAATCAAACGAAATCAAGGATAATTATTAAAGACTTTAAATTTATTCAGAGTTTAATAATGTCCAAATTGTCAACATGATATTAATTTGTGGAGAAAAATTCAGGAATAATATTGTATCAAAAATGATTTGGACATAAAAGAAATCATTTTTTGTCATGAATAGTACCTTGGGTGAATAGTACCCCATGAATAGTACTTCAGGAATAGTACCCCGTGAATAGTACTCCAGCATAAAATGGCTAAAACTTATCAAGAATGCTCAGAATAATATTTTTATGAAAAGATATTGAATGAAGCGCAAATATTAAAGAATTTCTGATCATTTCAAGAATTAAAGAAGCAATACTTATAATAGTAAGTTTAGAGTTAGGAATCTGAAATGAACAATATACGAAAATGCAAATGAATTTTCAACTGTCATGCGGTCGTCCGCGTAGACAGATCATTTCCATAATTTAATAACAAATGAATATGAAGGGTTATTCACCAGGCATGCGGTAGTCTGCGTAGATAGGTTATTCCTATAGAATAATAAAGAATGGAATAACAAAAGAATTTCACCATGCATGTTTTAGTCCGCGTAGACAGGTTATTCCAACAGAATAATAAAGAATGGAATAACAACCCTTACGAGTATTGAAAGAAATAACTCTCTTTATGAATACGAAAGAAATAATACCCCTTACCTTAGTAGGAGATTGGATACTGCAATAGTGTAGTAACATAATACTCTTCTTCTTTCTATCTGATTCTCTCTCTATAGAATTCTCTTGTGAGTTGTAGTGAATTGTTGAGAATGAAAGAAGAAATACGCTTCTATTTATAGAAGATTTCTAGCTTAGCCCTTGCAACTAGAAGAGACAAGTGGCTTGACGACTGGTGATGTGAAAAGAAAAGTGGTTTGACGCCTGTAATGTGAAAGGACAACTGGTTTGACGCCTGTAATATGAAACGACAATTGGTTCGACGCTTGTAATGTGAATCAACAAATGGTTTGACGTCTGGTAAAGGCAAGTAGTATTGGAGAAAGTGACTCTTAGATGATGACATATGGGCCTCATGGAATAAACCAAATTTATAACAAACGTCTCATAACATACTTCTTATTTATATCAAAGATTGAATAAATATTTACTACAAATCATTTTATCTTTAATCAACACATTTTTTTTAATCTTTAAACAATTATTCATCATTAATATTATAACTCACAATATTGACAACCAGATCATTCCCAGGAAAGAGGGGGCTTTCCGATAAGGACTTCTCCTTATTGGCGCGCAATTAGGTGACTAAACCCCTTTCCTCGACAGAACTTTTTAGACATCGTCAATAATATAAATAATAATAAGAATAACTTTATCATCTCAATTATTGATTTAATAATATAAAATATTGTGTAGATGATACTATGACAATAATTGAATTAATAACGTGAAATACTATGCAGCAATTACTGTAGCAATAATTAGGTATAACTGAGTGACTTTTTACGTAAGCATCAATAATCAATACTGTGTACTACTATGCAACCACGCGTATTACTGTAATTTTATCACCAGGTATTTCAACAGTTAACGGTAAAACTTTCGCCGTTATTTTTATAAAAAGATAATTTTGTCGTTTTTTAACTCCGATAATAATTCTGTTGTGGGGTCCACCAATGATTGTGTCATCGTACGAATATTCCCCGATAAAAATAATATTCCCCGACTAAACGAATATTTTATAACAACTTGCTTTACTTTACAAAATTTTTACATATCACCCTTAACTTAATCCTTTTATCAATTTAACCATTTACTAAATAAAATAATAATTATAAGAAAATTGAATACTTTCATTTCATAAAATTCGGGGTCTTATAATCTCCCCTCCTTATGAAATTTCACCCTCAAAATTTACGTACTTGGTAGTTCGAAGAGATGAGAATACCTTGCTTTCTTTTCGGATTGTACATTCCTAGTTATTTTCTCTATATCATGATTTTCCCATTGCTCATCTCCTATATTTCATATATCATTCTAGAATATATCTTCAAAACAAAGGTTAATTAACAAGTCACAATTTGTCAACTTAGGTAAGAAAATTAAGCTTAGGTGGGACACACACTAGCGAAGGATATTATTCGTCTCTCCCCTCCTATTTCTAATCCCGGATCTCCGCCAGAGACCATATCCCTAAGCTCTGATACCATTTTTGACGCCCCCAAAATAGGTCCACATGACCCATTTCGAGCCTCCAGATATCACATTACAGAAATCAAATACAAACTTTATTTATACAACTGTTGAACTGTCGTGTAGAGTACAACAACACATAAGATGTGAGTTTTAATACAAATATATGTAACTCTCATAGTGCCTCGACCACAACACCTTACAATGGTACTTTACATAAAAGTACAGTCAATAACTATTTTAGAAATTAAAATCTTTAGAAAATGCTCAAGAAAACCTTCTTACATGGGAGGCCATGCATCTAAGTTATGATAGATATCATATGACTCGAGAATTATCCTTGGTTGACCCAATAGACCCCAAAGAAAAATGAGAAGATTACTATCATGTTCTTTCCAATGGTGAGTCTTCTCTTGACATATAATTATCTCCATTGTCTCCAAGTGAGAATTATATTTCATCCAAACTCCAAGATTATATAGGTAGTGCTCATACATATAATCAGCAATAGCATGTGTACAACCCTGCCTTATGATAACACGAGGTCGTCTGTCATTAGACAACTTGTATGACAGTGGCAAAACGCCCTTCCAAAGTTAGGTTCACCTCACCCTATTCGGTTCACCAAAATTAACAGTTAAAATGACGTATAAAATATGACACAATTATCTATAATTGTCAATAAAATTATTTCCATACTGTTTTAGGGGAAAACTCAACAGCTATAGACCATCGCTCTATTCCCCTATTAACCCCGCTCAACCTAGCTACAAGCAAAAGGGTGAGCACAACTAGCCTAGTAAAGAATATCATGACTAAAGATAATTAAATTATCAATAGCCTTCGTCAAAAATAAATCAGAGATGATGATTAAACTTTTCAAGCATAGTAGCAGCGGAACGAGCAATCCATTAGAAGATGTTAGTATTTATACTTTGTGGTTTTAATGATGACAATGTTTTTATGGGCTTAATTGATTTTATTTAGGCTTATAAGTTAATTGATTTTATTTTGGCTTATAAGTTAATTGGGTCATGTTATTCAAATAATTTTATTCATATTAATTATATAATCTATAATAGTGTGCATGGATTAATCAATGTGTTATTGGGTCATGGTTATTGCTCACATAAGTTAATGCAGTATTGGAGTAAGTAAATCAAGGTGGTTATTTTTGTCACATGCTTTAAGTTGTTATATAGAATATATATTCAATCTTGATTTGCTTTAAAGTCTAATTCAAATTGGAGTATTTTAAGGAGATTGAAATATATATTCAATCTTGATTTGCTTTGAAGTCTAATTCAAATTGGAGTATTTTAAGGAGATTGAAAATCTGTTTAATATTCCTTAAATTTCTCATATTTAATTATGGGGTTATATCCTTCCAATATATATATATATATATATATATATATATATATATATATATATATATATATATATATATTAAGCTACCAATTTAAATGTATTTGGGAGATTTTTTAGGAATTGGTTTTATGAAGGATTCTTATTTAAAGTTGATGGAGATGTTATTTTGTCACATGCTAAAACAGTAATTGCTATTTTCAAGGGATCTTGCTAATTACTAATAAGACTCTTTCAACTAGTATTTGATTCCTAATTGACTTCTTCATAGCTGAATTTCCTTATCTACTGATGTAGTCTTTGGTAACGTGGATCTCCTATTTCAATCAAAAAGATATAGACGTTGCAGGAGGATTTGGAAGGGTACATAGTCGTTACTCTCTTCTTTACATATATACTGTTTACACGGCTTCATGAAGAACACAAGACTACTGAGCAAAAACTCTTCAAGCTATCTAAGATATACATTAATTATCATATCATTCTTTTAGTCTTGGTTTACAGTGTTCGTGTATTCCTTATTTCATATATATTGTAAACATAGTACAAGTCTAGGTTGGCTTGGGGTTTTCTTTATTTTAGTAATACTCAGCCTGTACAACGAAGGTATCAAAGTCTCAGAGGTGAGAGGTGTTGCAGAGGTGCAAAGGGGGCAGAGGTGTCCAAGTGATCGTCGTTGTTACAGGGATTTTTTATTTACTTTGTAATTGCTGAATATTATTTTAATAAAGTGAGTCTCCAATCCTAGTTGGGATTGGACGTGGATTAGGCCACTAGAGTAGAGGATAGGGGCTGAACCACGTAAAAATCTTGGTGTGATTTACTACCTTTTTGCTTCTATTTTTAGATTCAATATTCTGCAGTTTTTGTTTGTTTGCCTCAAAAAAGTTTTACACTAATCTGGACAGGCATTAGTTGTCCATTTTTAACAGTTAATATTCTACAGTTTTTTATTTGCGTCGAAAAAGTTTTACACTAATCCGGACAGGCATTAGCTGTCCATTTTTAACAGTTAAGAATATAACTAATACGGACAGGGTTAGACCGTCCGATTACATTACAGTCTGCTATAGTAAACTTTGAAAATTGGCCGCTGTAGATCACTTTTAAGTATTTACACCTATTCACCCCCCTCTAGGTGTGCTTAATTATAGAATTACATTTGGTATCAAAGCAAGGCTCTACTAATATTGATCTTTGCAGGTCGTAGGGAAAGATCCTATGGCACACCTCGCCAAGAAGGTCGATCCACGTTTCCACCACTTTTGTTGCTCGGAAGTGAAAACTTTAACTTTTGGAAGTTTAGAATGATGATTTATCTCAAACGAGACCCATGGGAATGGTGGGTTGTTGAGAATGGCCCTGTCATTCCAAGACATGATGATGGAAAACTGAATACTCTCATGGAAATGGATTCAAATGAATCATACATGGTATCTTACAACTCCAAAGCCATGAACACGCTGCTAAGTGGAATGATTCAAGCTGAAATTGACAAAGTTTCTTCATGCACGACTGCTAAAGAAATATGGGATACAATCATCATGAGCCATAAGGGAACTACAAAGGTAAAAGAAGTCAAATTAAGTTTACTAATGCAAGAATATGAACTTTTCAGGTTAGAGAAGAATGAATCCATCAAAGAAGCTCAAGCTAGATTTCTCACTCTTATGAACTCTCTAAGCATGCTCGGCCGGAAAATTGATCAAAGGGAGATAAATAGAAAGATACTTAGAGTCATGCCCAAACGATTTGCACCAAAAGTAATAACTCTTCAAGACTCAACTACAATCAGTACGATGGAAACTCTAATTTTGTTTAGAGAACTTGAAGAATTCGAAAATCAACTAAAGATGTATGATGAAGAAGATGAAGGACCTAAAAGGAAGACCTTAGCTCTTCAAGTTGAAAGCTACATTGAAGGTGATGATGAAGACTCCGATGAAGAAATAGCTATGATGTCCCGAAAATTGAGAGAGCTGATTAGAAAGAAGAATAAATCAAAGTTTCAAGGCAAGACATTCAACAACAAGAAAGACGCCAAGCAAAAGCCATAAGAAGATACCTGTTTTGAATGTGGAAGGCCCGGACATTTCAAGAGAGATTGCTTCCAATTAAAAAGGAAGAACAAAGCAAGAAATTCAAAAGGAAAGGCGTTAATGACATGGATCGATGATGAGTCCAATCATGACGAGGAAGAAGATGAAACTGCTCAACTGTGTTTCACTGGATTATGCAATCAAGAATCATCTGAGGTAAACTCTGAACTTGGTGATATTACTATTTTTGATTATCTAGTTTTAAAAAATAAAAATATTCGTATTAAAGATAAAAATGCTCATTTAAAAAATTGGATAAATGATTTAATGAAAGAGGTAGAAACATGAATTAAAGAAAAACAAGAAATAGTTAAAGATTGCTCATCAAGTGAAGTATCTAAGTTAAATGATAAAATTGATTATCTTGATAACTATAATAAAATTCTATATAATCATGCAAACAAATTAAATGAAGAATTCAATGATCTTAAAAAGGAAAATGATGTTTTAAAAGAAAGTTTAGAATTGAGAGATACTTGCATTGATGCTTTTAATGATGGAAAAATATTAAACATGCAAAATAATAATGAGGAAGAAATAATCTCATTAAAAAAGGATCTTACTAAATTTGTTCAAGGGGAAGAGAATTTAAATATAATGTTAGGTGCTCAAAGGTCAAGTCTAGACAAACTAGGAATTGGATATAATCCTGTTAAGAACATCACAAGCACTACTAATAAAATTAGAGTAATAAATAATAAACCAAGGAACAAGCCTCTTTATTGTTCACCTTTTATTACTTGCAAAAATTATGGTTTAAAAGAACATTTTGATACAAACTGTAATAAAATTAAAATAAAACAAGTTTGGGTAAAGAAAAGAGATTTAATTGCTACTAACAATACTTTTACCCCAATGCAGATTTGGGTACCAAAACGATGAGTTACTTCTTTGTTTTGTAGGTGTGTTTTAAAGCTAAAGTACCATCACATAAATGGGTGCTAGACAGTGGATGTTCTAGACACATGACAGGTGATAGTGCTAAATTCATCACACTAACTACTAAGAAGGGAGGAACTGTTACCTTTGGAGATGACACCACATGCCAAATCGTCGGTAAAGGTAAAATTGGGAATGGTAAGGTTTTCATTGATAATGTTCATTATGTTGAAGGATTAAAATATAATTTAATTAGTGTAAGTCAACTAATAGATAGTGGACATAAAGTAGTTTTTGAATAAGATAAATGTGCTATTATTCATGCTTCTCACAATGTTCCTTTAATTGCTCAAAGGGAAGGCAATATTTATACAATTAATTTTGAAAATCAAAATGAAGATATTTGCCTAACTGCTATTCAAGATCAAACTATTCTTTGGCATAGAAGGTTAGGACATGTGCATATGGAATTGATTAACAAACTAGCTACCAGGAACCTTGTCAAAGGATTGCCAAAGCTTAAATATGAAAAGACAGGGATTTGTAATGCATGTCAGTTAAGTAAGCAAGCAAGAAATTCCTTTATCAGCAAAAATAAGGTATCAACTTCTTTACCTCTTCAATTATTGCATCTTGATTTGTTTGGACCCGAGAGATATGCTAGCTTAGGAAATAATCATTATGCTTTTGTTATTGTTGATGATTCTTCAAGAATTACATGGGTTTTATTTTTAATAACTAAAGATCAAGCATTTGCAGAATTTGAAAAGCTTATAAAGAATGTTGAAACAAAACACAGCCTCAAGCTAATTGTTATTCGAAGTGACCATGGTGGGGAATTTGGAAAAGACTTTATACCATATTGTAGTGAAAGAGGTGTTACACATAAATTTTCTGCACCAAGAACACCACAACAAAATGGAGTAGTGGAACGCAAAAATTGTACTCTCCAAGAAACTACAAGAACGTTACTGCAAGAAAGTAAACTGCCTAAAAGATTTTGGCGGAGAGTATCAATCCTGCATGTTACATTCTAAATAGAGTATTGATTAGACCCATATTATTGAAAACACCATATGAGTTACTAAACAAAAGGATTCCTAATATTAATTATTTTAAAGTGTTTGGTGCTAAATGTTTTGTTTTAAATACTAATAGTAATCTTGGAAAATTTAATGCAAAATCAACCGAAGCTATTTTTATTGGTTATTCAACACATAGTATGGCATATAGGGTTTATAATCTTGACAAGTTAAAGGTTGAAGAATCAGTGCATGTAATATTTAATGAAGTTAACCATGATCTGTCAAAAGATGAGGATTCTACAGGAAATAACAATTTGATTCGTGGAAGCCAAACTGCTAAATCCGGACTGTCTAAGCCGTCTGAATCAAAAGGAGATACAGTTGAAATCAGACAGCCTAAGCCGACCGAATCAGAAGGAAATACACCTGAAGTCAGACAGCCTGGCCCATCAATTTCAGGAGAAAACTCAGACATGCGGACACCAAAAAACACACAGTCAGACCCGTCCAATTTAGAAGGAAAATCAGACGAACACACTGATGCAGAATGTGACATACCATAGTTTGAATTCAACGAACAAATGACTACAGCAAGGCTTCCTAAACCATCTAGAACAGTAAGAAATCATCCACCAAATCTGATCATAGGTGATCCTGACACTTGGATGAACACAAGAAGGAAAGCAAGGAATTACTGTGCATTCTCAGCCTTTCTTTGTCAAGTTGAACCAAAAAATGCCAAGGATACAATTCAAGATGAAAATTGGACAATTGCCATGCAGGAAGAGTTAAATCAATTTGAACGATGTCAGGTATGGGATCTTGTTAAGCCTCCTAAAACTGCATCTATTATTGGTACAAAATGGATTTTTAAAAACAAATTAGATGAAAATGGTGTTATAACAAGAAACAAAGCAAGATTGGTAGCTCAAGGCTATAATTAACATGAAGGTATAGACTATGAAGAAACCTTTGCCTCTGTTGCAAGGTTGGAAGCTATACAAATTTTATTAGCCTATGTATGTTTTAGACAATTTAAATTATTTCAAATGGATGTGAAAAGTGCTTTTTTAAATGGTTACTTAAATGAAGAAGTATATGTTAAGCAACCACCCGATTTTGAACATGAAAAATATCCACATCATGTGTTTAAATTGAAAAAGGCTTTATATGGATTAAAACAAGCTCCAAGAGCTTGGTATGAAAGACTAAGCAAATTTTTATTAGAAAATAGTTTTAATCACGGTAAGATGGACTCTACTCTTTTTATTAAAACCAAAAATAAAGATTTATTAATTGTTCAAATTTATATGGATGACATAATTTTTGGAGCTACTACTAACTCTTTGTGTGAGTGTTTTTCCCAATGTATGCATAATGAGTTTGACATGATCCTTATGGGCGAATTAAACTATTTCTTGGGGCTTCAAATCAAAAAATCCAATGAAGGGATTCGCATTCACCAATCCAAGTATGTAAAGGAGTTATTAAAGAGATTTGGTTTTGAAAATACCAAACCAAAGTCAACACCAATGAGTACCACCATCAAGCTTACTGCGGATGCTACTGGTAAAGATGTTGAAGTAGCAATGTATCGAGGTATGATTGGTTGTTTACTTTATTTAATTGCATCAAGGCCAGATATTATGTATAGTGTATGCCTTTGTGCTAGATTTCAAGCTCAACCAAAAGAATCTCATCTTAAAGCGGTAAAAAGAATATTTAAATATTTATCTGGTACAATTAATTTTAGCTTATACTATCCTGCATCTCCTAGCTTTGAACTACTTGGATATTCAGATGTAGATTATGCAGGGTGCCAAGTTGATAGAAAAAGCACAAGCGGTGCTTGTGAATTTTTAGGATAAAGCCTTGTGGCTTGGCACAACAAAAAGGAAACATCAGTCGCCTTGTCTACTACGGAAGGTGAATATTTAGCGGCAGGTAGTTGTTGTTCACAAATTTTATGGATGATTCAAATTCTTCATGATTTTAATGTGATATGTGAAAATGTGCCTATTATGTGTAACAATACTAGTGCAATTGATATTTCAAAAAATCCTGTGCTTCACTCTCGTACTAAGCATATTGAAGTGAGACATCATTTTTTAAGAGATAATGTTGCTAAAGGATTAATTAAATTAGTATTTGTCCCAACTGAAAATCAATTGGCAGATATTTTTACAAAACCTTTAAGTGAAGAGTGTTTTTGCACTTTGAGAAGAGAACTTGGAATGTCTGTATGTGGTTAGAATGTGAAATTCAAGGTTCTCACTAATTTCTCATTTTTTTTCAATGACAACGGGGGAGAGATATTTGGGTAATGATGATTATGTTATAACCAACTTGTGCTTAATGATTTCTTTTTGATAATGACAAAGGGGGAGAGATATTTGGTATTTGAAATTTGAATTGTCTGGATCAAGTCATTTTTTTTTTTGCTCCTCAATATGCATATATTTAGGGGGAGCCTTATAGATAGGGGGAGCATATAAATTTAAAAGATAATATATTGTCATCACCAAAAAGGGGGAAAATATTAGTATTTATACTTTGTGGTTTTAATGATGACAATGTTTTATGGGCTTAATTGATTTTATTTAGGCTTATAAGTTAATTGATTTTATTTTGGCTTATAAGTTAATTGGGTCATGTTATTCAAATAATTTTATGCATATTAATTATATAATATATAATAGTGTGCATGGATTAATCACTATGTTATTGGGTCATGGTTATTGCTTACGTAAGTTAATGCAGTATTGGAGTAAGTAAATCAAGGTGGTTATTTTTGTCACATACTTTAAGTTGTTATATAGAATATATATTCAATCTTGATTTACTTTAAAGTGTAATTCAAATTGGAGTATTTTAAGGAGATTGAAATATATATTCAATCTTGATTTGCTTTGAAGTCTAATTCAAATTGGAGTATTTTAAGGAGATTGAAAATCTGTTTAATATTCCTTAAATTTCTCATATTTAATTATGGGGTTATATCCTTCCAATATATATATATATATATATATATATATATATATATATATATATATATATATATATATATATATATATTGAGCTACCAATTTAAATGTATTTGGGAGATTTTTTAGGAATTGGTTTTATGAAGGATTCTTATTTAAAGTTGATGGAGATGTTATTTTGTCACATGCTAAAATTGTAATTGCTATTTTCAAGGGATCTTGCTAATTGCTAATAAGACTCTTTCAACTAGTATTTGATTCCTAATTGACTTCTTCATAGCTGAATTTCCTTATCTACTGATGTTGTCTTTGGTAACGTGGATCTCCTATTTCAATCAAAAAGATATAGACGTTGCAGGAGGATTTCGAAGGGTACATAGCCGTTACTCTCTTCTTTATATATATACTGTTTACACGGCTTCATGAAGAACATAAGACTACTGAGAAAAAACTCTTCAAGCTATCCAAGATACACATCAATTATCATATCATTCTTTTAGTCTTGGTTTACAATGTTCGTGTATTCCTTATTTCATATATATTGTAAACATAGTACAAGTCTAGGTTGGCTTGGGGTTTTTTTTATTTTAGTAATATTCAGTCTGTACAACGAAGGTATCAAAGTCTCAGTGGTGAGAGGTGTTGCAGAGGTGCAAAGGGGGCAGAGGTGTCCAAGTGATCGTCGTTGTTACAGGGAGTTTTTATTTACTTTGTAATTGCTGAATATTATTTTAATAAAGTGAGTCTCCAATCCTAGTTGGGATTGGACGTGGATTAGGCCACTAGAGTAGAGGATAGGGGCTGAACCATGTAAAAATCTCGGGGTGATTTACTACCTTTTTGCTTCTATTTTTAGCTTCAATATTCTGCAGTTTTTGTTTGTTTGCGTCGAAAAAGTTTTACACTAATCTGGACAGGCATTATCTGTCCGTTTTTAACAGTTAATATTCTGCAGTTTTTTATTTGCGTCAAAAAAGTTTTACACTAATCTGGACAGGCATTAGCTTTCCGTTTTTTACAGTTAAGAATATAACTAATACGGACAGGGTTAGACCGTCCGATTACATTACAGTCTGCTATAGTAAACTTTGAAAATTAGCCGCTGTAGATCACTTCTAAGTATTTACACCTATTCACCCTCTCCCCCCTCTAGGTGTGCTTAATTATAGAATTACAGAAGAGTCAAATAGACTATAAAGTTTATTATCTTCTCCATGTTAAAAGTCCGCCAACCATGTTTTATCCTTGTAACATCAATCAACATTTCCTGTCCACAATTATTCATAATCATAATTGTGATTCTAAATTCCTCTTCGTACCCATGACGAAGATAATTTTCATCGCCTCTCTTTACCTGAAACATCAAAGATAATGGTTATACCAAATTACAGTTCATGTTCATAATCATACTAATAAATTCATCTTTGCACTATGGGACAAAGATATTCATTAACAGATCATTTTTGCACTACAGGCCAAAGACATGCAACTGTATTTTTAGAAGAGTCATGTAGAGCATGATATCTACTATCTTCTATGAATTAAAAGTTTATTATCAACATTTTATCGCTGAGACTCAGCTTAATAAATAATCCATATCATCGAATCATCCTTGTACTATGGCTAAGGATATTAGTATCACGACCACGAATTATCCATGCATTACGGGCCAAGGGTATTCGTGTTTTCACCAATGCTCATGATTATACCAAATAATCCATGGTCATAATCATACCAACAACTGTCCATCAATGCACTACGGGCCAATAAGGACTTTTACCACATCATTTGTAACATTATGGGTCATGATTATACCGATTGATCCCTGGTTATAGTCATACCAATCAACAGTTCATCTTTGTACCCTTGACCGAAGATGACTTTCATCACAATATAAGCATGAGGATGATGACAATGATATAAACATTAATTAAACGAAATCAAGGATAATTATTAAAGACTTTAAATTTATCTAGAGTTTAATAATTTCTAAATTGTCAACATGATACTTCTTCGTGGAGTAAAATTCAAGAATAATATTGTATCAAAAATGATTTGGACATAAAAAAATCAATTTTTGTCATGAAAAGTACCCCAGGTGAATAGTACCCGAATTAATAGTACCCTGTGAATAGTACTTCGAGAATAGTACCCCGTGAATAGTACTCTGGCATGAAATGGTTAAAACTTATCTAGAATGCCCAGAATAATATTTTCGTGAAAAGATATTGGATGAAGCGCAAATATCAAAGAATTTCTGATCATTTCAGGAAGTATAGAAGCAATACTTACCATAGTAAGTTTAGAGTTAGGAATCTGAAATGAACAATTTACGAAACTGCAAATGGATTTTCAATTGTCATGCGGTAGTCCGCGTAGACAGATCATTTCCACAATTTAATGACAAATGAATACAAAGGTTTATTCACCAGGCATGCGGTAGTCCATGTAGATAGGTTATTCCCACAGAATAATAAAGAATGGAATAACAAAAGAATTTTACCATGCATGCGGTAGTCCGCGTAAACAAGTTATTCCAATAGAATAATAAAGAATGGAATAACAACCCTTACGAGTATTGAAAGAAATAACTTTCTTCATGAATACGAAAGAAATAATATGTAAGACCCCAACTTTTATGAATAAAGATGATTTTTATATAAATATCATTTTTGAATATTATGGAATGAATTTGATATAATGATATAGTTGTGGGTAATATTTATAAATTTTGCAAAGTACGCAAGTTGTTATATAATATTCGATTGGTCGGGGAATATTCATTTTAATAGGGAATATTCGTACAACGGCACAATCATTGGTGGACCCCGTAATGGAATTATTGTCAGATTGAGAAAATGACAAAAATATTTTATAAAAATAACAGCGGAAGTTTTACCGTTAACTGTTGAAACACCAGGTGTTAAAAGTACAGTAATACGCGTGGTTTGCATAGTAGCACACGGTATTGATTATACATTGATGCTTACGTGAGAAGTCATTCAGTTTTGTTTAATTATTGCTATAGTAATTGCTGCATAGTATCTCACATTATTTAATTTAATTATTGTCTATATTGTATATATTATTAAATCAATAATTGAGATAACAAAGTTATTAATATTATTATTTGCAATATTAACGATGTCTAGAAGTTCTGCCAAGGAGAGGTTTGGTCACCTAATTACGCGCCAATAGGGAGAAATCCTTATTGGAAAGCCCCCTCTTTCCTGGGAATGACTTGGTCGATTAATAGTGTGAATTATAATAATGATGATGAAGTATGTTTTATTATTATAAATGTAATAAAACAGAATACTTTTTATAAAGTTTTGTTTTATTTGATTATAAATAGAATATAATATATTTTATTATGCATAGTGCCTGCATAGTATTTGCATAGTAAAATCTTTTTATATAAAACAGAATACTTTTATTAAGTTATTTGTTTTATTAGACTATAAATAGAATATATAATATTCCATTATGCATAGTGTTTGCATAGTGCCTGCATAGTGTTTGCATAGTAAAATCTTTTTATATAAAATAAAATACTTTTATAAAGTTATTTGTTGTATTAGATTTGAAATAATATATATATTGTAAATAGAATATATTATATTTTATTGCATAGTATCCTTTCCATTCTCCTATAAATAGGATACTTAGTTAGAATTGAAAACACACCAGAAATTTAGAGAATTCTTCTTCTATAATCTTGACCATATTTCTTTAGAGTTTTAAGAAGCTTTGAGCGTAGAAAGCAGTATAAGTTTTCTTATTTTTAAGGTAAGAATATCCTCGCCCTTCCAGTCGGAGTACTCTTATTTTTAAGGTAAGGGGTATTATTTCTTTCGTATTCATGAAGAGAACATTTGTTATTCCATTCTTTATTATTTTGTTGGAATAACCTGTAAACGCGGACTACCCTATACTTGATGAAATTCTTATGTTATTCCATTATTTATTATTCTGTTGGAATATCATGTTTGTGCGTTTACGCATGACCTGGTTCCGTTCTTTAGTATTCTGTTTGAACATCCTATCTGTGTGGATTACGCATGACCTGGTTCCGTTCTTTATTATTCTGTTGAAATATCCTGTCTGTGCGCATTACGCATGACCTGGTTCCATTCTTTATTATTCTGTTGGAATAACCTATCGGTGTGGTCTATCACATGTATGGTGATTTCTTCTGTTATTCCATTCTTTATTATTCTGTTGGAATAACCTGTCTATGTGGATTATCACATGCATCATGAATGATCCTTTGTATTCATTCCTTATTAAATTGTAAAAATGATCTGTCTAAGTGGATTACCGCATGGTGGGCGAAAATCCATTTGCAATTTCATATATTCTCTTATACTCAGTTGGTTAAAGATTTGACTTCTATACTCCATGAAATTAGTGGAATATCCTTGATATTTGCGCTTCATCCAGTATCTTTTCATGGAAATATTCTCCTGAGCATTCTTGAATTTTACCCCACAAAGCAGTATCATGTTGACAAATTGGACTTTCCTGGTTCCTGGATAAATTAATTCTTGAACTTGTTTTACTGAATTATTATGTAATTGTCATCATCCTCATGTTTATATTATGTTAAAAGTCATCTGTAGCTTGTAGTGCATAGATGGGCTTGGTATGATTATGACCTCGGATTTTTTGGTATAATCATGACCGTAATGTTACAAATGATGTGGTAAAAGTCCTCATTGGCCCGTAGTGCATTGATGGATAATTGTTGGCATGATCATGACCATTGATGAATACACGAATATCCTTGGCCCGTAATGCATGGATAATTTGTGGTTGTGATACTAATGAATATCATTGGCCGTAGTTCAGGGATGATGTGTGTGACACCCCCAAATCCATGTACTTCATTCTCACAGGATCTGGTGTTCACTTAATCAAACAATCATATCTAACTACCCAATCACAATAAAATTGGATAAATAAAACCTTTCCCATTAAAGGGTTACATAATAAAATCTCTCAGGTTATCTAACCTTTAATTACAATCATTCAAATGCAGAAATTAAATAAACTTCATTAAAACCAAGTCTAAGATCATCATAATAAAAGTCTAAAGTAAAAATTACAAGTCTTCATCACTTGCACATTTTTCCCTTTCCTTTGCTAGTCGAAGGTTCATCTACCTTCTCCTCTTTAGCTGCAATGAGTTTATAAATATGCAAGAGTGAGCAAAACAATTGCTCACTAGATACAATATGAAATCAACAGGAGTATAATAATAATAACCGCCAATAATAGGCTCATTAACAAAGAATAGTACTCTATCAACAATAATTAGGAACTGAAATCCAAAATGTGGAATAAATATAACTGAGGGTCATAAGACCATGAACTATGTCCACAGTTGCGAGTAATCTTTCAACTCCAACTTTAACAGTTATAAGACTATAAGGACTCCTCGTACTTAGGGGGATCAGCCCTTCATACCATGTATTGTGCACAAACATTTAATGCTACGCGTAAGTTATCCCCTAATAATAATAGGGTTGTTCATCTTAGTATTTGGAGTACAAGTCCGCACCAAAGAGAGTTTGGTTTGGATAAGCTTTCAAGTTAATTTGAAGTTCAATGATCATTAACTAGAGGACTAGTTGAATTAATAACATCATATTACAGAATAATCATAACTGAATCAACATGGTAAATCAAAATCATGCTTTAGGAATAATCTAATAGCATATACTTTGAATAACTATAACATGCCTTGCTTGAACAATATTAAGTCAAGGTTAAATTAGAATTGAGTACTAAGCATGCATAACAGTTTGAACGATGAAATTTCTCAACATTAGTATAAATAGTTGTGCATGCTAAACAACAAGTTAAATACAAGAATAACTTGTCAACATTAAACCAAAGTTTAGAAAGCTTGCATCATTTATAATGTAATTGAATTGAATAAATAGTTCAACAAGATAAAGAATTAGAACAATAATTGATTCCAATTAAAAAAGTAGAGTTAGAGAACTTGCCTTGTTCGTGGACTAAATCGAACAATTCAAACTACAATATCTTATAAACATATGTCATCATGACATAATTAGTCATTACCATCTTACCAACATAACTAAATGCGTTCATCATTTAAAAATTGGATTTTTAATCGCATAATCGAGTTATAACACAAGTTAATCGTTAATAACATACTTATACATAGTGTAGAAATACTAAAATCAACATTTTACAGTCCTACTATCATCATATAACTTTTCTTAAAATTTTGTGTACAAAAAGTACACTGTCAGACCATTCTGTTAACTTCATGCATGGCGGCTACCAGTGTACACCTGCATGGTGGCAGTATACTGCAATGGCGTGGGAGCATGGTCTTCTGGCGTGGAGATCAAGGCTATAAGGTCATATCATGGCCGCGAGCATGAAAAGTCTGCTGGCGCCACAAAGGTATTGTAAGTTTGCGTCATGGCATTGGAATTGCGAACCTCGTGAGACAACCTCGGCAGAATGAAGACAGAAAAAAAGCCAATTTTTGGCCTACAAGCTCGTTTCTAACAGACCAAATAACATGTAAATCATACAACAACTTCATGTAATATATTTCACAAACTCTAAACATGATTCTACCCATACAACAACATAAACAACAAAATTAACACACCCAAATTCACTGTTTTTGGCTAAAACTCACTTTTTGATATTTCAATGAAAATCAACTCTGTAACTTTTGTTTTTCAACCAAAACCACTAATTCAAAGTGTCTTTATCAATGATTATACATACTCTAACAAATTAAACGATCAATTTATCAACTAAACCACTAATTCACCCTCAATTTCTACTTTAAGCTAAATAATATATTTTTTATAAAAACTCTCTGTAAAAACATTCTCTTCACAAACATATACATAACAATAATTCTTTGATTATAATCATATATAACTTATGAAAATAGTTTTACAACAACCATTTTATCATATAAAACTATCTATAACAAATAATTCAATTTCTTCGAAGATTTTATAGAGAATATTGGAGGAGAAAACAATTTTAGCTTTTGAAGAATAACAAAGTCTAGATGATACCTTAGAGTTAGAAGATAATGGCTATCCTTTGATTACAATCTTCTCTTCCTTAATTCTTTTCTCAATTTCTCTAGACTTCTCCCAATTCTCTCTTGTTTTCTCTCTGTAAATTTTCTTCGTCTCTTCTACTGAGTCTTTCTTTCTTTATCTAGTCTAACATGCATATTAGAATTATAACGTATATAGATATTATATATATTAATTACATAATATAATTATAAACATAACTGATATCAGTTATGTGAATTTTAAAATCAAAATCCTTAAGGCTTGTTTGATTAACCACTAACAAAAATAACCCATTAATCCTAACACCTTGTTTGGTAAAACTCAAATAAATTAAAGACTTAATAGGCCTTAGGCCTTGTTTGGCAAAACTGAATTAAAACTCCTTTAAGTTATTTTAATAACTACCTTATAAAAGGTTATTTGTCACACATTAATTTAATCATAATAACAATTTATTAAATCACTTCCTCACATAAATCAATACCACCAAAATTATAATTTTCTATATAATTATAACTTTATTTAATCAACCAACACATCCTTTTTAATTACAAATTCCAATAAAAAGAATAGTAATTCAATTAATCAAAATTCTGTAACTTAATAATTAAATTGAATTAGCAAAATAATTAATTTTCCTTAATTATTTATTTAACAAATAATTAACCACATCAATTCAAATTTGAACAATTATTTATTCAACAATATACACATCCATTAAATATTTAAATAATTCAATAAATATTTAATATAACAATTAAAATTTTAGAATGTTACATCATTCCCTCCTTACAAGGATTCTGTCCCCAGAATCACAATTCAAACAATTCATTTGTCACATTCTCCCCTACTTACAAAGATTATGTCCCCAGAATCGAAGACACAGAGTAAACAAATAACTCAGGGTAATTCTTCATCATTTCAACTTCGAGTTCCCATGTAGCCTCTTCGACATTGTGGTTCCTCCAAATTACCTTCATAGAAGGTATCACCTTATTCCTGAGCACTTGTACTTTCCTGTCGACTATCTGGATAGGAACCTCTTCATAGGACAAATCTTTCTCAAACTGCAATGGTTCGTACTCAATCACGTGCTTGTAATCAGGTTTATACGGTCGTAACACCGACACGTGAAAAACATTATGAATGTTTTGCAATTCTGGAGGTAGAGCTACCTCGTAAGACACCTCTCCAACCTTTCGCAGCACTTCGAATGGTCCAATAAATCTTGGACTTAGTTTTCCTTTCTTACCAAATCAATTTTTTCCCTTCCAAGGAGAAACCTTGAGGAATATGAAATTTCCTACTTCAAATTCACGATTCTGCCATTATTGATCAGCATATTTCTTTTGTCTGTCTTGAGCAGCTATCAATCTTGTTCTGATGAGTTTAACAACTTCAGCGGTCTACTGTACCAGTTCTGGTCCTAATAGTTGACGTTCTCCGACTTCATCCCAAAGACAAAGGAGTTACGCTTCTTCGTCAGATATAATGCTTCGTAAGGCGGCATGCCGATACTAGCGTGGTAGCTGTTATTGTATGCAAATTACACCAATTGTAATTGTTCATCCCAGCTTCCTCTAAAATCCATGACGCATGCTCTCAACATATCTTCCAATGTCTGAATCGTTCGTTCGCTTTGGCCATCTGTTTGCGGGTGATATGCCGTACTCATTCGCAACTGGGTTCCCATACATTCTTGTAGTCTCTTCCAAAAGTTTGATGTGAACCACGGATCTCTATCTGACACAATTGACACTGGAACTCCATGTCTCGACACAATCCTAGCGATAAAAATGATGAAAAACCTTTTAATGGATTGCTTGTTCCGCTGTAATTAAACTTGATGTCTTTAGTATCACGACCACGAATTATCCATGCACTACGGGCCAAAGATAATCGTGTTTTCATCAACGGTCCTGATCATGTCATAAAATAATTCATCTTTGCTCCCTTGGTAAGAGAGAATCTATAGCCATAAATCATACCAAAAATCGTCCCATCAATGCACTACGGGCAATGAAGACTTTTTCCACATCATTTGTAACATTACGGTCATGATTATACCGAATAATCCCTGGTCATAATCATACCAAGTCCATCTATACACTACAGGCCACAGATGACTTTCAACATAATATAAACATGAGGATGATGACAATGATATAAGAATTCAATAAAACAAGTTCACGAATTAATTTGTTCAGGAACCAATAACGTCCAAATTGTCAACATGATACTTCTTTGTAGAGTAAAATTCAAGAATGCTCAGAAGAATATTTCCATGAAAAAGATATTGGCTGAAGCGCAAATATCAAGGATAGTCCACTAATTTCATGGAGTATAGAAGTCAAAACTTTAACCAACTGAGTATAATAAAGAATGGAATAACAAAAGAAATCACCATGCATGCGGTACTTCGATGACAAAGTTATTCAACAGAGTAATAAATAACGGAACCGGTCAAAGTAATACGCGCAATGGCGGTGATATTCCAACGAGAATAATAAAGACGGAACCAGTCCGGCATAAAAGCGGATAGACGAGGATATTCCAAATGTAATAATAAAGAATGGAATAACAATGAAATCACCATGCATGCGGTATTTCAGATGACAGAGTTATTCAACGAGAATAACAAAGAGCGGAACCAGTCCCACAGTAAACGCATGCATGTGGGATATTCCAATAGAATAATAAAGAATGGAATAACAACAAAAATCACCATGCATGCGGTACTTGCCATGTATGAGTTATTCAAATGAGAATAATAAAGAGCGGAACCAGTCCCAAGTAAAATGCATGTACGAGGATATTCAAATGAATAATAAAGAATGGAATAACGAAGAATTTCACCAAGTATAGGGTAGCAGCATATCTGAGTTACTCTAATGTAATAATAAAGAATGGAATAACGTAAGAATTTCACCAAGTATAGGGTAGCCAGCGTACAAAAGTTATTCCAATGAGAATAATAAAGAATGGAATAATGTAAGTTCTCTTCATGAAGGCGAAAAAGAAAGAAATAATACCCTTACGATGAAAGAAACTTGATATCGGAGTAGTGAAGTAGCGAGAATACTCTTCTTCTTTCTCTCTATAATTTCTCTCTGAGTTCAATTGAATTAAATGAAGAAAATAATGAAGGAATGAGCTTATTTATAGAAGAATTATTTGCATAGTAACTAACTCATGAATGGTCTAGATTGATTTACTTTAATCGAACGGTCCATAATTAAAGCAAAATCTTTTAAATAAAATATAATATATTCTATTTATAATCTAATAAAATGAATAACTTTATAAAAGTATTTTATTTTATATAAAAAGATTTTACTATGCAACACTATGCAATACTATGCAGTAATATGCAACACTATGCATAATAAAATATAATATATTCTAATTATTGTCTAATAAAATGAATAACTTTATAAAAGTATTACATTTTATATAAAAGATTTTACTATTAGCCTAATAAAACGAATAACTTTATAAAAGTATTTTATTTTATATAAAAGTTTTTCCATTTTTATTACATTAATAATACTAATAAAACAAAACTGGTGACTTATCACATAAGCATCAATAATCAATACCGTGTGCTACTATGCAACCACGTGTATTACTGTACTTTTACTACCGAGTAGTTCAACATTATTAACGGTAAAACTTCCGCCGTTATTTTTATAAAATATTTTTGTTATTTTCTCAATCCGACAATAATTCAGTTGTGGGGTCCATCAATGATTGTACCGTCGTACGAACATTCCCTGACTAAAAGAATATTTCCCGACCAATCGAATATAATATGACAACTTGCATACTTTGCAAAATTTTTAAATATTACCCACAACTATAACATTACATCAAATCCACACCATAATATAAAAAAAATTTATTTCGAGAAAATTATATCTTTATTCATAAAATCTGGGGTTTCACAGAATATCCTTGATATTTGCACTTCATCCAGTATCTTTTCATGGAAATATTCTTCTGAGCATTCTTGAATTTTACTCTACAAAGTAGTATCGTGTTGACAATTTAGACGTTATTGATTTCTGGATAAATTAAATTATAAATCTTTAAAATTTATCCTTCAACTTGTTTTATTGAATTATTATGTCATTGTCATCATCCTCATGCTTATATTGTGATTAAAGTCATCTTTGGCTTACGTGCATAGATGGACTTGGTATGATTATGACCAGGGATTATTCGGTATAATCATGACCGTAATGTGACGAATGATGTGGTTAAAGTCCTCATTGGCTTGTAGTTCATTGATGGACATTTGTTGGTGTAATTATGAGCAGGGATTATTCGGTATAATCATGACCATTGATGATTACATGAATATCCTTGGCCGTGGTGCAGGGATGATGTGGTTTATTTATTATGCTGAGTCTCAGCGATAAAGTTGATGAAAATCTTTTTAAATCATAGAAGATAATAGATTTTATGCTCTACTTGACTCTTCTAATGGATTGCTTATTCCGATGCAGTTGTTGATCTAAAACTTGTTATCTATTATATTCTATCAGTTGTTATACTGTTGAAGGCTAAGGATAATTTATTCTGCATTATCTTAGTCATAATATTTCTTACTGGGCTAGTTGAGCTCACCATTTGCTTTCATTGTTCTCTTCAGGAAATGAGAATATAGCTGGGACTAGTAGGGGAATGGAGTGACGGTCCAGATGATAGCACTAGTAGTCCTCATTATTCTATTAAATAGTGTGATAATATATGTAATGAGAACTCCATTGAGTGTGGATATTGTCTAGATGACAATATTCTTACTAAAACTATTAGAGTATGTTTTGTCGTATTTTACACGACTGTTGTATAATTAAGTTGTATTTGAATTTTGTACCATGTATTTGGCGACTCAAGATGGGTGACGTATACCTGTTTTGGGGGCGTCACAGTTGGTATCAAAGCTTAGGGATATAATCCCTGACTGAGATGTGAGACAAGAACTAGGAGAGAAAAGACGGGGAATTCATTTGTTAGTATGACCTACCTAAGTTTATTTGGTATTTAATTGGTCGGTTAGAGTATAGGGATAATATGTGATATGTTAATTAACCCTTGTTTTGTGGCAGTATTTGAAAATGGCATCCAAAAATGTTGAGATAAGCAATGAAGCACATGAGACCGTTGAGTCACCAAAGATCAATACCCAGGGTAATGTGCAACAGGAAGACAATAATCCTCATGTAAACAATAACACCGATGAAATGGTGAACAATGGGATGTTCAGAGGCTTTATGTAATTCATGCAACATCAGGCGAGAGCGGCTCCTGTCCAAAATGCAGGTGGAAACACAGACAACTCTTGAACGGTCACCGCTAAGCAGTTCATAGAGCTGGGACCACCGGAGTTTTTTAGAGAGCCAAAACCACTTAAGGCGGAGACGTGGATAAAGTAGATCAACAAGATATTTGATGTCTTGGGATGCTCCGAGGAGCAAAAGGTTCCCTTTGCCACCTTCATGTTGCGAGTAGAGGCATATTATTGGTGGGAATCTGTAAAGCGTACTCAACATGCTGCACTCAAAATGTCTTGGGAGAAGTTCCAAGAGCTGTTCAACGACAAGTACTTTCCTAAAAGTATTCATCATATGAAGGAGGTAGAGTTCATCAAGCTTGAGCAAAACAATATGACCGTGGCGCAATACGAAGCTAAGTTTGCCGAGTTATCTCGATTTGTGTCCCACTTGGTTGATAATGAGGTGAGAATGACGCGGATGTTTCTAAGAGGTTTGAAACCCGAGATACGTTAATACCTTATCTCTAACAAACTTTGCTTGTATTCAGATGTTGTGAATGGGCTCAGTTATTGGAATGCGATAATGAGTCAACCCAACCAAAAGATAGCAGCCGGAAAAATGATAATACCAGTGGTAGCAGTCATCGAAGCGGTGACAACAAGCGTGGAGGGAATCAACATGCCAAAAATGGTAATCACTTCGGTGGTAATCATGGTCATGACAATAAAAGTTGACATTTTAAGAAGAGGAGATTCAACAATGATGGAAAGATCGTCGGCCAAAGACCGCTTTATTATGAAGGAGAACGATCGCGGTCGTGTATTTACAAATGTGTAGGGAAGGACACATCGGTCCAAATCTGCGCGATCACGATCAAAAAACGTGTTACAATTGTGGAAAAGTAGGTCACCTAGCACGATTTTGTCGTGCACCAAAGTCAAGTCCAGCTGGGATGGAGGCATCAAAGGGTGTCCCAAACAAGATAAAACCGGTAGTTCAAGGGAGAGCATTTGTCGTAACCTCCCAAAAAGTGAGGAATCTAAACGAGGTGATCACAGGTAAGCTAATCATAAACTCTAGCGAAGTTTATACTTTATTTGATACCGGTTCTACCCATTCTTTTATTTCTCCTACTTCTGCTCAACGTTTAAATTTGACTCCAGAGAAATTAGACTTTGACTTATCGGTTGAAACTTCGTTGGGAGAAACCTTCATTACATCCACTATTTATAAGTCTTGTTTGATTCAAATCGGTAACCGCAGGTTACCTGTTGATATTATTTCTTTGAAAATACTTGCATTTGATGTGATTTTAGGGATTGATTGTTTAACTACTCATCAAGCTAAAATCCATTGTTTTCGTAAGGTTGTTAGCTTTCATATTCCTAACCAACCTATTATGCGAATTCAAGCAACCAAACCACTAAAATCAATAACTGTCATATCAAGCCATAAAGTTATTCGTTTATTAAAAAACGAATGTCAAGCTTTCTTAGCCTATGTCACGGATTTAAATAAAAATACGTCAGATTTGAATGATATTTCTATTGTTAATAAATTTCCTAATGTATTCCCTGAAGAACTTCCCGCCTACCCCGGGCGTGAAATTGAATTTTTTATCGACCTTGAATCCGGTACAAAACCCATTTCCAAAGCCCCATATCGAATGGCTCCTATTGAACTTCAGAAGTTAAAAACCCAACTACAGGAATTGTTAGACATCAATTTCATTCGTCTTAGTACGTCTCCTTGGGGTGCTCCTATTCTATTCGTGAAGAAGAAAGATGGAAGTATGCGACTTTGTATTGATTATCAGGAGTTGAATCATGTCACCATCAAAAATAGGTACCCATTGCCTCACATTGATGACCTGTTTGACCAGTTGCAAGGAGACAAATTCTTTTCAAAGATTGATCTTCATTCCGGATATCATCAGTTGAAGATTAAAACTGATGACATTCCAAGGACTACTTTCAGAACTCGGTACGGGCATTATGAATTCCTAGTCATATCTTTTGGATTGACTAATGCTCCTGTTGCCTTCATGGACATGATGAACTGAGTATTCAAGGAATATTTGGATCACTTTGTGGTCGTCTTTATTGATGACATCCTCAAATACTCCAAAACCCGTGAAGACCATGAGCAACACTTGAGGTTGATACTCCAAAAGATTCGTTAAAACAAGTTATATGCCAAGTTGAAGAAATACGAGTTCTGACTTGAGGAAGTTGCATTCCTTGGGCACGTAATATAAAATCATGGAATATCTGTTAACCCAGCAAAGATTGAAGCAATCCAAAGCTGGGAGCAACCAAGTCAGTGATCAAAGTACGTAGCCTTTTTGGTTTAGCTGATTATTATCGGAGATTCGTGGAAGGATTTTCTTGAATCACTACTCCATTAACTCAGCTGACTCAAAAAGATACAAAATTCAGTTGGAGCGAGGAATGTGAGAAGAGTTTTCAAGAACTCAAGAGAAGACTCATTTCATCACCTGTTCTGACAATACCATCTGGCTCAGAGGGATTTGTCATCTACAGTGATGCTTCAGGCAAAGGGTTAGGATGTGTTCTCAAGAAACATGGGAAAGTCATAGCCTATGCCTCAAGATAACTCAAAGAATATGAGAGGAATTATCCTACTCATGATCAAGAGTTGGCAGCAGTCATTTTTGCGCTTAAGATTTGGAGGCATTACCTGTATGGAGAGAAGGTGGAGATTTATACGGATCATAAAAGCCTCAAATATTTCTTCACTCAAAAGAAACTCAACATGTAGCAATGACGATGGATTGAGTTGTTGTATAATTAAGTTGTATTTGAATTTTGTACCATATATTTGGCGACTCAAGATGGGTGACGTATACCTGTTATGGGGGCGTCACAGAATTCTCTTGTGAGTTGTAGTGAATTGGTGAGAATGAAAGAAGAAATACGCTTCTATTTATAGAAGATTTCTAGCGTAGCCCTTGCAATGGGAAGATGCAAGTGGCTTGACGACTAGTGATGTGAAAAGAAAATTGGTTTGACGCCTGTAATATGAAACAACAAGTGGTTCGACGCCTGTAATATGAAACGACAAGTGGTTCGACGCCTGTAATATGAAACGACAAGTGGTTCGACGCCTGTAATGTGAAACGACAAGTGGTTCGACGCTTGTAATGTGAAACGACAAGTGATTCGACGCCTGTAATGTGAAATGACAAGTGGTTTGACGCCTGTAATGTGAAATAACAAGTGGTTCGACGCCTATAATGTGAAACAACAAGTGGTTTGACGTCTGGTAAAGGCAAGTACTATTGGCGAAAGTGACTCTTAGATGATGACATATGGGCCCCATAGAATAAACCAAATTTATAACAAACATCTCATAATAGACTTCTTATTTATATCAAAGATTGAATAATTATTTACTACAAATAATTTTATCTTCAATCAACACATTTTTTTTAATCTTTCAACAATTATTCAGCATTAATATTATAACTCACAATATTGACAACTAGATCATTCCTAGGAAAGTGGGGGCTTTCCGATAAGAACTTCTCCTTATTGGCGCGCAATTAGGTGACCAAACCCCTTTCCTCGACAGAACTTTCTAGACATCGTCAATAATATAAATAATAATATGAATAACTTTATCGTCTCAATTATTGATTTAATAATATAAAATATTGTGCAGATGATACTATGACAATAATTGAATTAATAACGTGAAATACTATACAGCAAATACTGTAGAAATAAGTGGGTATAACTGAGTGACTTCTTACGTAAGCATCAATAATCAATACGGTGTGCTACTATGCAACCACGCGTATTACTGTACTTTTATCACCGGGTATTTTAACAGTTAACGGTAAAACAATAATTCTGTCATTTTTGTAAAAAGATAATTTTGTCATTTTCTAACTCTGACAATAATTCTGTTGTGGGGTCCACCAATGATTGTGTCATCGTACGAATATTCCCCGACAAAAAAGAATATTCCCCGACCAAACGAATATTTTATAACAACTTACTTTACTTTACAAAATTTTAACATATCACCCTTAACTTAATCCTTTTATCAATTTAACCATTTACTAAATAAAATAATAAATATAAAAAAATTGAATACTTTCATTTCATAAAATTCAGGGTCTTACAATCTTCCTTCCTTATGAAATTTCGCCCTTAAAATTTACGTACTTGGTAGTTCAAAGAGATGAGAATACATTGCTTTCTTTTCGGATTGTACATTCTCAATTATTTCCTCTGTATCATGATTTTCCCATTGCTCATCTCCTATATTTCATATATCATTCTAGAATATATCTTCAAAATAAAGGTTAATTAACATGTCGTAATTTGTCAACTTAGGTAAGAAAATTAAGCTTAGGCAGGACACACACTAGCGACGGATATTATTCGCCTCTCCCCTCCTAGTTCTAATCCCGGATCTCTGCCAGAGACCATATCCCTAAGCTCTGATACCATTTGTGATGCCCCCAAAATAGGTCCACACGACCCATTCTGAGTCGCCATATATCACGTTACAGAAATCAAATACAAACTTTATTTATACAACTGTTGAACTGTCGTGCAGAGTACAACAACACATAAGCTGTGAGTTTTAATACAAATATATGTAACTCGCATGGTGCCTCAACCACAACACCTTACAATGGTACTTTACATAAAAGTACAGTCAATAACTGATTTAGAAATTAAAACTTTGGAAAATGCTCAAGGAAACCTTCGTACATGGGAGGCCATGTATCTAAGTTCTGATAGATATCATATGACTCGAGAATTATCCTTGGTTGATCCAATAGACCCCAAAGAAAAATGAGAAGATTACTATCATGTTCTTTCCAATGGCGAGTCTTCTCTTGACATATAATTATCTCCATTGTCTCCAAGTGAGAATTATATAAATTCAACCAAACTCCAAGATTATATAGGTAGTGCTCATAAATATAATTAGCAAGTGCGTGTGCACAACCCTGTCTTATGATAACACAAGGTCGATTGTCATTAGACATCTTGTATGACAGTGGCAAAATGCCCTTCCAAAGTTAGGTTCACCTCACCCTATTCGGTTCACAAAAACCAACGGTTAAAATGACGTATAAAATATGACATAATTATCTATAATTCTCAATAAAATTATTTCCATACTATTTTAGGGGAAGCCTCAACAGCTATAGACCATCGTTCTATTCCCATGTTACCCCCGCTCGACCCAGCTACACTCTTATTACCTGAAAGGAATTGTGAAGCAAAAGGGTGAGCACAACTAGCCCAGTAAAGAATATCTTGACTAAAGATAATTAAATTATCAATTGCCTTCGTCAGAAATAAATCAGAGATTTAGAACATATGGTAGATGATTAAACTTTTCAAGCATAGTAGCAGCGGAACGAGCAATCCATTAGAAGAGTCAAATAGACTATAAAGTCTATTATCTTCTCCATGTTAAAAGTCCACCAACCATGTTTTATCCCTGTAACATCAATCAACAGTTCCTGTCCACAATTATTCATAATCGTAATTGTGATTCTAAATTCCTCTTCGCACCTATAACGAAGATAATTTTCATCACTTATCTTTACCTCAAACATCAAAGATAATGGTTATACCAAATCACAGTTTTTGTTCATAATCATACTAATAAATTCATCTTTGCACTACAGGACAAAGATATTCATTAACAATTCATCTTTGCACCACCGGCCAAAGACACACTACTACAAAGTGCTAAATAGACAACGCTTAAAAGACAACGTTTTTTATAAAAACGTTGTGGTATTTTTTTCCATGACATTTTTAAACAAAACGTTGTAGATATATATACAAAAATGTTATCTATTTAAAAGGGCATTTTTTTGATTTTAAGTAGATAACATTTTTTTAAAAAAACGTTGTCTATCTAAAAAACACGGAGAAAAAAAAACACGGAAGCTAAAATTTGAAATTAAAACAAGGTTACTATGTCTGTACTTTCTCGCTCTGCGATGTTGGTTTTATGCAGATGAGTTCCTCTCTCCTTTTCCCATCCATTTCTCCTTAAAATCTTTCCATTTTATAAGCTTCAGAATCGTTGAGGAGCTTTAATTCGGTTTGTCTCACGGGTTTCAAGCATGGAATTCGAGGTTTTGGTTTGAGAAATTTGGATAAATCTAGGGCTTTTATGAGCATCTCTGATAAATCTAGGGTTCACACCACAAAACCCGCCTGACCCATATATCTGAATCTTCTGTATCTCAACTCTCAGCTAATCTTCTAGATCTCTATCTTCTGTCCAATGGTAGGTTTTTTATCAGCAGGTAGCATGCTCAATCAAATGGCAGTTCCATTTTCTATTTTGGTAACCAAAACCCTAAATCTCAATTGAACTCTCTCTATTTTTCTATTTTTCTATTTTTCATTTCTGTTTCTTATTAATTAACATTGTTCGCTGTTGCAGTCGAATGTTGGTTCGTTTTCAGGTACTCGAACCCTCTTATCGACCCATATAATTTTCCCTACAAAGCTTAAAAATTCGACATTGGCTTCAGAAAATGTTGTATCCTTATCATCCTCGAGTTTCTTCTTTGGCTTATCATTGTATGTCCTGTTAGGTTTATAATATTCATGTGCGCAATCAAATTGCATAAAAGTGCGAAAGCGTGTAAAAATCAGAGTTTAAAAAAAAATTACAAACCATATACCCGGATCACCCTTAATGCACAATTATTAATTAAACGAAAAGATATGAAGAACAAACATACCCTTGAAGATCCGAGCTTCCTCAGGTACAAGTTCACCTACAATCCTTTTCACGTTTAACTTGAATCCACCGGGTTTGGTTCCTTCCTTTGATCAACGTTAGCCACCCAAATGTTTGGCCTCTAGAGGTGATCCACCAAGGAAGAAGAAAATTCAAGAAGAAGGGTGGTTGGCTAAACCCTAGTTTTTTTTATCTCTATAGAAAGGGTGTACTCTCCCAACAATTGGAATTATGTCGTATGTTGAAAAAGTCAACAACCCCCACACCCATAATAAGACTCCTCTTATTTATAGATGTGGGAAACCCATCTTAACAATTAAGGAATTGGGTTTTATTTAATTAATTAAATTCTTTTAATTAATTAAGCTCCCTAATCTTATTAGGGATAATTAATTAAACTCCTTTAACTAATTTTCCCTCCTAATCCTATTAGGAATAAATGAGAGTACTTATATTAAATTAATTCCTAAACTCTTTTAGAAATTAAAATAATAATAATTGTAATAATATTAATAAGACTCATCTTATTAATTTATATTTAATATTTTAAAATATTAAATAATAAATATTAAGCTATTTAATTTATTCTATCACCATAGATTAAATTAAATATACTTAACATATTATTACGATTATGCCATTAACTTCTTAAATAATTATTCTTCCTTTTATGGTGTGACCCTTTAGGTTCTCCATATTAAACCTATTGTGAATAAATCAATTAGAACAATTCTAATCTTATTTAAATAAATAAATTAAACAATTAATTTATTTAAATAAATAATATTTATTCTACAATAGGGATAAGCCTCCCTAGCGATTAACGACTTTCCGTATAATATAGATTTCAACATTAATCATAAAAGAACCCTTGAGTAAATAGTTACCGTGACAATTCAATCCTCTCCACCATACAATGTCCCAATTAAATATAAGACATGAAATTACCGTCAAGTCTTATTTTATTTAATTATATGTATTTTCATCCTTAAATGCACAACTCCAAATAATGCAAATTAGAAACTCCTTTCTAATTTCATTCTCGCCGCCAAGGACTCACGGGTTGTCATTTATCGAATCACATAGGACATTTCTTCTTTTATTAGAAGTGGTAGATTCTTTATTGATCATACATTATCTCCATGTACAACTTATTATACCCAAGCATACCCTTTGATATACCCTAAGGGTCTTAAGGAATAAGTCAAAGTATAACTCATCATACACAAGATACTATGATGATCTCAAGTCCAAGGATCACTTGTACTACTATCACTACAGAATTCCTATTGACAGCAAAATAAAACTCCATTAGATATTCCTTAGCGAGCCACGCTTCGGTGAACTTATTCTCTAATAAGCACCTACATACTTGCTTTAGTGTCTCCACACAAATGATCATGAGATCAATCATCCTCATCCAATGAGCAAACAGAACGATGTATGTACCAATCTATCCGGATTCACTAATCCCCAATTTAGTAATCCAATGATTGGGAACTATTTTAGTTTTAAGCTTTCTAAGAATTTAGATCTCATTAGAATGATCATCATCATTATTCTAAAAGCATTGTTTAAAACTATGGGTTTATCACATATTATAAAACAAAGATCATGTAGATAATTAAAAGCCTTTAATAAATTAATACTTTTTATTAATAAATGAATAAGATTGTTACAAAGTATATGCTTTATCATCAAACATGATTGGCTTGTGTGCATACTACTTTCAATCTCCCACTTGCACTAAAGCCAATCGTCATGGTATCTTATACTCTTCTTCTCTAAGTGACGATTATCCTGCCGTTGGATAAGCTTTAGTTAATGGATATGTAATGTTGTTCATGAGAGTCCACTATCTCTATAGTGATTTCCCATCTTTCAATGATTCTAATAATCAAATGAAAGTGCCACAACACATGTTTAGATCCAAGATGAGATTTAGGAACTATTCCTAGTTCTCAGAATGAACTTTTAATCCAAACAATCAACTTGCGACTTCATTTATAGCTATATACTTTGTCTTTATCACTAAACCAAAGAACTCTTTCTTTTTGGAACCTTTCAATTCAACGCACCACCGCTCAAGGTAGCCTTTACCTTAAAGTGGATTTTTCGTCGTCTTGTCTGCATGCTAAAAACTTGAGTCTCATTAAGCCCTCTAGTTTTAATTTAGACCCACCATGAATATGATCACATCCTTAGTGGGTTAAGCACTTTAAGATATTTTTCACTGACTCATAGTGAACTTCTCCATAATATGACTGATCAACATCAGGTCTCGTACATTTCATTGCATACATGATTGTCACTCATGCGACCTCTCTTTTCAGGAGTCTGTGGGGACTATTAAGAGAGATACACTCCATAGCTCATCGACATGAGACATCTCTTGGAGTTTGCCATGCTAAACGACTTTAGCATCAAATGAATATACGTTCATTGGGTTAAGTTGAGCATCCTTTTAAATCTATCTATATAGATTTGCATCCCCAATAATGATACTCTTCCCAAATCATTCATGGAAGATTGTTTAGACAACTTTATCTTTACTGATTGTAGCATTGGTATGTCATTCCTTATCCGTAGTATATCAACATGTAGTACTAGGAATGTCACGATGCTCCCACTGACCCTTTTTGTACACACTAGGTTCATTCTTATTTTTGATAAAATCAAACTCTTTTGATTTGTTTCATCAAAACGAATGTTCCATTTTTGAGAATATTGCTTCAATCAATTTCTCTGAGTGTCTACAACTCTTAACTCATCATATGTAACTAGATCATCATCTTCTATGATGCGTACCTCATCATCATCATCTATGATGAATCCATACCTCCTAGGTATCTTCGGTACTATTCCGATTTTATTTATCTTTTGTGGTACAATAGTCTATCTACGTGTTCCTCTTATTTGACTTATAGTGTTTTGTGGTTCTTGAACTTTTCAAGATCTATTATCCTCCCACTAGCCCCTTCAATGATAAACGCCTTTATCTTAGAAGGCGCCGTGTTCGTAACAAACACCTTTTACTAAGTAGAATTATAGAACATATACCCTAAACTTACTTTAGGATGTCCCACAAATCGACACTTGTCAAATCTTGTCTCAAGCTTATCCTTTTGAAACCTTTTCACATAAGTTGGAACCCCTTATCTTAACAAACTTAAGATTAGGAATCCTCCCCATCCATAACTTTTATGGAGTCTTGGGGTAGGATTTTGAGGTTACCTTTTCGTAGATATGTCAGCCCATTTCTAGGACATGATCCTGAAGGATACCGGAATGTCGGTAAAATCATTTTGAACCGCACTTTACATGTCCAACAAGGTACGATTTTTCCTTTCGTATACATCAATCAATTATTGTGTATCGTGGAGGCGTCCATTATGAGAAAACCATTTAAGATGATCTAGAAACTTATTTCACAAGTATTTATTCCTTGATCTAATCAAAGAATCTTAATACATTGTCAATTTGTTTCACTTCTGAATTCTTTGAACCTTTCAAATAATTCACACTTGTATTTCAGCAAATACACACATTCAACTCTTTGAATGATCATCTCCTTTTCTTTACTAGTTTGTTCAATTTGCAAAATATATTTTTCACGTAAGTCAAGTATACAAAATTTATTAAGTAATATTCCATTCTATACAAAACATTATTATTATAAATGAACAACAATTGTTCTTAATTATAATACCAAAGATTTCATTGTCCAACAATAAAATGGAAATAATATTTTTAACAAGAACCGAATACAATAACAACTTATTGACTTAATAGATTTGCCGTAGGCATTGCTAAACTATAAGTTTCTATAGCTAATGCAAAGAACCTTTGCTTCATTTTCCACACATAGGATTACTTATCTTTGTTTAGCTTTCTACTTACGCTTGGTCCTTCATGAATCTATATTTATGATAACCAAAGTCGGTATCCAATACCCAAGTAGAACCTTGACTAAAAGAAAAATTTATTTCAATCATGAACAAAAACTGTATTGTAACCGAAACTTCACTAAGCTTCTTTGGTTAGCCTCTGTAAGATGCTTCTCGCAGTTTCTTTCCAGTGTCCAGGCTTATTGCAGTGGAAGCAAACTCCTTTGCTATCCATATCGCTTTTGTTCTTATTATCCTTTGTTTATGCCTTTCTATTTACCTTCTTTGAATCGTTCTTTATTTCAGAAGATCCTTTGGCCCCTATCGGTAAGACTTGATCTTTCTTGGTTGAAAGTGACTCTCAACATTTTTCAATATGTTAAGCAAATCAATGGTCGATATCTAGCTTGTTCATATGAAAATTCACAACAATTGTGAAAGGAGTCCGGAGTGAGTGCAAGATCAAATCTTGGCTCAACTCTCCATCCATGACAAAACCAGGTTGTCCTAATTGATCAATCAAATTGATTATGTTAAGAACTTTTTGTCTCATATTATAGTGCCATTGGCCATTCTAGATCGGAAGAGCTCCTTAGATATCTCGATATCTATCGGTCCTACTTTCCTCACCATCAACTACTTGATGTGCGGAATATAGTAGGAGCATCCATAGTTTCATGATGATGACGAAGCTCGTTACTCATGGATGCGAGCATTATGCATTGAGCCAATCGTGCATCATCTTGCCACTTTCTAAAAGTAATAATCTCTTCCTCAGAGGCATTGTCTGCAACCATTGCACAGATAGTCGTATTAAAGACATAAGATAGCTTTTCAGCTATGAGAACTATTCTCAAAATCCTTAACCAATCCGCTTTAATTCGATTCCCACGTTAATTTATCATCTAATATGCTTCGCAAAGGATAGTAATTTTAGACATTGTAAAATTCGTAAATGAATTTGTAATTAACAACATTTTAACATACATTCTTTTATTAATTACCAAAATAATTTAGGTCTTGTTTTAAATTGGTATCTCCCACTATTTTCTTCAAACTATATTACCCTCACTTATATAGTTCGGAAAAATCTAATTAAAGATTTGCTAGTGAGAATAAGGATCCCATTTCAAATGTATATAGCCTTGTGGTGACACAATAAACTATATATAAATAAATAGGTAGACAACTTTTGTCAATTACATCAACTATGCAACTCCTTGTATTTTGCCTCTTAGATTATTTTGATCAAGTGGTGGCACATCCGAATCAAAATTATCCAAGTTAAGTCCGACCTAGCACTCCATATATTCAAAAAAGAAAAATATCATCCTTGTGGTGACACAACAAAACAATATTGTTCAATTTTCTTTATAAGCATCAAATGTGATAAATTAACATCTTAAATACTTAATACTTCCTTTGTGGTGACACAACAAACTCATATTAAATATTTAATACTCTATTAATTTTATCATGCTAGAAGGCTTAATGCGCTCGATATTCCAAATATCTTTGAACGCTTAGGACTTAATATAAAAAAATGAGGGGTTTGTTATTAATTTGTCTCATCTTGTTTAGCTGCATTTACATATATATATAAAATAATACGTATTATATTAATGAACATACGAAGCATGTTTGCATAATATAATATATATATATAGTATAAGCATGCACATATAGAATACTATATTCTACCCGGATTGATTATGGACTTTTATTCTAGTTTGGTTCACTAGAGCCACTAAGTGAACCAAAAGGTCAAACCCTAGGGGTGCAAGAATTAATATTTAAATATAACTATTACATTTAAACCCGGGCTTCATTACAAACGGGTCTTCAAGCGCTCCTTACTCCTTGATCTCCAATTTTTCAAAATAATTCTAATTATTCCTATTACAAAACTATTTTAAAATAAATAGAAACCTTGATCGTCAGTCAAGGGAAGTACATAGGAGGGAGTTAGAATTTACATTAAGAAAAATTAGAGAAGACGAGGTACGCAGACCCCATTTAATAAAACCCATACATTCATGCATCCAACTAAAATAAAATCCAATCGCATTGGTCAATAGTCCATAATCAATCCCATTTATTATCATACACATCACCATATGCATCAATAAATAACATTCATCTTATGAATAATAAACATTTAATATATATATTGATATCATTTAATGGGCAAATTTAGTTAGTATAAAATCTAATTTTGAATCAAAATAAACTCCTTTATTTTAATCCAAATTTAAATCAAAATAAAACTATTTTATTTTAATTTATCTAATTTTTGAATAAAATAAACTATTTTATTTTAATCAAAATTTTAATCAAAATAAACTCCTTTATTTTAATTAATTATGGAATCCAATTCCATGTAATAAAAAAAATCTTTAATTAAAATAAACTCTTTTATTTTAATTAATTATGGAATCCAATTCCATATAAAAAAAAAATCTTTTATTAAAGGAAACACTTGATATTCTTTTCCTATTCACAAATAAACTCCTTTATTTTGAATAATATGAAATCTTATTTCATATCTAAATAAACTCCTTTATTTAAGGAAACATGGATTTTCTTTCCTATTCACAAATAAACTCCTTTATTTTGAATAACATGAAAACTTATTTCATATCTAAATAAACTCCTTTATTTAAGGAAAAAATAAAATCCAATTTCAACTCCAATTAGTTATCATGGAATCAAATTCCAACTCTAATTAGTTAGCATGAAATTTAATTTTAAAATTAAAATAAACCTTTTATTTTAAGATTAAAATAAACCTTTTATTTTAAAATTAAAATAAACTTTTATTTTAAGATTAAAATAATTATATATATATAATATTCAATTTTAAAATTAAAATAAACTCTTTTATTTCAATATTAAAATAAACCTTTTATTTTAAGATTAAAATAAACTTTTATTTTAATTATAAAATTATTAAAATATATATATTATACTTATATATATAAATGTTACGGTATATATATATATATTTATATATATATTACGGTATAATATATATATATTATAAAAACATGGCTTTTCAAAAAAAACTTGTTTTCCGTGCAGTAACTTGGCTGCTTCAAAAAATTAACTTGCTGGTTTCGATTTCCGTGCGCTGATGCTTCAAAAAACATGGTATTTCAAAAAAAAAAATATTGCATGTTTTTTTTTTTATATTTGTAAATCTGCATCGATTTAAAAGTGACTTCTTGTGATTTTCGATTTTTTTTTTTATGAGGCATGGTTACTTGATTTTATACAATAAAATTATGCCCAAAAAAATTGTTCTAAACACATATTAATATACATATCAAATTAAAATAATTAATAATTCGCATAAAGGTTTGGCTCGATACCAATCATATTAGGTTTGTAATATTCATGTGCGCAATCAAATTGCATAAAAGTGCGAGCGTGTAAAAATCGTAGTTTAAAAAAATTACAAACCATATACCCGGATCACCCTTAATGCACAATTATTAATTAAACGAAAAGATATGAAGAACAAACATACCCTCAAGATCCGAGCTTCTCGTGCACAAGTTCACCTCCAATCCTTTTCGCTCAACTTGAATCCACCGGGTTTGGTTCCTTCCTTTGATCAACGTTAGCCACCCAAATGTTTGGCCTCTAGAGGTGATCCACCAAGGAAGAAGAAAATTCAAGAAGAAGGGTGGTTGGCTAAACCCTAGTTTTTTTATCTCTATAGAAAGGTGTACTCTCCAACAATTGGAATTATGTCAGATGTTGAAAAAATCAACAACCCCACACCCATAATAAGACTCCTCTTATTTATAGATGTAGGAAACCCATCTTAACAATTAAGGAATTGGGTTTTATTTAATTAATTAAATTCTTTTAATTAATTAAGCTCCCTAATCTTATTAGGGATAATTAATTAAACTCCTTTAACTAATTTTCCTCCTAATCCTATTAGGAATAAATGAGAGTACTTATATTAAATTAATTCCTAAACTCTTTTAGAAATTAAAATAATAATAATTGTAATAATATTAATAAGACTCCTCTTATTAATTTATATTTAATATTTTTAAAATATTAAATAATAAATATTAAGCTATTTAATTTATTCTATCACCATAGATTAAATTAAATATACTTAACATATTATTACGATTATGCCATTAACTTCTTAAATAATTATTCTTCCTTTTATGGTGTGACCTTTTAGGTTCTCCATATTAAACCTATTGTGAATAAATCAATTAGAACAATTCTAATCTTATTTAAATAAATAAATTAAACAATTAATTTATTTAAATAAATAATATTTATTCTACAATAGGGATAAGCCTCCCCTAATGATTAACGACTTTCCAAATAATATAGATTTCAACATTAATCATAAAAGAACCCTTGAGTAAATAGTTACCGTACAATTCAATCCTTCCACCATACAACGTCCCAATTAAATATAAGATACGGAATTACTTTGTCAAGTCTTATTTTATTTAATTATATGTATTTCGATCCTTAAATGCACAACTCCAAATAATGCAAATTAGAAACTCCTTTCTAATTTCATTCTGCCTTGCCAAGGACTACTGGGTTGTCATTTATCGAATCACATAGGACATTTCTCTTCTTTTATTAGAAGTGGTAGATTCTTTATCGATCATACATTATCTCCATGTACAACTTATTATACCCAAGCATACCCTTTGATATACCCTAAGGGTCTTAAGGAATAAGTCAAAGTATAACTCATCATACACAAGATACTATGATGATCTCAAGTCCAAGGATCACTTGTACTACTATCACTACAGGAATTCCTATTGACAGCAAATAAAACTCCATTAGGTATTCCTTAGCGAGCCAATGCTCAAAGGAACTTATTCTCTAATAAGCACCTACATACTTGCTTTAGTGTCTCCACACAAATGATCATGAGATTAATCATCCTCATCCAATGAGCAAGTTAACGTATGTACCAATCTATCCGGATTCACTAATCCCCAATTTAGTAATCCAATGATTGGGAACTATTTTAGTTTTAAGCTTTCTAAGAATTTAGATCTCATTAGAATGATCATCATCATTATTCTAAAAGCATTGCTTAAAACTATGGGTTTATCACATATTATAAAACAGCATCATGTAGATAATTAAAAGCCTTTAATAAATTAATACTTTTTATTAATAAATGAATAAGATTGTTACAAAGTATATGCTTTATCATCAAACTTGATTGGCTTGTGTGCATACTACTTTCATGTCCTTCCCCTCACTCCATCACAAAGAAAAGCCAGCCCACTTCTTGGCTCTGTTCGAGCCATGGCTCAGGTATGTGTTGCTCTAGTTTCTGAATGTAACAATTTTCATTTTAATTTCTATATAGCTATTGATTCACTTGGTTATACCAGTATGTTGTAATGAATTTATTTGCTTATTCGGCGGTGGGTTTTATTTATACTTACTTATTTTTCCTTTTTTCCCTGGCATTTTAGTGTGTAATAATTACGAGAAACTTTTGAACAAGTTGGAATATTCTGGCAAGCATAACATATAAATACTATTTTTTCCATATTCTTCCATAGCTACCAAAATAAATTAATGATTGTGGTTTCATGCTGGGAAAGAGGAGTTTTCATAAAATTCTAATTTATTGTGTTTGGTGAAATAGTTAACCTTATTTTAAAACTTGTCAAATATTGGGTTTCTTCTAATCTGAAAATTTTCTTGGTATCACAGTTGATGATCTTCATAGGATGAGTATGTTAAAGCATATTATGTTGCTCTACTTCAAAGGCAGTGTTGGGTAAAATCTATATACGCTCAACACGCAAGTATACGTGGTCAACAAGTAATAAAGTGATGAGTAGAGTATCGTTCCCACAGAGACTAATTAGCAAAATACCTTAACTTACAATTACCAATCTTTTATTAACCCTAATTTTATTAAACTAATCAAATTCAATGGTTGAAATTACTAAACTAAAATTAAGAATAATTAAACTAAAATGAAATAACCACAAATATCAAAATCTGAATTTTCAAGCAATTGATGGAGAATTAAACTTATGATTTCACCTTAAGCTTCACTTTAGTTTTAACACTTTTATCCCAATTCAATGCACTATCTCAGTTTATTAATCAAGAACACGAACGTAATACTAACCACCTCTCGATGCATTAATACCATATTAACGTCAATCCACAATTCAGATATAAATTCGTTAAACACCTTAATCAACTAACGCACTATATCTCTATGTGAATTACAATTGAAGAAGGTTGAAGAACAAGTTCTCTTATCCGATTACATGCGGTGCTAAGTATATCTCTATCTTCACACGAATCAGGTTTAAGCTACTAACAAAATCCTGAACACATGCTATATAAACTAGGTCTAGAATTGAATATCCTATCTCGATTCCATCCAACCCCACAAAGAATTGTTGGCCAGACAATCCATAGATTCAAGCATAAATCAATATAGATAAACTGAAGATAATTTATTAAATTGGGAATCAAAGATTACAAAACCATCGATTCACTTAAGGATCCATCACAAGCCTAAAAAGTGAATTAGTTCATAACAAATGAAATAAACACTGAATAAATCATAGAAATCATTCTTTCAATCACAAATAACAATCTAAAACAAAGAATATTAGAAAACACCCTTTATGTAGACTACAAATGTAACCGTCTTGAAAAACTCTTCGAAATACTCCTCCACTTTTTCTCTCTAATAATCTGATTTTTGATCTTCGTTAGCTTCTTGATTTTCTTCTAAATGTGTTTCTAAAGAGTAATATATATCAAGTCTAATACTCCAGCTACATACTCTAACAAATAGAGTTATAAAACCGTTAAAACAACTGAAATTCGAGTCCAATAGGAAGTATAGCTGCAATAGGACAATCCCAGTTTTCCCAACCCTCGCCCCGACGGGGGTGTATGTATGCAAAATGCCCGCCCCGGCGGGCTTAAGTTCTGTCTTGGTCGAGAGCTGACCCCCCGTCTCGGCGGGGGTGTGTTAGTAAAAACGCCATTTCCCGTGAACTCCCTGCTCATTAGTTGTCCAGGTAGACCCCACCCTGGGTGAGGTGTTTGGCTCAGATATACACGCCCGCCGGCATTGCATTCCTCTGATAATGATTTTGCTTGCTACACCGAAAGTTATTTCTATGGCTCCAACTTAACTCCAAATGCACCAAATATCCAGAATAATCCATGAATTGCCACAACCACCAACCTAAACATAAAACAACAAAAACAAGTAAAAATGCACTAGATTACAAAAACATAGCAAAGAATAAGCATGATTTAGACATGAAATTGCGTATATAAAATACACTTATCAAAATCTCCCAAACTTAAACTGTGCTAGTCCTCGAGCACAAGAAAACTACATGTAATGCAATGATATGAAAACAACCTACTCTACATGTTATCCAATCCAACAATGTCACGGAATCACTATTATCTCAACGGCCTCAGCGAAAATAAGTAACTAGTTTCAAAATATCAAAAATTAGCTAGTTTCAACTAAAAATCAAGCAATCATACATCACCAAGGTTCACTCAGGGTACTTATGCTCTATTTCCATTCACGGGGGCTTTTTGCTCTTATCTCCCGCTTTATTCTCTCTTTTTTTTCTTTTTCTTTTTTTTATATATACACATAGCTATGTAATGTCTTATTCCCTTAGGCTTTTCAATGCTACCTTAATGAGCTTTCGACCAACGACTCCCAGACCGTAAAGACCTTAGGGCGCTAGGTGTAAAGGCAATCCCCTCGGGCTTACTTACTCAAGTAACAAAGGCCACAAAACTAGACAAGCATGCCACGGTGTTTATTCATATATATATATATATATATATATATATATATATATATATATATATATATTATATATTTTTTATATATATACACATAAGGAAATATATAGCTTATATACCCCAAAGATCCCCCAAACTTAAGTTTTTACCTCATTTCAGCCTTTACTAGCCATTTTTGTCATTATTTCATTTGCCCTAGCATTATCCTTTAGAGACCAATTAAGTACCGGTTTGAACTTAGTCAATTAACAAAGATGTTCTTAAAACGTGCTATCCTTGTATACCAGTTTCAAGCAACTCAAAATTCGATTCAAATACGATCATTATGTCACAGTTCTAATATTCAATACTGTACTTGCTACTTATTTTACAATCACATCATAGGCCAAAATAACATGAAACACGACATTAAAGGATTAAAACACACAGTAATTACTAACTAAATTTTTTCTCTTTTTTTTTATAAATAGGGATAACAAGATGCATTTATACTACTTCTACTATGCAATCCTAAGCTACCCTACATTACTAAACATAAAATGCAAAACAGAAATTAAATGATATAAACAAAATATGCAGCCTAAACTAAAATGCATGCAACATGTATTTAAATCCCCCAAACTTAAGATGAACAATGTCCTCATTGTATGATATAGCAATATAAATGTGAGGACTTCCCTTTTTGGTGCTTAAGTCTGAGGGGGTGGTTGTTGATCTTCATCTGAATCACTTGGTGGGAACCTGGGCAGTGGACCGGGCAAATTATATGGAATTTGTCCCGCCGGGTGGAAATTCTGGAGTGTTGTGGTCAACGAGGCAAATGAAGTGTACTTAGCCTCAAAAATGTGGTCTTGCCTCATCGCCAATCAGTGCATTTCCCTACGAGTTTCCTTGGCATTTTCCGTCATTTGATTTTGGAACTCAAGGAATTGAGTTCTAGATATAGCGTCGGTCCGTGGTACCTGCTCATTCCCATGATCTCCAATGTCATCATCCTCATCTCCCGAGGCTTCTGTAGGATCCTCTGCTTCTTCCGATGATGAAGAAAAAATAAATCCCACGCCACGTGGGTGAGACTCGCCTCCTGCCCACACAGTGTATCGTGCAATCAGTCGTGAATCAAGGAGTGCGAGTGGCAATTGCGTGGGCTCGTCATCAGACCACCGAACTTCGGCTTGGCGGCACAACCCACACATGAGTGATGGGTGTGGCAAGCCTCCAAAAAAAATTCCCCTTAAGCGCCGGTGGATAGAAAAGCAGATGATCGCCCCGACGTCTATGATAAAATCTTGCATAATGGCGAATAACAACAACGCCTTCTCCTTGGTGACGTCGGAAGTATGTTGGGACGGAAGTAATTTGGCACAAAGGAATGCATACCATATTTTACCATAGAGGCTTAGGTTCTTGCTGGGGAACACCGTGCCTCCCTTTCGTCCATGATGTTCCAGGCTTCGTCATTGTCATGATCACTTCATCAAAATCTGGATCAGAAGTGCGGAGATGCTCATATTGGCAGTGGCGTGGCACCCGCAATTGGTAGTACGTATTGATAGCATCCGCACTGAATGGGACCAACCGTCCTCGTACATAAGCTCGGAATGCCTCTTTGTCCTCAGCATTCGCATAGAACTCCTTGACAATATTCACGACGGCTGGTTCCGGATCCTTGGTGAATTTCACCCATCCCTTTTGGTAAATTTGCTGCATAAGCTCCCCATCGTTACCCTTTGGTGCCAAGCCCCGCTCTGGTGTAAGAGCTTTGCTGAGCATGTAGTCATACCGGTCAGCGGAGGCGACACTTGCAAACTTACGACGATCGAAGGTGCGAGTTGGTTGGGATGGGTGTGAACTCTCTCCTCGTTGGCTTTTGGATGATGAAGAAGCCATATCTCCCTTGTAGCTTTTTAGAACTCTAAATTTCCCACAAACATTGGAATTGGACTCTCTCTAGCTCACAAGAATGCAATAAGAATGTCGAATGGAATTTTTGGTGTGGAGGGTTGGATGGATTGGAGTAGTATTTATAGATGGGGGGGGTTAACTAGGATTGGTGGAGTGAGGAGGTGGGAAGGTGGGAAGTTAGGGAGTAGTAATGGTTTTGGGGAAGTGGGGGTAATTGAAAGTAGTATGCACACAAGCTAATCATGTTTGATGATAAAGCATATACTTTGTAACAATCTTATTCATTTATTAATAAAAAGTATTAATTTATTAAAGGCTTTTAATTATCTACATGATGCTGTTTTATAATATGTGATAAACCCATAGTTTTAAGAAATGCTTTTAGAATAATGATGATGATCATTCTAATGAGATCTAAATTCTTAGAAAGCTTAAAACTAAAATAGTTCCCAATCGTTGGATTACTAAATTGGGGATTAGTGAATCCGGATAGATTGGTACATACGTTGCTTGCTCATTGGATGAGGATGATTGATCTCATGATCATTTGTGTGGAGACACTAAAGCAAGTATGTAGGTGCTTATTAGAGAATAAGTTCACTGAATGTGGCTCGCTAAGGAATACATAATGAAGTTTTACTTGCATGTCAATAGGAATTCCTGTAGTGATAGTAGTACAAGTGATCCTTGAACTTGAGATCATCATAGTATCTTGTGTATGATGAGTTATACTTTGACTTATTCTTTAAGACCATTAGGGTATATCAAAGGGTATACTTGGGTATAATAAGTTGTACATGGAGATAATGTATGATCAATAAAGAATCTACCACTTCTAGTAAAAGAAGAGAAATGTCCTATGTGATTCGATAAATGACAACTCAAAGAGTCCTTGGCGAGGTAGAATGAAATTAGAAAGGAGTTTCTAATTTGCATTATTTGGAGTTGTGCATTTAAGAGTCGAAATACATATAATTAAATAAAATAAGACTTGATAAGAATCCATGTCTTATATTTAATTGAGACATTAGACGGTGGAAGGATTGAATTGTCACGGTAACTATTTACTCAAAGGTTCTTTTATGATTAATGTTGAAATCTATATTATCTGGAAAGTCGTTAATCGCTAGGGGAGGCTTATCCCTATTGTAGAATAAATATTATTTATTTAAATAAATTATTAGTTTAATTTATTTATTTAAATAAGATTAGAATTGTTCTAATTGATTTATTCACAACCTTTTTAATATGGAGAACCTAAAGGGTCACACCATAAAAGGAAGAATAATTATTTAAGAAGTTAATGGCATAATCATAATAATAAGTTAAGTATATTTAATTTAATCTATGGTGATAGAATAAATTAAATAGCTTAATATTTATTATTTAATATTTTGGAAATATTAAATATAAATTAATAAGAGAAGTCTTATTATTATTACTATTATTATTATTATTTAATTCCTAAAGGAGTTTGGGAATTAATTAATAAAAGTACTCTCAAATATCCTAATAGGATTAGGAGGCAAATTAATTAAAAGAGTTTAATTAATTATCCCTAATAAGATTAGGGAGCTTAATTAATTAAAAGAATTTAATTAATTAATTAAAACTCAATTCCTTAATTGTTAAGGAGGGTTGCCCACATCTATAAATAAGAGGAGTCTTATTATGGGTGAGAGGGTTGTTGACTTTTTAACAACATACGTAATTCCAATAGTTGGGAGAGTACGTCTTTTCTATAGAGATAGAAAATTAGGGTTTTGTCAAACACCCATATTCTTGAATTCTTCTTCCTTGGTGGATCACCTCTAGAGGCCAAACACTTGGGTGGCTAACGTTGATCAAAGGAAGGAACCAAACCCGGTAGATTCAAGTTGAATGCGAAAAGGATTGGAGGTGAACTTGTACCTGAGGAAGCTCGAATCTTCAAGGGTATGATTTTTGTTCTTTCTTTTTCGTTTAATTAATAATTGCGCATAAAGGATGATCCGGGTATATGGTTTGTAAAATTTTAACACTCTGATTTTACACGTTTTCGCTTACTTTGTGCAATTTGATTGCGTTCATGAATATTACAAACCTAACAGTGACATCAGAGTCAAACCTTTATGCGAATTATTAATTGTTCAAATTTAATGTGTATATTGATATGTGTTTAGAACAATTTAATTGGGCATAATTTATTGTATAAAATTTATTTAAAAAAAAAAAATTATGTCATTTGAATCTGTTTGTTTTGCTTTATATTCATGAAATCTATTTATCTTTTTCACCGATCTCGTGGTGTGTATCAAATGATATATATGTTAATAGGGATATATTAGATATATCCTGTTTCATGATTCACGTGGCAAGGAATTCATGTGTGCTGGGCAATCCATGTGTGGAATCACGTTTTTATTGAATATCATGATACTGGATCATGACTTGTTCTTTTCATATATATTATACATATTATATAAATTATGTTGCATTACTTTTCCTGATATTTTTTTAAAAAAACCGTGGCCCAGGTGATAGTCTTGGGATCAACCACTTATATATATATATATATATATATATATATATATATATATATATATATATAGTAATTCAACAGAGTACATGATTATTTGATTGCATGAATCATGCATCACTAATTTCATACTTGATTATATATATAATATATATTTTAATAATTTTATAATTAAAATAAAAGTTTATTTTAATCTTAAAATAAAAAGGTTTATTTTAATTATAAAATTAGATTTCATGCTAACTAATTAGAGTTGGAATTGGATTCCATGATAACTAATTGGAGTTGAAATAGGATTCTATGTTTCCTTAAATAAAGGAGTTTATTTAGATATGAAATAAGATTTCATGTTATTCAAAATAAAGGAGTTTATTTGTGAATAGGAAAGAGAATCATGTTTCCTTAAATAAAGGAGTTTATTTAGATATGAAATAAGATTTCATGTTATTCAAAATAAAGGAGTTTATTTGTGAATAGAAAGAGAATCCATGTTTCCTTAAATAAAGAAGTTTATTTAGATATGAAATAAGATTTTATATTATTCAAAATAAAGGAGTTTATTTATGAATAGGAAAGAAAATTCGTGTTTCCTTTAGTAAAGTTTTTTTTATTTGAAATTGGATTCCATAATTAATTAAAATAAAGGAGTTTATTTTGATTAAAGATTTTGATTAAAATAAAATAGTTTATTTTATTCAAAATTGGATAAATTAAAATAAAATAGTTTTATTTTGATTTAAATTTGGATTACAATAAAGGAGTTTATTTTGATTCAAAATAGATTTTATACTAACTAAATTTGCCCATTAAATGATATCAATATATATATTGAATGCTTATTATTCATGAGATGAATGTTATTTATTGATGCATATGGTGATGTGTATGATAATAAACGGGATTGATTATGGACTATTGACCAATGTGATTGGATTTTATTTTAGTTGGATGCATAAATGTATGGGTTTTATTAAATGGGGTCTGCGTACCTCGTCTTCTCTAATTTTTCTTAATGTAAATTCTATCTTCCTCCTATGTACTTCCCCTTGACTGCTGATCAAGGTTTCTATTTATTTTAAATAGTTTTGTAATAGGAATAATTAGAATTAATTTTAAAGAATTGGAGATCAAGGAGAAAGGAGCACATGAAGACCCATTTGTAATGGAGCCCGGGTTTAAATGTAATAGTTATATTTAAATATTAATTATTGCACCCCTAGGGTTTGACCTTTTGGTTCACTTGATGGCTCTAGTGAACCAAACTAGAATAAAAGTCCATAATCAATCCAGGTAGAATATAGTATTCTATATGTGCATGTTTATACTATATATATTATATATTATGCAAACATGCTTCGCATGTTAATTAATATGACGCGTATTTTATATATATATATGTGCATGCGCGCTAAACAAGATGAGACAAATTAATAACACACCCTTCAAATATTTTATATTAAGTTGTAACGTTCAAAGATATTTGGAATATCGAACGTCGCCTTCCAGCATGATAGAAACAATAGAGTATTGAATATTTAATATGAGTTTGTTGTGCACACACAAGGCAACTATTAAATATTTAAGATGTTATTTTTATTACATATGATGTTTATAAAGAATTGAACATTACTGCTTTGTTGTGCACACACTAGGGCTGTAGTTTCCTCTTCACTTATATGGAAATGTTGGGTCTGACTTAACTTAAATTATTTTAGTTCGAATGTGCACACACTTGACCATTATGATTTAAGAGGCAAAATACAAAGAGTTACATAGTTGATGTAATTGACAAGAGTTGTCTACCTATTTATTTATATATAGTTTGTTGTGCACACACAATGCTATATACATTTGAAATGGGATCCTTATTCTCACTAGTAAATCTTTAATTAGATTTTGTCGAACTATATAAGTGAGGGTAATATAGTTTAAAGAAAATAGTGGGAGATACCAATTTAAAACAAGACCTAATTTATTTTGATAATTAATAAAAGAATGTATGTTAAAATGTTGTTAATTACAAATTTATTTATAGAATTTTACAATGTCTAAATTACTATCACTGCGTAGCATATTAGATGCTATTTAACCAGACCAAATTAAATGGATTGGTTAAAGAATTTGAGAATAGTTCTCATGATTGAAAAGTTATCTTATGTCCTTAATAATCCTATCCCTGCAATGGTTGCCGACAATGCCTCTAAGGAAGAGATTGCTACTTTTAGAAAGTGGCAAGATGATGCATAGTTGGCTCAATGCATCATGCTCGCAATCATGAGTACCGAGCTTCAGCGTCAGCATGAAACTATGGATGCTCCTACTATACTCCTGTACGTCAAGTAGTTGATGGTAAGGAAAGTAGGACTGATAGATATCATATATCTAAGGAGCTCTTTCGATCTAGAATGACCGATGACACTACAGTACAGATAAAATTTCTTAACATTATCAATTTGATTGATCAATTAGGACAACAAGTTTTGCCATGGATGGAGAGTTGAGCCAAGATTTGATCTTGCACTCACTCCCGGACTCCTTTCACAATTGTTGTGAATCTTTCATATGAACAAGCTAAATATCAGCTTCGCTGATTTGCTTAACATATTAAAAAATGATGAGAATCACTTTCCATCCAAGAAAGACCATGTCTTATTGGTAGGGGCCAAAGGATCTTCTGAAAAGAAGAACGATTCAAAGAAGGTAAATAGAAAGGCAAAAATAAAGGATAATAAGAACAAAACTGATACGGATAGCAAAGGAGATTGCTTCCATTGAAATAAGCCTGGACACTGGAAAAAAATTGCGAGAAGCATCTTGCAGAGGCTAACCAAAGAAGCTTAGTGAATTTTTGGTTACAAATACAAAATTGTTCATGATTTAAAATAATTTTTTCTTTAAGTCAAGGTTCTACTTGGGTATTGGATACCGACTTTGGTTATCATAAATATAGATTTATGAAAGGACTAACTAGAAGTAGAAAGCTAAACAAAGATAAGTAATCCTATGTGTGGGAAATGAGGCAAAGGTTGCTACATTAGCCATAAAAACTTATAGTTTAGCAATGCCTACGGGCAAATCTATTAAGCCAATAAGTTGTTATTGTATTCCAGTTCTTGCTAGAAACATTATTTCCATTTTGTTGTTGGACAATAAAATTTTTGGTATTATAATTAAGAACAATTGTTGTTCTATTTATAATAATAATGTTTTGTATAGAACTGGAATATTACTTAATGGATTTTGTATACTTGACTTACGTGAAAAAATTATTTTACAAATTGAACAAACTAGTATAAGAAAAGGAGATGATCATTCAAAGAGTTGAATGTATGTATTTGTTAAAATACAAGTGTGAATTATTTGAATGGTTCAAAGAATTCAGAAGTGAAATAAATTGGTAAAGTATTAGGATTCTTTGATCGGATCAAGAAATAAATACTTGTGCAATAAGTTTCTAGATTATCTCAAATGGTTTTCTCACAATGAACGCCTCCTGATATGTAATAATTGATTGATGTATCAGAAAGGAAAAATCGTACCTTGTTGGACATGGTACGGTCCATAATGATTTTACCGACATTCCAGTATCCTTCTGGGGTCATGTCCTAGAAATGGCTACATATCTACGGAAAGGTAACCTCAAAATCTGACCCCAAGACTCCATAAAAGCTATGGACAGAGAGGATTCCTAATCTTAAGTATGTTAAGATAAGGGGTTGTCCAATTATGTGAAAAGGTTTCAAAGGATAAGCTTGGACAAGATTTGACAAGTACAGATTTATGGGACATCCTAAAGTAAGTTTAGGATATATGTTCTATAATCCTACTTAGCAAAAGGTGTTTGTTGCAAAACACGCTACCTTCTAAGATAAAGGTGTTTATCATTGAAGGGGCTAGTGGGAAGATAATACATCTTGAAGAGTTCAAGAACCACAAAACACTATAAGTCAAATAAGATGAACCTGTAGATAGACCTCTTATACCACAACCGAATCGTAAATCTGGAATAATACCGAAGATACTTGGGAGGTATGGATTCATCATAGATGATGATGATGATGAGGTAAGTATCATAGAAGATGATGATCCAGTTACATACGATGAGGTAAGAGTTGTAGACACTCAGAGAAATGAATTGAAGAAAGTTTTTCAAAAATGGAACATTCGTTTTGATGAGATAATCAAAAGAGTTTGATTTTATCAAAAAACAAGAATGAACCTAGTGTGTACAAAAGGGTCAGTGGGAGCGTCGTGACATTCCTAGTATTATATGTTGATATACTACGGATAAGGAATAATATACCAATGCTACAATCAGTAAAGATAAAGTTGTCTAAACATTCCTCCATGAATGATTTAGGTAGAGTTTTGTAATTGGGGATACAAATCTATATAGATAGATTTAAAAGGATACTCAGCTAAACCCAAGGAACGTATATTCATTTGATGCTAAAGTCGTTTAACATGGCAAACTCCAAAGGATATCTCATGTTGATGAGCTCTGGAGTGTATCTCTTTTAATAGTCCCCAAAGACTCCAAAAGAGAGATCGCATGACTAACTATCATGTATGCAATGAAATATAATAGACCTGATGATGATCAGTTATATTCTAGAGAAGTTCACTATGAGTCAGTGAAAAATATCTTAAAGTACTTAACTAGCACTAAAGATGTGATCATATTTATGGTGGGTCTAAATTAAAACTAGAGGGCTTAACAGACTCAAGTTTTTTAGATGCACTAAGACAATGAAAATCCACTTTAAGGTAAAGGGTTACCTTGAACAATTAGTGCGATGAATTGAAAAGGTTCCAAACAAAGAAAGAGTTCTTTGTTTAGTGATAAAGACAAAGTATATAGTTGTAAATGAAGCTGCAAGTTGATTATTTGGATTAAAAGTTTATAACAGAACTAGGAATTGTTCCTAAGTCTCATCTTGGACCTAAACATGTGTTGTGGCACTTTCATTTGATTATATGAATCATTGAAAGATGGGAAATCACTATAGAGATAGTAAACTCTCAAGAACAACATTACATATCCATTAACTAAAGCTTATCCAACAGCAGGATAATCGTCACTTAGAGAAGAAGGGTATGAGATACCACGACGATTGGCTTTAGTGCAAGTGAGAGATTGAAAGTAGTATGCACACAAGCCAATCATGTTTGATGATAAAGCATATACTTTGTAACAATTTTATTCATTTATTAATAAAAAGTATTAATTTATTAAAGGCTTTTAATTATCTACATGATGCTGTTTTATAATATGTGATAAACCTATAGTTTTAAGCAATGCTTTTAGAATAATGATGATGATCATTCTAATGAGATCTAAATTCTTAGAAAGCTTAAAACTAAAATAGTTCCCAATCGTTGGATTACTAAATTGGGGATTAGTGAATTCGGATAGATTGGTACATACGTTGCTTGCTCATTGGATAAGGATGATTGATCTCATGATCATTTGTGTGGAGACACTAAAGCAAGTATGTAGGTGCTTATTAGAGAATAAGTTCACTGAACGTGGCTCACTAAGGAATACATAATGGAGTTTTACTTGCCTGTCAATAGGAATTTCTGTAGTGATAGTAGTACAAGTGATCCTTGGACTTGAGATCATCATAGTATCTTGTGTATGATGAGTTATACTTTGACTTATTCCTTAAGACCCTTAGGGTATATCAAAGGGTATACTTGGGTATAATAAGTTGTACATGGAGATAATGTATGATCAATAAAGAATCTACCACTTCTAGTATAAGAAGAGAAATGTCCTATGTGATTCGATAAATGACAACTCAGTAGTCCTTGGCCAAGGCAGAATGAAATTAGAAAGGAGTTTCTAATTTATATTATTTGGAGTTGTACATTTAAGAGTCAAAATACATATAATTAAATAAAATAAGACTTGACAGTAAATCCATGTCTTATATTTAATTGGGACATTGTACGGTGGAAGAATTGAATTGTACGGTAACTATTTACTCAAAGGTTCTTTTATGATTAATGTTGAAATCTATATTATCTGGAAAGTCGTTAATCGCTAAGGAGGCTTATCCCTATTGTAGAATAAATATTATTTATTTAAATAAATTATTAGTTTAATTTATTTATTTAAATAAGATTAAAATTATTCTAATTGATTTATTCACAACCGGTTTAATATGGAGAACCTAAAGGGTCACACCATAAAAGGAAGAATAATTATTTAAGAAGTTAATGGCATAATCGTAATAATAAGTTAAGTATATTTAATTTAATCTATGGTGATAGAATAAATTAAATAGCTTAATATTTATTATTTAATATTTTGGAAATATTAAATATAAATTAATAAGATGAGTCTTATTATTATTATAATTATTATTATTATTATTATTATTATTTAATTCCTAAAGGAGTTTGGGAATTAATTAATAAAAGTACTCTCAAATATCCTAATAGGATTAGGAGGAAAATTAATTAAAAGAGTTTAATTAATTATCCCTAATAAGATCAGGGAGCTTAATTAATTAAAAGAATTTAATTAATTAAATAAAACCCAATTCCTTAATTGTTAAGGAGGGTTGCCCACATCTATAAATAAGAGGAGTCTTATTATGGGTGAGGGGGTTGTTAACTTTTTAACAACATACGTAATTCCAATAGTTGGGAGAGTACGTCTTTTCTATAGAGATAGAAAACTAGGGTTTTGCCAAACACCCATCTTCTTGAATTCTTCTTCCTTGGTGGATCACCTCTAAAGGCCAAACACTTGGGTGGCTAACGTTGATCAAAGGAAGGAACCAAACCCGGTAGATTCAAGTTGAACGCGAAAAGGATTGGAGGTGAACTTGTACCTGAGGAAGCTCGAATCTTCAAGGGTATGATTCTTGTTCTTTCTTTTTCGTTTAATTAATAATTGCGCATAAAGGATGATCCGGGTATATGGTTTGTAAAATTTTAAAACTCTAATTTTACACGTTTCCGCTTACCTTGTGCAATTTGATTATGTTCATGAATATTACAAACCTAACAAGTGGGTGTTAGTTATGGAGTAGTGGGGATTAATGAAGGTGTAAGTAATTGGTTAAGCTAGAAGAGGATAACTGCCATGACTTTTCAATTTGCTAAGACCCACTTAATGGGGTATTATATTAATTTGGTCATACAAGCGTAATTGTCCCCTATTTTTTTGTTCCACTGGGACCCACTTCGGGTATTAAGCTTTCGAGAGGCTTCCTACGTGATGTGTCCCTACCGATTCACGGTTCTGCTCCTTTTTTATTCCAATGGTGCCTTTGTTTCTCAGCCTGCATAGTATGACAAATGAACCTTCTTAGTATTGGATGTATGGTATATTGTGTGGAGTATCACGAGAATTTAGTCTTATTCGTCTATCTATTGAATTCCTAAAACTATGATTAAGCAAATGCAATAGAAAAATACGATAATAAATTGAAAGTTGGGTTGCCTCCCAATGAGCGCTTGATTTTAAGTCTTTCAGCCTGACTACTTCCTGTTCAAGTTGTATCTGCCAACGTGATGGCGATCACGTCGGTGTTGGTCTCTCAGCCCCAGTAATGCTTCAGCCGGTATCCGTTGACTTTGAACGTTTCGAGAGGGTTACGACTATAAATTTCGACTGCTCCGTGAGGGAAAACTTGCTTGATTGTAAATGGTCCCGACCATCTTGATTTGAGCTTTCCGGGGAACAAACGCTGCCTTATGTTAAACAATAAGACTGATTGGCCCGGTTCGAATGTTCGGCGCAGAATTTTCAGATCGTGCCATCGTTTGACTTTTTCCTTGTATATCTTGGCATTCTCATATGCTTGCAGGCGAAACTCATCTAGTTCATTCAACTGCAGTAGTCTCTTTTCCCCTACAGCCTTTTGATCAAAATTTAGCTTTTTAACTGCCCAGTATGCCTTGTGCTGTAGTTCCACTAGTAGATGACATGATTTCCCGTACAACAATTGATATGGTGACATCTCGATTGGAGTTTTGTATGCGGTTCGGTAAGCCCATAGAGCATCATCCAATCTCAGTGACCAATCCTTTTGACTCAGATTCACCACTTTCTCCAGTATCTTCTTAACTTCTCTGTTTGATACCTCAGCTTGTCCACTGGTTTGCGGGTGATATGATGTGGCTATCTTGTGGTTTACTCCATATTTGGCCAAATGAGCAGTAAACGATTTATTGCAGAAGTGACTACCTTCGTCACTTATAATTGCTCTTGGTGTGCCAAACCTCGTGAATATGTTCTTTTGCAGAAATTTGAGTACCACCTTGGCATCGTTAAATCGATGAGTCATTTGACTTCGACCCACTTTGACACGTAGTCCACTGCGAAGAGAATGCATTGATTTTTCATGGACGATGGAAATGGTCCCATGAAATCGATACCCCATACATCAAAAAGTTCCACTTCCAGAATTGTTTATAAGGGCATCTCATTTCGCTTCGAGATGTTTCCCACCCGTTGACACCTATCACATTGTTTGACAAACTGATGGGCGTCTTTGAATAGTGTGGGCCAATAGAAACTGCATTGTATTACTTTTGCTGATGTTCTCTTGCTTCCATAATGCCCACCATAGGCCGAAGAGTGACATTCATGCAGAATATTCTTTACTTCGCTGTATGGGACGCACCGTCGAATCACCTTGTCGGCGCATTGCTTAAACAGATATGGATCATCCCACATGTACCACTTAACATCGTGCAGAAATTTCTTCTTCTGTTGCCTTGTGAGGTCTGGTGGTAGAATATTGCTTACAACAAAATTTGCATAGTCGCCATACCATGGAATCTCTGCTGAAATCTCAAATAGCTGCTCATCCGGGAATGATTCATTGATTTCGCATTTGTCATCTTTTTCTTTCCCTTAGTTTTCCAGCCTTGATAAGTGATCGGCAACTTGGTTCTCCGTTCCCTTCCTATCCTTTATTTCTAAATCAAATTCTCGCAAGAGGAGAATCCACCTGATAAGGCGTGGTTTTGCATCTTTTTTTTCAATCAAGTACCGAATTGTAGCATGGTTCGTGCAGACTATCACCTTATTCCCGATTAAATAAGCCTGAAACTTGTCGAATGCATATACCACGGCAAACAACTCCTTCTCTATGATTGTATAGTTCATTTGAGTTTCGGTAAGTGTTTTACTTGCGTAGTATATAGCGTGAAATACTTTGTCTCTGCGTTGACCCAAAACTGCCCCAATTGCGAAATCGCTTGCATCACACATAAGCTCGAATGGCATGCTCCAATCCGGTGCAACTATCACGGGGGCTGTTGTCAGTTTCCTTTTTAATAACTCAAATGTTGTTTTGCAATCCTCATCAAAGTTAAATGTAGCCTCTTTCTCTAAAAGACTGCAAAGAGGTTTTGTAATTTTTGAGAAATCCTTAATAAACCTCCTGTAGAATCCCGCGTGTCCCAAAAAGCTTCTAATACCCTTCACCGAGGTTAGTGGGGGCAGATTTTCAATTGTTTCCAGCTTTGCCTTGTCCACTTCCAGTCCTTGAGCCGATACCATATGGCCCAAAATTATGCCCTCTTCAACCATGAAGTGGCATTTTTCCCAATTCAGAACGAGATTCGTTTCCTCGCATCTTTGCAGTACCATTACCAGATTCTTCAAGCAATTATCAAAGCTGTCCCCATATACCGAAAAGTCATCCATGAAGACCTCGACACTTTTCTCCACCAAATCAGAAAAAATTGCCATCATACACCTTTGGAAAGTTGCTGGTGCATTGCATAACCCAAATGACATCCTCCTGAATGCGAATGTGCCGTAGGGGCACGTGAATGTGGTCTTTTTTGTAACTCCACGAAAATTTGGATTTTTCCAGAATTTAAGTTTAAAGAATTAGTTATTAATAAAATGAATTTTTATTAATAATATTATGTGTTATGTGTTTATTAATCATTCTAGAACCTAGGATGATGATAAGTTGGGAGGATTCTGGCTACGAGATAGACTAAGCGATTTAGAATTTTCAAGACAAAAATGAAAATTTTCCGAGAACAAAAAATATTTTCGGGGAAAAAGACGAAATAGGCACTATTCACCCGACGAAACCTAAGGGTTAGGGTTTGAATAACCTAAGCCGTTCTGAGAGTTTGGTATGTCGAAATGACATTTCGTCGAAATATTTGACGATTATATATCTTGAAAAGTTAAGTAAGCCGATAAAAGTTTTTCTCGAAAAACATGCAGAAATCGAATAAAATAAAAACGACGAAAAGTACTGCTATGTACTTTTCATTCGTTTAGCTACGTTAGGGTAAAACGTGAAGTAAAATGCTTAACGCCAAAAAGTGTTTTTTAGTTTTTCGGAGATCTGAAGAATACGTAATATTTAATCGGTAGAGGAAAGACGAAATATCCAAAAATATTTGGATTCCGAGAATCGCAATTTTTAAAACTGTCGGACGAAACCCGAAAGACGGATTCACGAAGCTTCCAAGGGAAGCTACGTGAATAGTAAGGAGGTGTATTGAGGAGGTGGGAATAGTATGAAGGTGTGAATAGTAAGGAGGTTGGGGGTGAAATGACTAAAATACTCCTAGCCTTGAAAATCTATAAATAGTAAGATTAATTCATTTAAATGGGATTTTGAAAAATCCTACATCTAGAGAGAGAGAGGGTCGGATGAAGAGGGAGAAGGAAGAGCATGAGCATGATTGATTGGATCAAAAGTGCTCGTGAAATAGAAAAGCTAGTAAATCGCCGATTTTGTCTAGCATAAGAAAAATAAAGAGGAAAGGTATTAAAACCTAACTTCTATGTTAGATTTTAACTTCTATGTTAGATTTTCTTTAAAGTTTTATATATTTAAAACATAAATTAATGAAGATAAGAAGTAGATAATGTTAAGAAATGATTTCATTTGGCTGAAATCATGAGAAATAAGAAAATAAGAATTTGAAGTTTAGTAAATAAATTTCTTAAGGAAGTATAAGATTCGTAATGAATTAGAACGATCCGAATGGATTATATGAATAAGTAGGTGAAATAAGTAAGGAATAATGTTCTATAACATCAAATTCCAATAAAAAGTGAAATCGTAATTCAAAATATCGATTAAAATGAAGAACGAACGAAGAACACGAAAAACACGCGAAGAACACGAAGAACGTTGTTGATGGACAAATTTAAAACCATCGTAGGATAATTGTTGTTGATGGACAAGTTTAAAACCATCACATATAAGTTTGATGCATATTGCTTGGTTAGGAACGGTAGAAACATTCATGAAGAACGGATTAAAATTTAGCTATAACGAAGTTATGGTGAAAATTTCGTAAAAGACAAATGAGAAATAGAAAGTTAGTAAATGAACCCGAACATGTAGGATTTCATAAGGATGTAAGAAAATATTGAAAATGGGAGTCGTGGACTCAAGAACGATCGAGTTCCAAGTTCGGATGACCGAATTACGGACGAACGAACAAAGAGCGTTAAAAATGTAAAATAAACGAAGGGTGTTGATCAAGCAAATCGAATGGTATGTTAATGGATTCAGAATGAAGTTCTATCTTAGGGGGATTGAAGTACGTAAGATAAGGAAGAAAATGGCTTTGGAATGACCTCATTTCGAGTTATAACGAATAAATTTTGGAAGCGGGAAGTAAGCGTCTCAAATTGGATTTAACACTTAGCAAAATTTTCTAGGGTTAGGGCTTGGCGACGCGGCGCCAACCATGCCTTGTAAGGTGGCGCTGTAGCGCCAGACCAGAGGGCCGAGTACTACAATCTCACGCCGCGGTGCGAGAAATAGAAGGGAGAGTGGCGCCGCAGCGCCAGTGTAGGGAAAAAGCCAGAGAAGAGCTTTTAACTACTCAACTCTTGGGGGAAACGTACAGGAAGATAAAGAACATAATGTTCAACTAAGATAACACTTTATCAATTGAATTAAACCTTTAGTATAGGTTGAATGAAGTGATCAAAAGAGATTAAAAGACCAAAAAGGTAATGAACGTAAACACAACGCAGATGAGTTGAATAACCAGTCTTAGCATACATCGAACAGTATGGCTTCGACATTAAGAAAGAATAATGAACATGGGGTTCATGGGATGGATAACGGTCGAAAGCAATTAAAACCTTGAGTGAAGGTTGAATGATAGATTAAAAGAAGAGCAACATGAACGTTAAATACGTAAACGATCCTCGTGAATCGTATTCACGTCAGATGAACGTTCTAAGTATACCCTGGTTGTATGACATATACATTGACAACTGTAGTAAGTAAGATATGAATTATCAATAAAGTTGTAGCAAACGGTAATAAGATTAATGAAAGCCGAGTATGAGTCGGATAAGAATGTATTCTAAGGTATAGTATTTAGTTTCCAAAAAGTCATAAGGAATAAGAAAATGATTTAACGAACATTAAGTTTAATGGTTCGGATAAGTTAAGAAAAAATAGGTTGTGGTACAATCGTAACCTTTGATGGTTGACATATGGGAGCTAGGCTAAACAATTCCTTCAGAGAGAGAAGGTATATACAAAACTGGCAACCGATCTAACTCACTGTTATGGGTAGTGTAGACGAGACGGGAACTTGTTTGTTGGTTGTTTGTGGGAAACCACTCAGAGTACCATATGGACTACTAGCAGAGAAGCGATGTGTGCTGAGTCTTAGAGAAGTTATAAGAAGAAGATAAGAATGTAAAACATCAAAGATGATGAACGTATAAGTAAGACATCTCCGTATGTCATGAAGCCATAGAACGGTAATGAAAGTGGTTGCGTAAACTTAGGTTACAAGAACACGAACCCTAAGAAGTAAAGTTAAGTAAACTAATGCATAAGTCAAAGATGTATGACTAATTGGTGTATGCGGATGTGTTATATAGGAATTGAAATGAACAGTTTGGCGTAAGTTGTAGCTGGGCGTAAGGCAAGTTTCCTAACTTCATTCATATTTCAAATGAATGCTAGTTTCTTGAACTTCTCAGATGTTGAACTTGAGAAGTTCTGTCTATGTGTGAATGTGCGATATTTGTACAAGGTGGTAGAACATATGAGGCCTTGAGCCACAATGTGAACACTTTGGTGTTTTTATGATATGAACTGTTCTGTGATTGAGCTGTTCAATATAATTATGTTCTGTTTATGCATGATCCGTTATTGTTAAGTCTGTGCTAATGATTCTAACCAGACATGATGAGTATGAAAAAGGTAGAAGAATGAAAGTATTTCAAAGTGCATGTGATTAATGTTTTAAAATGATAGGAATCGAGATTATTTCTATTATTCAAGCTGCTTCATAACCTTTGTTCGGTTATTGAAGTCTTAAAAGAATGTTTGAATTCTTGAAGATGTTTGTTCAACTATTATGACTTGCTGGGCAATTGAATGCTCACACTTGCTTTTAAATGAAAAACATTTTCAGCGAACGATGTTAGAAGAACTTAAGGATCCCGAAAAGATCAAGATGATGGTATCTAGATGAGGTGCTATTCAGTATGTTAATGAGCGTGAAGATCGAGCGAAGACTTGTAATATAAAATAAGTTAAATGAACTTTAGATTAGTTTGAAGAACTGTTATGTATCCTTAGTGGCGGATGAAAGTCACTCTTGTAAGATGAAATGAATAATGTATTTATGATTATTTGAAATGAAAAAGGTTATAAGGTTTCCAGAACCTGGGATTTGAGAGTATATGTTATTATATTTAGCTATATAATGATGTATGTTTGGAAGAAGATGGGATCGTGATGTACAGAATCCTGGTGTGAAGATAGACCGGATTTCGGGGCGTCACAGATTGGTATCAAAGCTGATAGGTTATAAATCTTAGGTAAGAGTATCTAAGACTATAATCGTAGAGAGGGGGATAAGAAGATCACCACGTGATCATAGTGAATTAAGAATAATGATGAGTATGTTAAACGATGAATGATTTATAGTACTACAAAGTAGTACAGAAATAAGAACTCGAGATTGAGTTGTGAAGGATAGTATATGAATTAAAGAAAATTCATATTAAGTAGAGAGATTTAGAAGTTGTAAAATTTCAATTGAGGACTCATGTGATAGGTTGAGTTGTATGAACCTTTATGTATGGGCGAGGTTTGTGCTTGGTGTAACAACCGCTTAGCTTATTACAAAGGATAATCATTGGAATTGGTCGTATTGTCAAGATGTATATGACGAGAAGGTGAATCTTTTCTCATGTATATACTACTTGGTAGGTAGAGAACGATAAGGTAGGTACGAGTTCTTGAAACTCATACTTATGGTATGTTCGTGACTCATAATGATATGGTATGTTTTTGAACTTCTCAGCGAATGGACGCTTATGGTCTGTCTGGGATGGTTCTTAAACTCGTATTATTATGGAAAGTTCCTGAACTCATAATGTGTGGTAAGTTGATGGACTGTACTAAGATATAGGAATGTTTAGACTGAAAATGAGTTATTTTTAGTAGGCTAAGTATTGAAGGTGCTAGAGAAGATTAAGTATTGTTGCAGTAAGACAATGAAGAAATATGGAGAATAGGATATTCCAAGTCATCTAGCTATGCTAGATTTCGAAGTTTATTGAAATCGTGTTTATGTGTTCGTATTTTGAAAATGAAAGAATTGGTTAAACTTTTGGAACCAATAGATTTTTTTTAAAAAAAAGAACTTTTCTTGGTATATCTATGCCAATTGTTTCGGCTAGACAGAAATTGATTTAAAATATCAAAATGAATTTTATATCATCAGTGCATTTGATGCAAGGATGGTAAAAAGATGGAGTTATTAATGTAATTGAACCTGGTGTTGGATGTGATCTTAGGATCAACAACCCGCTGGTATGATGTATAATGACGAAGTCACAAACTGACGAAGTCCTCAACGTACTGTGAAAAGTACGGTATCATGACATCATAAAACGTTTTGATGTATTGTGAAAAGAATTTAAAGAAGTAGTCGATGTCAATTGAGTTGACTAGACGAATGTTTCACGTTGATATCCAATTTATTTGTATGGTCTAAGGTACTTGATTCGGCTAGACAAATGGTATGTCATGTTTAAAAGAAAATCAAGCTTTTCTTGAGAAGTTGTGCCAATCCAAATTATTTTGGTGCGGTATCTAATGATTAAGTCTGAGGTGAACACACCCCTCAGCAAAAGTATGAAATATTTTGAAGGAATTCTTATATTCCTCGTTGTTCATTATACTTCATAATTCTTGATAAGTTTTGAAGGTGAGAGAATGTTTGAAAGATAGGAACTTCTTTGAAGAGAAGTTAAGAAGATGGGTAGGTTAAAATTTCGAGGACGAAATTCTGTGAAGAAGGGGTGAAGGTGATGACCCGGGTATGGGTGTGGTTTTGAGAAATTCCGAGGACGGAATTTTTATAAGAGGGGAAGAGTGTAACGCCCCAAAAATTTGGATTTTCCCAGAATTTAAGTTTAAAGAATTAGTTATTAATAAAATGAATTTTTATTAATAATATTATGTGTTATGTGTTTATTAATCGTTCTAGAACCTAGGATGATTATAAGTCGGAAGGATTCTGGCTACGAGCTAGACTAAACTGGCAACTGATCTAACTCACTGTTATGGGTAGTGTATACGAGACGGGAACTTGTTTGTTGGTTGTTTGTGGGAAACCACTCAGAGTACCATATGGACTACTAGCAGAGAAGCGATGTGTGCTAAGTCTTAGAAAAGTAATAAGGAGAAGATAAGAATGTAAAACATCAAAGATGATGAACGTATAAGTAAGACATCTCCGTATGTTATGAAGCCATAGAACGGTAGTGAAAGTGGTCGCGTAAACTTAGGTTGCAAGAACGCGAACCCTAAGAAGTAAAGTTAAGTAAACTAATGCATAAGTCAAAGATGTATGATTAATTGGTGTATGTGGTGTTTTCTTATGTGTTATATAGGAATTGAAATGAACAGTTCGGCGTAAGTTGTAGCTGGGCGTAAGGCAAGTTTCCTAACTTCATTCATATTTCAAATGAATGATAGTTTCTTGAACTTCTCAGATGTTGAACTTGAGAAGTTCTGTCTATATGTGAATGTGCGATATTTGTACAAGGTGGTAGAACATATGAGGCCTTGAGCCACAATGTGAACACTTCGGTGTTTTTATGATATGAACTGTTCTGTGATTGAGCTGTTCAATATAATTATGTTCTATTTATGCATGATCCGTTATTGTTAAGTCTGTGCTAATGATTCTAGCCAGACATGCTAAGTATGAAAAAGGCAGAAGAATGAAAGTATTTCAAAGTGTATGTGATTAATGTTTTAAAATGATAGGAATCGAGATTATTTCAATTATTCAAGCTGCTTCATAACCTTTGTTCGGTTATTGAAGTCTTAAAAGAATGTTTGAATTCTTGAAGATGTTTGTTCAACTATTATGACTTGCTGGGCAATTGAATGTTCACACTTGCTTTTAAATGAAAAACATTTTCAGCGAACGATGTTAGAAGAACTTAAGGATCCTAAAAAGATCAAGATGATGGTATCCAGATGAGGTGCTATTCAGTATGTGAATGAGCGTGAAGATCGAGCGAAGACTTGTAATATAAAATAAGTTAAATGAACTTTAGATTAGTTTGAAGAACTGTTATGTATCCTTAGTGGCGGATAAAAGTCACTCTTGTAAGATGAAATGAATAATGTATTTATGATTATTTGAAATGAAAAAGGTTATAAGGTTTCCAGAACCTGGGATTTGAGAGTATATGTTGTTATATTTAGCTATATAATGATGTATGTTTGGAAGAAGATGGGATCATGATGTACGCAATCCGGGTGTGAAGATAGACCGGATTTCGGGGCGTAACATTTTCTTGGTCCTCCGGAGCAATGACTATTTGGTTGTAGCCCGAATACCCATCCAACAAGTAGTAATACTGATGTCCCGCTAATCTGTCTAACATTTGGTCAATAAAGGGCAGGGGGAAATGGTCTTTTCGGGTTGCTTTGTTCAATTTCCTGTAATCCATTCAAACCCGCCAACCCGTCACTGTTCTGGTTGGGATTAACTCATTGTTGTCATTCTGCACCACCGTTATTCCTCCCTTTTTTGGTACACATTGTACTGGACTCACCCATTTACTGTCGGATATCGGATAGATGATGCCAGCATCTAACCATTTCAGAACTTCTTTCTTTACCACTTCCTTTATAATTGGATTGAGTCGCCTCTGTTGTTCTACTGTCGGTTTTGCTTCATCTTCCATCAAAATTTTGTGCATCTGAGAATGAATGAAGGGTGATTCCTTTTATGTACTGCAATCGTCCATCCAATAGTCGACTTGTGTTCCCTAAGTACCCTCAAAGAACTTTTCTTCTTGCAATTAGTTAAGTGCAAAATGAAATAATAACAGTAAAAAATTTAAATTGCCAAGATATGCATACCTGAGGTGCTTAGGAAGTGGTTTAAGTTCCAGCTTTGGTGGCTCCACCAATGATGGTTTCAACTTTTCTGCAATTACCTCCTCCGTGTGCAATGGTTCAAATTGTGGTCTGAATCTTGGTATCCATGGCAATGAATCAAGCAACTGTAGGTAATCTACCAATTCTGGGTCGTTGATCTCTTCATCTCCCACCAATGTTGTTTCTAACGGATCATTCGCCAAACTTTTGCTCATGTCTTCACTAATGATTTGATCAATTAGATCCATTCAAAAACATTCCTCTTCATCCGTAGGGAACTTCATAGCCTTGAACACATTGAATTTCACTTCTTGATCTTGAACTCTCATTGTAAGTTCTCCTTTTTGAACATCTATAAGAGTCCTCCCTGTAGCCAAAAATGGTCTCCCCAAGATGATTGGTATGTTCTTGTCCTCCTCAAAATCTAAAATGATGAAATCCGCAGGGAATATAAATTTATCCACTTTCACTAAAATATCTTCAACTATTCCTCTCGGATATGTGACTGAGCTATCTGCTAACTGTAAGGAGATGTTCGTAGGCCTTGGATCGGGCAAACCTAACTCTAAGTACACTGACAACGGCATCAGGTTCACACTTGCCCCCAAATCACATAGACATTTACTGAAATGCCTCTCACCGATTGTGCATGGAATCGTAAAGCTCCCTGGATCCTTGAGTTTTGGTGGTAATTTCTCTTTATGTCTGCGCACCGCACTCCTCTCCGTTTAATGCCACCGTTCAAAATCTTCCCATTTCTTTTTCCTTGACAGAATCCCTTTCATGAATTTCGCGTAACTGGGCATTTGTTCTAGGGCTTCTGCAAATGGTATGTTAATTTGAAGTTTCTTGAAAACTTCCAAAAATCTTGAAAATTGCTTATCTGTCTTTTATTTTTGAACTCTTTGATGGAATGGTGGGGGAGGATAAACAACTGGTTTGTTCACTGGGTTGATTTTATCCGATTGATTCTCCTTTCCTTGCTTTATCTCACCCCCTATCTTTTCTATTTCTGTTTCTCTTTCCTTTGTAACTGAAATATCTGCTTCTTGACCCACAAGCTGTTTTCCACTTCTCAACATAATGGCTTGACACTGCTCTTGATTACCCTTAGGATTTTTCTCGGTGTCACTTGGCACTGTTCCTTGTGGTCTACTGTTCGATTCCCTTGCTATTTGACCTATCTGAATTTCGATGTTCTTCCTATCTGAATTTCAATGTTCTTGATCGCCAATTGGGTGGTAGCCATGAATTTATCCAACTTCTCATCCAGATGTTGCACTGTTAGTTGTTGATTCTGAAAACCCGGAGGATATGATTGTCGTGGAGCTTGATTCTGCTGATTGTTGCTCCATGAAAAATTCAGATGATTTATATTCCCTTGATTATATGTGTTTTGATAGGTATTTTGAGGAATTCTGTTGTAATTGCCAATGAACTGCACAGTTGCTGGATTAATTGCACATTGTTCCGTTGAGTGTTCTCCTGCGCACAATTCACATATCACTACTACTTGTGGTGCTGTCTGTGGTTGCTGTGATTGGGTTGCTACCAATTGCTCTATCCTCTTTGACATTGCAGCCATCTGTGCTTGTATCGTTGTCCTATCATCTACTTATAACACCCCAGCTACCTTCACCTATGTCATTCTAGTTGTGGGCCACTGGTAATTATTAGCAGCCATGGTTTCAATCAAATCGTAGGCTTCTTCATAGTTCTTGGCCATAAATGCTCCGCCCGATGCTGCGTCAATACTTGTCCTAAGATTCCCATGTAGTCCGTTATAGAAGGTGTTCATTTGCAGCCATTGAGGCAATCCATGATGTGGGCATTTTCTGAGTAGTTCTTTATATCTCTCTCATGCCTCATATAACAACTCCCCATGTTGCTGTTCAAACATTGTAATTTCATTCCTCATCTTTGCGGTTTTTGCTGGTGGGAAGAATTTTGCAAGGAATTTCCGAGCTAGATCCTCCCACGTTGTTATCGAGCCCAATGGTAAGGAATGCAACCAACTCTTCGCCTTGTCCCGTAAAGAGAACGGGAACAAAGGAAGTCTCACCGCCTCATCTGAAACTCCATTAAACCTAAAAGTATCGCACATTTCCAGAAAACTGACTAAGTGCTCGTTCGGATCATCGTTTGCTAATCCCCCAAACTGAACTGAATTTTGTATCATTTGAATCATCCCAGGCTTAATCTCAAACGTGTTTGCTGCTATTGCTGGTCTCGTTATACTTGAATGCAGTTCCGTTACTTTGGGTATTGTGAAGTCTCTCAACGCTTTCCTATCTTCGGCCGCCATCACTATTTCCTCTTCCTTTTTAGGTATTTCAAATTCTTGCCTCGTTTCTTTTATCCACTTACTCAACCTCTGAAACCTTCTTTCAATGTTGTCGTCAAAAGGCAGCAAGTTTGGATTTTTAGACCGAGTTTGCATAAACTATGTCCCACACCTGAAATAAGAAGCACACAACACAAATAAAAATGTCTAAGTAAAACTGGATTAATTAAACTGATATTGTAAAAGTATTAAGAATTATAATAATTTGTTCCCGGCAAAGGCGCCAAAAACTTGTTGGGTAAAATCTATATACGCTCAACACTCAAGTATGCGTGGTCAACAAGTAATGAAGTGATGAGTAGAGTATCGTTCCCACAGAGACTAATTAGCAAAATACCTTAACTTACAATTACCAATCTTCTATTAACCATAATTTTATTAAACTAATCAAATTCAATGGTTGAAATTACTAAACTAAAATTAAGAATAATTAAACTAAAATGAAACAACCACAAATATCAAAATCTGAATTTTCAAGCAATTGATGGAGAATTAGACTTATGATTTAACCTTAAGCTTCACTTTGGTTTTAACACTTTTATCCCAATTCAATGCACTATCTCAGTTTATTAATCAAGAACACGAACGTAATACTAACCACCTCTTGATGCATTAATACCATATTAACGTCAATCCACAATTCAGATAGAAATCCGTTAAACACCTTAATCAACTAACGCACTATATCTCTATGTGAATTACAATTGAAGAAGGTTGAAGAACAAGTTCTCTTATCCGATTACATGCGGTGCTAAGTAAATCTCTATCTTCACACGAATCAGGTTTAAGCTACTAACAAAATCCTGAACACATGCTATATCAACTAGGTCTAGAATTGAATATCCTATCTCGATTCCATCCAACCCCACAAAGAATTGTTGGCCAGATAATCCATAGATTCAAGCATAAATCAATATAGATAAACTGAAGATAATTTATTAAATTGGGAATCAAAGATTACAAAACCATCGATTCACTTAAGGATCCATCACAAGCCAAAAAAGTGAATTAGTTCATAACAAATGAAATAAACACTGAATAAATCATAGAAATCATTCTTTCAATCACAAATAATAATCTAACACAAAGAATATTAGAAAACACCCTTTACGTAGACTACAAATGTAACCGTCTTGAAAAACTCTTTGAAATACTCCTCCACTTTTGCTCTCCAATAATCTGATTTTTGATCTTCGTTAGCTTCTTGATTTTCTTCTAAATGTGTTTCTAAAGAGTAATATATATCAAGTCTAATACTCCAGCTACATCCTCTAACAAATAGAGTTATAAAACCATTAAAACAACTAAAATTCGAGTCCAATAGGAAGTATAACTGCAATAGGACAATCCTGGTTTCAAACCCAGCCCAAATGGGTGTGTATATATCTAAAATGCTCACCCGAAAGCTTAAGTTCTGTCTTGGTCGAGAGCTAACCCCCCACCCCTGAAGTGTGTAAGATAGAAAACGCCATACCGGCGAACTCCTCGCTCTGTTAGTTGTTCAGGTAGACCCATACTTGGCGAGTGTTTAACTTTATACATACCGCCTCGTGGGCATTCCTCTGATAATGAGACTTGCTTGCTACAACACTGAGTTATTTCTATGGCACCAACTTAACTCCAAATGCACCAAATATCCAAAATAATCCATGAATTGCCGCAACCACCAACCTAAACATAAAACAACAAAAACAAGTAAAAATGCACTAGATTACAAAAACATAGCAAAGAATAAGCATGATTTAGACATGAAATTGCGTATATAAAATACACTTATCAGGCAGCAAGAACAAGATGCGGCTACCAAAAGGTAGATGAAGGTGTTATATTTCCTTCTACGAGAATCAGTTTATCTGTTTTATATTTCTTCTTAACTGAAAAAGTTAGGTGAGAAGGGACATTCGAAGCCTGCTAATTTCTTGGACACACGTGAAAAGTTTCTTATAGGAGTTGCTACAAAAGAAGGTAACTGTATTGCCTTTGTATGCTGAAATTTATTTGATAAGGATATCATTTTTTCTATCCTATTTTAGGCTCTCCCAAACTAAGTCTTCACTAATTCCATGTATTTGGCTGGACTTTCAGTGGTCAAATTATTTAATGCTGTAAGTTGCTATTTTGATTTGAAGTCATTTTCTTGATATGTCTGCCTTATCCAAGTTACTAGATTTTGAACTTAAATCTTATTATATCTTATATACAGGTGAACAAGGCACAAAATGCTCAGAAAGGATTAAATCCTTCAAGGTCTAAAGATGCAAAAGGTATGTGGAAGTGTGGATATTGTATAATGCATTACTAAAGAACCTCATTGCCCTTACTTGCTGAGATAGTTCTCTTGTTAAACTTATAATATGATACATGGTCTGAATAGTTTTGTTTATAAATTTCCAACTGCTACTAAAATTGATTTGTATTCTTTTTCTTAGAGCACATATTACATGTTTGTCGTATAATGTTTCATGCGCTGATGACAAAAGTTAAATTACAGCTTACTTGGAAACATAAATGTCTTACTGCATGGTATAACCAAATAAGAAACATTATATGGGATTTGGGAAGCATAACGAACAGTTTGTTTTCCTCATAATTTTATTAAATGAAAAGCTCAACCACATTTATAAACTGTTGTCAATACATGCGGGAGTTGGCCTGGCCCGATTTGGATCAATTGCTTCTCGACAAGGAGGATGCAGCTGTTGCCACGCCTTACACCGCTGCGATTTTGGAATACTGCGTTGTGGTTCATGACCAAACTGATACATCTCTACTAGATCGGAACCTGAGTACATTAAATGGTCATACTGTCTATGATGCTCAACATCCATGCAGGTAGTTGTTTTGGCTGCCCATAAAGGAACATACTTGTATGCAGCCCTAGTTATTATTTTTCCGTACAAAAAAGGTACAATTATGCTAGGATGAAACTTCAAGTGCGACATATAGTGCAAAATTTTCTGCACGACATTTTAAGATAAATTCTCCTGTGTCCAAGTATTACTTTGAGTGCTAAATTGCTAATACATATTGGTTACTTGTTTCGCCAGATCTTTGTACTTTCTTTGAACTTGTGCATTGTTGGTAGCCGTTCTTTAATTACTGTTACATGTTCTCTTGGATTTAGTTGTGTGTTAGAAGTTGTAGTTAAAACATGGATTATTTGGATGGTCAAAACATGGATTATTTGGAGTAAAAAGGAAAAGGAAACAGTATACAAAAAAGAAAATCCTTTCTTAATGTCCTTAAGTTATAATTATCTTCTCTCTGTTCATTTGGGGCAATTTCTTGCTGGTAAACGTGCAGATACTCCGCAGGAAGCTCTTCAAATTCTTGACATTGTATTGAGAGAACTTTCAAACAAGAGATAGGACCTCTTTAAGTGCCTGGTAAAATTTGACCCTAATTTCTAGGAATTGGTGATTTCTGCATAAGTTGAGTTATTAGTTGTCTAACAATACTTCATAAAAGGTACTGTCCTGTTGGGAGATCCTTCTTTTCTCCTGACATTCGAAAACCACAACGGCTTGGTGAGGGCTTGGAGTCATGGTGTGGATTCTATAAAAGTATAAGACCTACCCAGATGGGCTTGTCCCTTAATATTGGTAATTGAATCTTACAAGTCAACAATTCAAATTAATGTTACTAATTATAGTCATTATCGTGGATTTCTCAATTACATGTTCTATATATATTAACTTGACATATATGGCTTCTGCTGCATTTATTGAGGCTCTCCCTGTAATAGAGTTTGTTGCACAACTACTTGGCAAAGATGTGTTATCAAGGCCATTGTCTGATCCTGATCGTATTAAGGTATACTGCTATTTGTGTTAGTCATGTGTACAGGATTTTATTTTTGCGACTTAACTGAATGAAAGTTGCAATATTTTCCAGATTAAAAAGGCCCTTCGAGGAGTCAACGTTAAAGTAACACACGGGCAATGTACGAAGAAAATATCGAGTTTTAGGATTAACATCTCAACCCGCAAGAGAACTAGTGTAAGTGCCTTCTTTTTCAAGCCATCAATTTGATCAATGTAATCATCTTTACTTTTTCTTTTATGAATTTTCAAGAAATTCATCAAAGGTTCTAATTATTTATGGTAAATGGTCATGTTATGCAGGTTTCCTGTGGATGAAAACTCAACTATGAAGTCAGTTGTTGAATACTTTCAAGAGATGTACGGTTTCACAATTCAGCATACTCATCTGCTTTGTCTTCAAGTAGGAAACCAGAGGAAGGCAAATTATCTACCATTGGAGGTTGAGAACAGTTATTTGACAAGCTTTTTAGTTCCTACTGATGGATTCAGTTACATTTATTTCTATAATTCTTTACAGTATCTAACACTACTGAGTTTTTCCAGGCTTGCAAGATTGTGGAGGGTCAAAGATGCACAAAAAGGTTGAATGAGAAGCAAATTACAGCTCTTCTGAAAAGTCACTTGCCAAGACCAAGGGATCGAGAAAATGACATTCTGCAGGTACCTTTAATGTTGTAAAGACCAAGCTTATGGTGCATTACCCGAGACTCCTGCAGAAATTCAGAAAGCTTCAAAGATATTTGTTAAATTTATCTATATAAATTTTAGATGATAAGTTTGAGCTACAGCATGTCCTTCAGAATATAATTTTCTTAGAAACATTAAATTAACCTAGTGTAGACCTCTTCAAATGGCCTACCTTTATTACTTCAAATCAAAAGTTTCTAATGGGATAAGTTGTACTTACATAATTTTTAATTTAATGGGATAGTTTCTTTACTTGCTTTGAGAATCAGTTTTTTTATTTGGACGTTTTCGTCCTAATTTGGGTATCCCTTACAGATGCAGTCTTTGCTGCAATTAATCCGAAAAAAGTTGAAATCCTTCAGAGGTATGTTTATCTTCAGTTGCTGAGTTTTGCTTAGATCTGATTTTCTTTTAACTAGGTGATACGTATCATACCTTATAGCGTCGTTCAATTGTTTGCTTATGAAACCTACAAGGTAATGCTGAACCCTTATGAAGAATTCCTTACCAATGTATCGCAGCAATAGACAGCAGCAGTTAGCTGCGAGCTGCTGCTATGACAGCCTTGGACTGCCCCTTTTGGTTTAGCTCTGTAATCTATGGGTTCAGTCTTTAAGGGTGGTTTCAAATGTTCTTAATAAACACATATATATTAGGTTCACAACTCAATTAGAAGGTAATGTAAAAGATCATTATAATAGATGTGAAGGCATGCAATGATGAATAAAAATAAAGGAGCTGCTCCCTATGAGCAATGGTAGAGGGAGAGACAGGTGGCATTGAATTAATCATTGCTACTTTGTCTACTATTGGTGGCATTGCATCTAAAATGGGACCGGCAGTTGAGAAGGCTAGCAAGGTGTTGGCTTGTGACCTAGTGACCCCCTATTCTTTACCTTTTCTTCTTTGCTTTAGTTTTTAGATTGTCAACAACACTTATCTGGAATTGTATTCCTTGCAGGGTATTTTGTCAGATGTTTTGAAATGCTTTGGGAACATCAAAAAACACGAGAGAGTGCACTTTAACTACCTTAGATTCTTGGCTTGCTGCTGTTCATCTTGACAAAATGGTTAGTATCTATTTTTCATTTATTTGGTTGTGAATCTGTAATATTTCTACTTTTATGTGTCCTCTTGAAATTTATGGGCGGATGACACGTTTATAGGTTATAATTTAAATATAGTATTTTTTCCAGAATTATTCTTTAGGATATAGAGTTATGTTTGATAAGAAAATTTTAAATTTATGATGTCTAATGTACGGTCTTATTTTCTTAAAACCTGTGCTGGTTGTATTATTTTGAAGTGGACACGCAAAATGTGATACAGTCCTTGTATTAGTACTATGTCAAACCTGTTTTTCTAGGTACCTTACTTTGTTGCTGCTTTAATGGATGTAAAAATTGGTGCGGGAGGGTGTAAGGATCTTTTTGATTGGTTGTCAAGACAACTTGCTGGATTAACCGACTTTGCTGATGCCATACATCTGTTAAAACCAGTTGCCACTGCTATGACGGTAGGTTTATCTTTTATACCCAATTTATAGAGGTAGTTGTTCTTTTTAGTACAATTGATGCTAGCGTTTGGATTTATATGTAGGATAAATCAGCAGATGTCCGTAAAGCTGCAGAAATATGCTTTGGTGAAATTCTGAAAGTCTGTGGACATGAGATGATGCGAGGACTGAAACTTCTCTATGCCTTATTTGGTAGTAGATTAATTTTATGGATAGTTTGGTTTATTTTGTGGATGCATGTAATAAAATTCACAATTCAATATAGTAGTAATTTATATTGAAAAGTGAATTTGAGATGCATATATGGATAGTTTGGTATATATTTTGTGGATGTAGTAATTTGAAACTATAAACTAAATATATTATTGGGATGTATTTTGAATGGTTGATATATTTTGACTTTAAATTTAAATGAGAATTTAGACATTTTAGCTATATATCATTAGCGTTAGCGATATCATAGCCAAGTTTAGTAATATAGGTGAACCACAATATTTTTTTTTTTTATCTACAACATTTTAAAAATGTTGTATATTTGTATAAATAAATGACACCTTCTAAACGTTGTATAAATTGGTTAAAAACGTTGTTTATTGTTGTTTTCTATGGTCGATATTTAAAAATAAATATTATATGCATGTATTACAATATTTTTAAGTCACACTGCAACTTTTTAAAACCGTTATATATATTTGTCTAAATAGATGACACATTATAAACGTTGTATAAAAATGCTTAAACGTTGTCTGATATATTAAACTATAACGTTTTTATCCAGAAAACGTTGTGGAAACATACATTCTATAACGTTTTTAAGCATCTGTTAATTTATGGAAAACAAATTTACAACGTTTTTTTCTTAAAAAAACGTTGTGTAATGTGCTTAACTACAACGTTTTAAAAACGTCACTCATTTTTATTCAATTATTGCTACAGTAATTGCTGCATAGTATCTCACGTTATTGGATTCAATTATTGTCGATATTTTATATATTATTAAATCAATAATTGAGACGATACAGTTATTCATATTATTATTTACAATATTGACGATGTAGAAAGTTACATCGAGGAGAGGTTTGGTCACCTAATTGCGGCGCCCAATAGGAGAAATCCTTGTCGGAAAGCCCCCTCTTTCCTGGGAACGATCTGGTTATTAATATTGTGAGTTATAATAATAATGAATAAATGTTGTTAAAAATATTAAGGGGATTTTTATGTTGTAAATTTTACTTATTTTATGGACCCCCATTTACCTATTTTTTAAAATAATTGGTAGAAAATTATTTAATATAATAAAGGTGGAGCCACATGTGGGGCCCACTGGAGGAAATGATATGGTGGAGGAATCTGGGAGAATTTGTCACGGGTGTACTATTGTTGTATTATATATATATATATATATATATATATATATATATATATAACAAGTTTTGTTTTTTTTATGAAAAATAGAATATATTATATTTTATTATGATAGTATTTGCATAGTAATATACCATAAAGTGTTTATAGTAGAACTCGAAAAATATTTTGAGACGATTTGTGTTGCCCGTGATTTCATTCCTGTGCAGTCCATGGGAAAAAAATTCAAATAGTATCATTTCCATTCTCCTATTAATAGGATGCTTAATCAGAATTGAAAATCACACCAGAATCAGAGAATTCTTCTTCTATAATATTGAGCGTATTTCTTTAGAGTTTTAGGAAGATTTGAGTGTAGAAAATAGTGAAAGTTTTCTTTAAGAATATTCTCGCTATACCAGTTGGAATACTCTTTTTTCAAGGTAAGGGGTATTATTTATTTCATATTCTAAAGAGATATTATTTTTCGTATTCGTATGAATATTATTTCCGTTCAATATTCGTAAGGAATATTATTTTCATTCAATATTCATAAGGGGTATTATTTATTTCATATTCGCTTACCATATTATTTTTCGTATTCGTAAGAAATTTTATGTGACGCCCCCAAAACAGGTAAAAATCACCCATCTTGAATCGCCAGATACATGGTATATAAATTCAAATACAACTTAATTATACAACAGTCGTGTAAAATACGACAAAACATAGCTGGGAGTTTAAAGAAGAATATTGTCATCTAGACAATATCCACACTCAATGGAGTCCTCATTATAATTATTATCACATTATTCCGTATAATAGTGAGGACTAATAAAGCCACTTATCCTGGACCATCACTCCATTCCCCGACTCGTCCCAACTATATTCTCATTTCCTGAAGAGAACAGCGAAAGAAATGTGAGCTCAACTAGTCCAGTAAGAAATATTATGACTAAGATAATGCAGAATAAATTATCCTTAGCTTTCAAAAGTATAACAACTGATAGAATATAATAGACAACAAGTTTTAGATCAACAACTGCAGTGGAATAAGCAATCCATTAGAAGAGTCAAGTAGAGCATAAAATATACTATCTTCTATGATTTAAAAAGTTTTTCATCAACTTTATCACTGAGACTCAGCTTAATAAATAAACTCAAATCATCCTTGCACCATGGCCAAGGATGTCCATGTAGTCATCAATGGTCATGATTATACCGAATAATCCCTAGTCATAATCATACCAACAACTGTCCATCAATGAACTACAGGCCAATGAGGACTTTCACCACATCATTCGTCACATTATGGTCATGATTATACCGAATAATCCCTGGTCATAATCATACCAAGTCCATCTATGTACGTAAGCCAAAGATGACTTTAATCACAATATAAGCATGAGGATGATGACAATGACATAATAATTCAATAAAACAAGTTCAAGGATAAATTTTAAAGATTTATAATTTAATTTATCCAGAATTCAATAACGTTCAAATTGTCAACATGATACTGCTTTGTGGAGTAAAATTCAAGAATAATATTCATATACCAAAAATAATTTGGACAGAAAATAATTATATTTTTCGGGTAAGTAGTACCCCATGAATAGTACCCCATAAATAGTACTTTGGGAATAGTACCTCGTAAATAGTACCCAGACATGAAAAGTACCCCAAATACCCGAGTGAATAATATTCGGGTGAATAGTAATTTGGGTGAATAGTAACCCATGAATAGTAACTCGTGAATAGTACTCCGGCATGAAAAGTTCCCCGAATACTCAAGTGAATAATACTAGAGTGAATAGTAACTCGTAACAGAAAAATACCAAATAAAATGATATTTCATGACGAGTACAAAAGAAATGATATCTCATATGAGTATAATAGAGAGTACAAAACTGCAAATGGATTTTCATCCGCCATGCGGTAATCAACGTAGTCAGATCATTTCCACAATTTAATAAAGAATGAATACGAAGGATCATTGACCATGCATGTGGTAATCCACACAGACATGTTATTCCAACAGAATAATAAAGAATGGAATAACGTAAGAATTCACCATACATGCGGTAGTCCGTGTGAGCGAGTTATTCAAATGAATAATAAAGAATGGAATAACGAAGAATTCACCGAGCATGCGATGTAGCCAAGATGACATTATTCCAACGAATAATAAATAATGGAACCGAGGTCATGCGTAATCCGCATGCACAGACGAGGATATTCCAACATAATAATAAAGAATGGAACCGAACGTCACGCAGTAATACGCATGAGATAGGATATTCAAATGTAATAATAAAGAATGGAATAACAACAGAATTCGCCAGGCATGCGATAAACCGCACAGACAGGTTATTCCAATAGAATAATAAAGAATGGAATAACAGAAGAATTTCACCATGTATGCGGTAATTCACATAGACATGTTATTCGAACATAATAATAAAGAATGAAATAACAATAGCTCTCTTCATGAATACGAAAGAAATAATACCCCTTACCTTAGAAGAAAACTGGATAATAGAATAGTGAGGTAGCAGACTTCTCTTCTATTCTTTCTCTCTATAATTTCTCTCTATAATAATTGCTCTATAGCTTTAGTGAATTGGTGAGAAATAATGAAGGAATGAGCTTCTATTTATAGAAAAATATAGTTTCAATAATTGTACATTTTGGGGCTCAAAATATTACAGTATAATACCTTCAACTTTTCCTTCCTTTTTAATTAAATCCTGCAAGTATTATCTAACTTGCACCACCTCCCCTAATAGTAAATCATGCGAATCAATAGTAAATCATGTGAATCAATAGTTCTAGACATGTAAAAATATGAATAACAGTATAGTACCTCCATCTATACCTCCATTTTTAACTTAGTCATGCAAGTATTACCAATCTTGCACCAACTCCCCTAATAGTAAATGAATGTAAATCAATAGTACACACATGTGAATAAATAGTTATAATCATATGAATCAATAGCAATTAGTTGCTCATTTATCCGATTAATTACTCGATTAGTCAATATAACCTCCAAACATCAATTATTATCGAAATAAATGTCGATTTCCACTAACACTAATAATTCCAACACAATGAAACTATAAATTTCATGTTTAATCAACACGAACTTATTCATCATTAATATTATAATTCATAATATTTAATAACCAGGTCATTGCCAGGAAAGAGGGGGCTTTTCGATAAGGATTTCTCCTTATTGGGGCGCAATTAGGTGACCAAACCTCTCATTGACAGAACTTCTAGACATTGTCAATATTATAAATAATAATATGAATAACTTTGCCATCTCAATTATTGATTTAATAATATAACATATTATGCAGATGATACTGTGACAATAATTGAATCAATAATATGAGAGATATGATGCAACAACTACTGCAGCAATAATTGAGTATAACTGAGTGACTTCTTACGTAAGCACCAATAATCAATACCATGTGCTACTATGCAACCACGCATATTACTGTACTTTTACTACCGGGTAGTTCAACAGTTTTAACTATAACACATTCGCCGTTTATAAAATGATAATTCCGTTGTGGGGTCCACCAATGATTGTGCCATCGTACGGATATTCCCTGTTAAAACGAATATTCCCCGACCAATCTAATATTATATAACAACTTGCTTACTTTACAAAATTTATAAATATTACCCACAACTATAACATTATATCAAATCCACACCATAATATTCAAAAAAATATTTCGAGAAATTTAAATCTTTATTCATAAAATTGGGGTCTCACAATCTCCTCTTCTTATGAAATTTCGCCCTCAAAATTTACGTATGTACCTGGTATGATGAGGATATTTTGACTTTATTTCAGATTCTAACTCTTGCTGTATAACCTTTGAGTGTTGAATACGATCCTTCTTATCCGAGATTTTAACACGTATCTCCTCATACGTTAAATCTTCTGTTATCTCGTCTAGTTCTAATTTAATAATGTGATTCGGGTCGTCCACATATTTACGTAACATCGATACGTGAAAAATGTTATGAACACGTGACATACTTGGCCGTAAAACCAGTCTATAGGCCACAGTTCCTACTCGATCAAGTATTTCAAATGGGCCAATTAAATTGAGGGTTGAGATTTCCTCTATTCGTAGATTCTTGCTTCTAGAATAATTCCCTCTTGAACCATCTTCTTCACATTCATCAGATTCGGGTGTGTATCTTGAGTGGCTTTAAATTTATCGATTAAAGTCGATTCTACTCGTATATTCGTTATCTTCACGTGGGTCCCTAGAGTCTTTAACTCTATCTTCATCATTTGTAAGTTATACGAAATGGGTTTTTGTGTTAACAACATCACACTCGTAAATTCATACGATCTTCTACTCAACACATCAGCTACCACATTCGCTCTTCCACGATGTTATTGAATGGTATAGTTGTAATCTTTAACAGCTCGAGCCAACGTCTTTGGCGCATGTTACGTTCATTTTAGTTGAAGAAATATTTGACGGTTTAAGAAATGAGTTTTGTACTGGGGTCAATACAAAATTCGATTTCACGCTCTGGGGTAGGCCAAGAAGTCTTCAAGAATACGTCAGGAAATTTATTAACGATAGAAATATCATTCAAAACTGTGACTCTCATCCAAGACTTGGATAGCACATGAAATGAAGGTTTCTACTAACGATGTTTCAACCAATAAGTCAAAGTCTAACTTCTCTGGGATTAAATTTCAACGTTGAACGCAAGCAAGAGAGATAAAAGAATGGGTAGAACCGGTATCTAATAAGGTATAGACTTCGCAAGAATTTATAAATAACTAACCCGTGCTAACTTTGTTCGGGTTACTCGCTTTTTGAGAAGTCACGAAAAAAGCTCTTCCTGAAACCACCAACTTTGTTTTGTCTGTATCCGCCTTTGGTGCCACCATCCCAGCTGGACTTGACTTTGGTGCATGACAAAATTTGACTAGGTGACCTTCTTTTCCATAATTGTAACATGCTTTTCACTGCATCACGCAGTTTGGACTGATATGTCCCTCTCCTCCGCATTTGTGACATACGACCGGCGGTCGTTCTCATTCCTTAACAACAGGTGCTGATGCTGACGTCTTTCCATTATTATTGAATCTCCTCTTCTTGGAACTTTCACTTCTATTATCTTGGCCATGATTACCACCGAAGTGGTTACCATTTCTGGCATGATAATTTCCCCCACGATGGTTATCATTGTTCCGATGGTCGTTGCCACCGGTACGATTATTATCATATTGTTGGTCGTTGTCTTTTGGTTGTTCTGACTCATTATCGTGCTCCAATAAATGAGCCATATTCACAACATCTGAATATAAACAAAGTTTGTGAGAAATGAGGTATTGACGTACATCGAGTTTCAAACCTCTTAGAAGCATTCGCATAATTCGCTCCTCATTATCGACCAAATGGGATGTAAATCGGGATAACTCCACAAATTTATCCTCGTACTGCGATACTGTCATATTTTTTTGCTCCAACTTGATAAACTCCACCTCCTTAATGTGATGAATACTTTCGAGAAAGTACTTATCGTTGAACAGCTCTTAGAACTTCTCCCAAGACATCTTGAGTGCGTCAGACTGGGTAAGTTTTACAGATTTCCACCAGTAATTTGCCTCTTCACGCAACATAAAGGTGGCAAAGGGAACCTTTTGCTCCTCAGAGCATCCCAAGACATAAAATATCTTGGTGATCTGCTTTAACCACATCTCTGCCTTAAGTTGTTCTGGCTTTCCCAAAAACTCCGGTGGTCCCAGTTCCTTGAATTGCTTAGCGGTGACCGACCGTAGGTTGCCATTATTTCCACCTATATTTTGAACAGGAGTCACTCTTACCTGATGTTGCATGAATTGCATAAAGCGTCTGAACATCCCATCGTTCATCATTTGATCGGTGTTGTTATTTACCTGAGTATTATTGCCTTCCTGTTGCACATTATCCTGGGTATTGATCGTTGGTGACTCAACGGTCTCATGTGCTTCATTGCTGATCTCAACATTTTCAGATGCCATTTTCAAATACTGTCACAAAACAAGGGTTAATTAACATAACACATATTATCCCTATACTCTAACCGACCAATTAAATACCAAATAAACTTAGGTAGGTCATACTAGTGAAGGAATTCCCGGTCTCTCCCCTCCTAGTTCTTGTCTCACATCTCAGCTAGGGATCATATCCCTAAGCTTTGATACCAATTGTGACGCCCCAAAACAGGTATACATCACACATCTTGGGTCGCCAGATACATGGTACATAAATTCAAATACAACTTAATTATACAACAATCATGTAAAATACGAAAAATCATAGCTGAGAGTTTAAACAAGAATATTGTCATCTAGACAATATCCACACTCAATGGAGTCCTCATTATAATTATTATCACATTATGCCGTAGAATAGTGAGGACTACTAAAGCCACTTATCATGGACCATCACTCCATTCCCCGACTCGTCCCAGCTATATTCTCATTTTCTAAAGAGAACATTGAAAGAAAAGGTGAGCTCAATTAGCCAAGTACGAAATATTATGACTAAGATAATGCAGAATAAATTATCCTTAGCTTTCAACATTATAACAACGGATAGAATACAATAGACAACAAATTTTAGATCAACAACTACAGCGGAATAAGCAATCCATTAGAAGAGTCAAGTAGAGCATAAAATCTACTATCTTCTATTATTTAAAGAGTTTTTCATCAACTTTATCGCTGAGACTCAGCTTAATAAATAAACTCAAATCATCCCTGCACCACGGCCAAGGATGTTCATGTAATCATCAATGGTCATGATTATACCGAATAATCTCTGGTCATAATCATACCAACAATTGTCCATCAATGAACTAAAAGCCAATGAGGACTTTCACCATATCATTCGCCACATTACAGTAATGATGATACCGAATATTCCCTGGTCATAATCATACCAAGTCCATCTATACATGTAAGCCAAAGATGACTTTCATCACAATATAAGCCTGAGGATGATGACAATGACATAATAATTCAATAAAACAAGTTCAAGGATAAATTTTAAAGATTTATAATTTAATTTATCCAGAATTCAATAACGTTCAAATTTTCAACATGATACTGCTTTGTGGTGTAAAATTCAAGAATAATATTCATGTACCAAAAATAATTTGGACAGAAAATAATTATATTTTTTGGGTAAATAGTACCCCGTGAATAGTATCCTGTGAATAGTACTTCGGGAATAGTACCTCGTGAATAGTACCCCGGCATAAAAAGTAGCCCAAATACTCAAGTGAATAATATTTGGGTGAATAGTAATTTGGGTGAATAGTAACTCGTGAATAGTACTCCGGCATGAAAAGTGCCCCGAATACCCGAGTGAATAATACTAGAGTGAATAGTAACTGGGTGAATAGTAACCCATGAATAGCAACTCGTAACAGAAAAATACCAAATAAAATGATATTTTATGACGAGTACAAAAGAAATATATCTCATATGAGTATAATAGAATATACGAAACTGCAAATGGATTTTCATCCGCCATGCGGTAATCCACGTAGACAAATCATTTCCACAATTTAATAAAGAATGAATACGAAGGATCATTCACCATACATGTGGTAATCCATATAGACAGGTTATTCTAATAGAATAATAAAGAATGGAATAACAGAAGAATTCACCATGCATGCGGTAGTCCGCGTAGACAGGTTATTCCAACAGAATAATAAATAATTATTATACCGAATGATTATACCGAATGATCCCTGGTCATAATCAAACCAATCAACAGTTCATCTTTGCACCCTTGGCTGAAGATGACTTTCATCATAATATAAGCATGAGGATGATGACAATGATATAAACATTAATCAAACAAAATCAAGGATAATTATTAAAGACTTTAAATTTATCCAGAGTTTAATAATGTCCAAATTGTCAACATGATACTGCTTTGTGGAGTAAAATTCAAGAATAATATTGTATCAAAAATGATTTGGACATAAAAGAAATCAATTTTTGTCATGAATAGTACCCCGGATGAATAGTACTCGAGTGAATAGTACCCCATGAATAGTACTTCAGAATAGTACCCCGAGAATAGTACTCCAGTATGAAATGATTAAAACTTATCAAGAATGCTCAGAATAATATTTCCATAAAAAGATATTGGATGAAGCGCAACTATCAAAGAATTTCTGATCATTTCAAGAATTATAGAAGCAATACTTACTATAGTAAGTTTAGAGTTAGGAATCTGAAATGAACAATATACGAAACTACAAATTGATTTTCAACTGTCATGCGGTAGTCTGCGTAGATAGATTATTTCCATAATTTAATAACAAATGAATACGAAGGGTTATTCACCAGGCATGCGGTAGTCCGCGTAGACAGGTTATTCCCACAGAATAATAAAGAATGGAATAACAAAAGAATTTCACCATGCATGCGATAGTCCGCGTAGATAGATTATTCCAACAGAATAATAAAGAATGGAATAACAACCCTTACGAGTATTGAAAGAAATAACCCTCTTCATGAATACGAAAGAAATAATACCCCTTACCTTAGTAGGAGATTGGATACTGCAATAGTGTAGTAACAGAATACTCTTCTTCTTTCTATCTGATTCTTTCTCTATAGAATTATCTTGTGAGTCGTAGTAAATTGGTGAGAATGAAAGAAGAAATATGCTTCTATTTATAGAAGATTTCTAGCTTAGCCCTTGCAATGGGAAGAGGCAAGTGGCTTGACGACTGGTGATGTGAAAAGAAAAGTGGTTTGACGCCTGTAATGTGAAACGACATGTGGTTCGACGCCTGTAATATGAAACGACAAGTGGTTCGACGCTTGTAATGTGAAAAGACAAGTGGTTCGACGCCTGTAATGTGAAACAACAAGTGGTTCGATGCTTGTAATGTGAAACAACAAGTGGTTTGACGTCTGGTAAAAGCAAGTACTATTGGCAAAAGTGACTCTTAGATGATGACATATGGGCCCCATAGAATAAACCAAATTTATAACAAACGTCTCATAAAAGACTTCTTATTTATATCAAAGATTGAATAAATATTTACTACAAATCATTTTATGTTCAATCAACACATTTTTTTTAATCTTTCAACAATTATTCATCATTAATATTATAATTCACAATATTGACAACCAGATCATTCCTAGGAAAGAGGGGGCTTTCCGATAAGGACTTCTCTTAATTGGCGCACAATTAGGTGACCAAACCCCTTTTCTCAATAGAACTTTCTAGATATCGTCAATAATATAAATAATAATATGAATAACTTTATCTTCTCAATTATTGATTTAATAATATAAAAAATTGTGCAGATGATACTGTGATAATAATTGAATCAATAACGTGAAATACTATGCAACAATTACTGTAGCAATAATTGGGTATAACTGAGTGACTTCTTACGTAAGCATCAATAATCAATACCGTGTGCTACTATGCAACCACGCATATTACTGTACTTTTATCACCGGGTATTTCAACAGTTAACGATAAAACTTTTGTCGTTATTTTTATAAAAAAGGGAATTTTATCGTTTTCTAACTCCGACAATAATTCTGTTGTGGGGTCAACCAATGATTATGTCATCGTACGAATATTTCCTGACAAAAAGAATATTCCCTGACCAAACGAATATTCCCCGACCAAATGAATATTTTATAACAACTTGCTTTACTTTGCAAAATTTTTACATATCACCCTTAACTTAATCCTTTTATCAATTTAACCATTTACTAAATAAAATAATAATTATAAGAAAATTGAATACTTTCATTTCATAAAATTCAGGGTCTTACAGTGCATGAAGGAATTTGTGGAGATCATATGGGGGTCAAGTCATTGCCATACAAAATTCTGAGGTAGGGGTACTATTGGCCGACCATCTTTCAAGAGGCAAATGATTTTGTCAAAAAATGTCCCAAGTGTCAAATAAATAGTTTTATCCCTCATCAGCCTCCCTAAGAGCTGTATTCGATTTTAACCCCGATTTCATTTGCTATGTGGGGGATTGATATCTTGGGGCCACTACCGAAAGCCAAGGGACAAGCCAGTTTTGTGATCGTGACTATTGACTACATGACCAAGTGGGTAGAAGACAAACCATTATAAAAGATCACCGAACAGGAATGTCTCAAGTTTTTCAAAGAAAGTGTTGTGTATTAGTTCGGTATCCCGAGGGTCCTGGTTTCGTATAATGGCAGACAGTGTGTGGGGTTAAAATTTGAAGCTTTTCTGAAGGAGTTGGACATTCAATATAAAAAGACTTCGGTGGCCCATCCTCAATCGAATGGACAAGTAGAAGACACCAATCGGACTATACTTAATGGGATTAAAAGGAGGTTGGATGAATTGAAGAGGCGGCAGCCCAAAGATTTACTCAGTGTTCTATGGGCCTATCAGACAACCCCGAGGACAACAACTGGGGATTTACCATTCAGATTGGCCTATGGGACCCATGCACTTATACCTGTTGAGATCGGTCTCCTATACTTCGGGTCAACCAGTACAAAGAGTTATATAATGATGAAGGCCTATGACTAAACTTGGATCTTCTGGAGGAAGTTTAGGATTCAGCTTTGATAAGATTGGCTATCTATCAGTAGCAAACTGCCTGACACTATAACCAAAAGGTGAAACAAAGAAGGTTTGAGGTTGGAGATTTGGTGCTTCGGGAATTAGAGGCATCTACCCCCCAAAACACGGGCAAGTTAATGCCGAATTGGGAGGGGCCATATGAAGTAATAGAAGTGATAAAGCCAGGTACTTACCAGCTTCGAGCAATGGATGGTTCAGAGATAAAGAATACATAGCACGCTGGAAGACATAGGAAATATTATCAGTAAAAGCTATGTTATTCTTTCCTTTACCTTTGTAAATTCATTTATTCATCAACAAAATAAATAAGAATTTCTCTTCAAAAAATTTGTACTTAATTTATATCCATATGTTTTTACAAAATTGATCAGAAAAGTTTTGAATAAAACCGATCAGAGAAGTTACAAACAACATAACTGATCGGGAAAGTTACAAACATAACTGATCAGGAAAGTTACAAACAAAAAGTGATTATAAAAATTACAAGTAAAAGTCCTAAAGTGACTATTCTTTTGGGGCCTCATCCTCGGCTTTGGACTCTTCGTCGGAGGAGTCAAGGACAGAAGTGTCCAGCCCAGTAGCTGTCATCTTCACCCGAACCTTTTCCCTATAAGCCTCATAGCCTTCGACTAACTGGGACATGACCTTATCGGCAAGTTCAGGATATTCTTCGTATTCTTTAATTGCAAGCTGCTTGACCTTGACACATTCCTTCCCCAAGGCAGTGTTCTCTCGCATCAGCCCCATCATCTAGGCATGCATATCGGATATCTTGCCTTCGAGGGTCAAAATGGCACTTGCCTGATCCTTGTTCTTCTCTGAAAGAAGCTCCTTTTCCTCAAGAATTTGTTTCGTATGGTTGTCAAGGACAACGTATTCCCTTTGCAAGGCATAGTGTTGTTTTTTAAGGTCATTGGCCTGACGTTCGTCTTGTGTCAATTTATTCCTTGTATCGACATGCAGGTCTTTCTCCTTCTTCAGATCCGATGACAGGCCTCAGACCTCAGCCTCGAGCGCTTCCATATCGAACTTTAGTTGGGCCTCCTTTTTTGTTGTTTGAGCTAGAGGTGGAATGGCTTGGGAGACGACAGCATTGGCCTACGATAAAGTGGAGATATAGGTTAGACATGATAAAAATAGGGTAATCAAGGGGACATTTTAGTTTATCTGTTTACCTAACACTGGAGCTTGATGTATTCAACAAGAAAGTCCTCAGAAGTGTATCCCTTGAACCGCTCTTCGTCTCCAGGAAATCTGAAGCATTCTAGCTGGTCAAATGGGATTACTTCTGAGGGGCTCTTTGGCCAGAACGTAGAGGGTGTTTTTTGTGAAGGTTCAGCTTTGGGAGTATGTTGGATTGATGGCGTCGACTTAGTTGGCGGGGTAGCTTCGATTATTTGAAGATCAGGCTCTTCTGTTCGGCGAGGTCTCTTAGAGCGAGGTTCCAGAGTTTCCTATTCGGTTTCCTCAAGATCCTTGGGGTTAGCAATTAGTGGAATGTGTTTAGTGGGAGGTTTTAGGACGATTAGAGAAGCTTGCTTGGAGGGGCCCTTGGTGGGGAGCTTCTTCTTGATTTTCTTTAGCAAAGCCATCTTCTCCGACCTATCCATCTTCAAGATATTTTTAGAAGGTTCGGGGTTGGTTGAGGGGGGAGCTGCAGCCGATGTGGAGCTGGTTGAAAGCTCAGAAATTGGAATATTGTCTTCTTCGGGCGACTCGTCGGTGATAGGATGACGGATTGCTTTAGATTTAATAGGTAGTGGGGCTAAGGTTTCTTCAGCTCATTTAGGTTTGAAAATTGTTACTGCAGAAAAGTAAACAAGTTAGAAGATTGATTCGGAAAGCCAGTTGAAGAATGTAATTAAAGTTTGAATGGGTTCAGGATAAGGGGCTTACATCCATGTTTTTATAGCCAAGTCTCATTTGATAAGACTTTCAGACCCCATTCGGTCTTTTTTAGCTTCTGATAGAACTCCTTGAAGGCGTTTTCGCGGTCCTTCAGGAATTTTGATACTTTGGTAATGGGTTCTTCAGGGGTGGCCCAATTCGGGAGGAGCTTAAGGTCAGTTCCATTTACGAAGATCCATTGAGAATGCCACCCTTTTTTGCTGGTGGAGTTTTGATGAAAGTGGCTCGACTCGTTTATCAGTTTAATTGATGAAGCCCAGGTTCTTTGGACCTGCCAATGGTGAACATGACAAAAAAGAAGTTGAGGGCAGGGGTAATTCCTAGCTCTTGGCATAGGGTAATGAAGCTGATCAGATGAATGTATGAGTTCGACATAAATTGTGCGAACTCGATCCCCACAAAGCAGAGGAAGGAGGCGATGAACTTGTGAAGGGGGAATCAAACCCCATACTTCAAGGCCCAGAGAGGAACAATAACCCATTCACCTTCGAGGCGCCAGTACATTCTTTTATTTGACTCTGGCACCCGAAGCTTGTATTCTTTTAGAATATTGAATAGGGTTCGGATGTCAAAGATTTGAGAGGGGATAATGGAGGATTTGGTGTTGATATGGGAGAAGTCGCTCTCGAATGCGTAGAAGGTTTGTATCCTCGTCTCAATACCATCAATAGTTGAAGGAGTGGAAGGGTTAGCAGCATTAGACGGTGGTGTCGGTAAATCGACCGGCACCAGATTGGTGGCGATGATGGTGTTGGCGTTAGGAGTATTGTCAATCACTGGTTTTTGATCGGTATTTGAGGAGGATGGGAGGCTAGAATCTGCCATTGAAGCTTGAGTAGTAGAAATGTGGATTTTGGAGGACCGAAAGTTCTAAATCGGAGGAGGTTGGTAAGGATGGTTTCTCGCCGGAAAATGAATTCGCAACGAGCTTTGAGATAGAGAAAATCTAGAAAAAGTGACAGTTGTGTGGGGGATGGGGGTTTTATATTGTTGTGGCATGAATCCCAGAGGTGACTAATGATGACATATGGGGCCCATTTCTTGGGAAACATGTGCTGTCTAAAAAAACCGTTTGGATTCCCCAGGCGTCTCTTTATGTGACTCCCCCCAAAATAGGTCCACACGACCCATTCTGAGTCGCCAGATATAATACTATAAAAATACAATACAAACTTCATTTATACAACTGTTGAACTGTCGTTCAGAGTACGACAACAGATAAGCTGTGAGTTTTAATACAAATATATGTAACTCTCATGGTGCCTCGACCACAACACCTTACAATGGTATTTTACATAAAAGTACAGTCAATAACTGTTTTAGAAATTAAAATCTTTGGAAAAATACTCAAGGAAACCTTCGTACATTGGAGGCCATGCGTCTAGGTTATGATAGATATCATATGGCCACAGAATTATCCTTGGTTGATCCAATAGACCCCAAAGAAAAACGAGAAGATAACAATCCTGTTCATTCTAATGAGTTGCATTTTTGACGCTTTCAAAGTCGGGTTCTCATCACCCTATTGTTGTTCACCAAAATCAATTATTAAGCGACGTATAATATACGACACACCCATCTTAGGTCCTCGATAAAATTATATATTGCATGTCATGTCGTTTTATAATGTATTGAAAAAATTCGACAGTCTCAGACCATCACACTATTCCTCTATTATCCCCGCTCGACCCAGCTACACTCTTATTACCTGAAAGGAATTGTGAAGCAAAAGGGTGAGCACAACTAGCCCAGTAAAGAATATCATGGCTAAGATAATTAATTTATCAACAGCCTTCATCAGAATAAATTAGAGATTTAGAACATATGGTAGATAATAAAACTTTTCAACCATAGTTGCAGCGGAATAAACAATCCATTAGAAGAGTCAAGTAGAACATAAAGTCTACTATCTCCTCCAAATTAAAAGTCCATCGTTAATATTTCATTCCTATAATATTCATCAATTGTTCTTTGTTGTACCCAAGACAAAGAGAACTCTCACCACCTGTCTTTTCCTAAACCACCAAAGGTTATAGTTAAATTCACAATTCATATTTATAATCATGTAAATCAACAGTTTCTCCTTGCCACAAAGGCTTAATAGAACGTTTACTCAATATCCTTACCCCAAGGGCTAAAGATATTCAAATGTAATAAGAATGATCATACCAATCAATTGTCTATCTTTGCACTACAGACCAAAGATATACAACTATAAAACCAAAATTTCATGATCATACTTATCAATTATCTATCAGTGCTCTACGACCAAAGACATACAACTGTTAACTAATGGTCATAATCCTGCCAATCACATTATCGAATTATCCATGCACTATGGGCCAAGGATATTCATTAGTATCACCATTGGTCATGATCATATCATACACCTGTCAATCTTTGCACTACGGGGCAAAGCTATCAATCAACAGTTCATCGTTGCGCGTAAGCCAAAAATATACAATTGTAAAATCAATAATCAAAAATCCATCTTTGCACGTAAGCCAAAGATATAAAACTATAAAACCAATAATCAACAGTCCATCTATGCACGTAAGCCAAAGATGACTTTCATCACAATATAAGCATGAGGATGATGACAATGATAAAATAATTCAATTTTTCATCGTGAATAGTACCCTGTGAATAGTACTTCATGAATAGTACCCTGACATGAAAAGTACTCCAAATACCTGAGTGAATAATATTTGGGTGAATATTAATTTGGGTGAATAATAACTCGTGAATAGTACTCCAGCACAAAAATTGCCCCAAATACCTGAGTGAATAATACTAGAGTGAATAGTTACCCGTGAATAGTAATTCATAAAAGAAAAATACCAAATAAAATGATATTCCATGACGAGTACAAAAGAAATGATATCTCATACGAGTATAATAGAATATACGAAACTGCAAATGAATTTTCGCCCACTATGCGGTAATCCACGTAGATGCATCATTTCCATAATTTAATAAAGAATGAATACTGAAGAATCATTCACCATGCATGCGATAATCCACATAGGCAAAGTTATTCCAATGAATAATAAAGAATGGAATAACAAAAGAATTCACCAAGCATCACGATAGGCCGCATGCAGACGAGTTATTCCAATGTAATAATAAAGAATGGAACCGGTCGTGCGTAATTCGCATGCATGTGATATTCCAAATGTAATAATAAAGAATGGAACTGTGTCATGCGTAATCCGCATGCAGATAGGATATTCCAACAAAATAATAAAGAATGAAATAACAACGAAATTCACTAGGCATGGGATAGATCACAAGCGAGTTATTCCAATGTAATAATAAAGAATGGAATAACAATAGAATTCACCAGGCATGCGATAGGCGCATATGCATGTGTTATTTCAATAGAATAATAAATAATAGAACCGTGTCAAATGCGTAATCCGCATGCATGTGATATTCTAACGTAATAATAAAGAACGGAACAAGGTCATGCGTAAATCGCATGCATGTGATATTCCAACATAATAATAAAGAACGGAACCAGGTCATGCGTAATCCGCACAAACATGATATTCCAACAGAATAATAAAGAATGGAATAACAACAAAATTCACCAGGCATGGGATAACCGCACAGACAGGTTATTCCAATAGAATAATAAGGAATGGAATAATAGAAGAATTTCACCATGTATGCGGTACTTCTCATAGAAAGGTTATTCCAACATAATAATAATGAATGGAATAACAAAAGAATTTCACCATGTATATGGTAGTCCACGTATACAGGTTATTCCAACAGAATAATAAAGAATGGAATAACAATAGCTCTCTTCATGAATACAAAAGAAATAATACCACTTACTATAATAATTATATCCCTTACCACAATAATAATATCCCTTACTATAATAATAATATCCCTTACTATAATAATAATATCCCTTACACAATAATGATATCCCTTACCTCGGAAGAAGACTGGATACTGGAATAATGAAGTAGCAGACTTCGCTTCTTCTTTCTCTCTATAGCTTCTCTCTCTATAATTTCTCTATAATAATTGCTCTATAGCTTTAGTGAATTGGTGAAAAATGAAGGAAGAATGAGCTTCTATTTATAGAAAAATATAGTTTCGATAATTACACATTTTGGGGCTCGAAATATTACAGTATAATATCTTCCTCTTTTTCTTCATTTTTAATTTAGTCCTGCAAGTATTATCAAACTTGCACCACCTCCCCTAATAGTAAATCATGTGAATCAATAGTAAATCATGTAAATCAGTAGTTCTAGACATGTGAAAATATGAATTAGAGTATAGTACCTCTATTTTTAACTTAGTCATACAAGTATTATCAATCTTACACCAACTGCCCTAATACTAAATTATGTGAATCAATAGTACACACATGTGAACATATAGTTATAAGCATGTGAATCAATAGCAATTAATTTCTCATTTATCAGCTTATTTACCCAATTGGTCAATATAACCTCCAGACATCAATTATTATCGAAATAAATGTCGATTTTCACTAACACTAATAATTCTAACACAATGGAACTATCAATTTCAAATTAAATCAACACGAACTTATTCATCATTAATATTATAATTCACAATATTAAACAACCAGGTCGTTCCCAGGAAAGAGGAGGCTTTCCGATAAGGATTTCTCCTTATTGGCGCGCAATTAGGTGACCAAACCTCTCCTTGACAGAACTTCTAGACATTGTCAATATTGTAAATAATAATATAAATAACTTTGTCGTCTCAATTATTGATTAAATATTATGACAATAATTGAATAAAACTGAGTGGCTTCTCAAGTAAGCATAAATAATCAAAGATACTGTACAATACTGTGTGCTACAATGCCACCATGCGTATTACTATGCTTCTATCACCGATTATTTTATGACAACTTATTTACTATGAAATTTTTATCACCCTCAACTTTAACCCTTTCTCAATTTAACCATTTACTAAATAGAATAATTATAAGAAAATTGAATACTTTCATTTCATAAATTTTAGGGTCTCACAATCTCCCCTCCTTATGAAATTTCGCCCTCGAAATTTACGTACGTACCTGGTATTCGAAGAGATGAGAATACCTTGCTTTCTTTTTGGATTGTACCTTCCCAGTTATATCCTCTGTATCATGATTTTTCCAATGCTCATCTCATATATTTCAGATATCATTCTAGAATATATCTTCAAAATAAAGGTCAATTGATATATCACAAATTGTCAACTTATCAAGTAAAATTTTTGGCTTAGGTAACTCACACACTAGCGAAGTATATTACTCGTCTCTTCCCTCCTAGTTCTAGACTCTTATCTTCTCCAGCGACCATATCCCTAAGCTCTGATACCATTTGTGACACCCCCAAAATAGGTCCACACGACCCATTCTGAGTCGCCAGATATCATACTATAAAAATCAAATACAAACTTCATTTATATAACTGTTGAACTGTCGTGCAGATTACGACAACAGATAAGCTATGAGTTTTAATACAAATATATGTAACTCTCATGGTGCCTCAACCACAACACCTTACAATGGTACTTTACATAAAAGTACAGTCAATAACTATTTTAGAAATTAAAATCTTTGGAAAAATACTCAAGGAAACCTTCGTACATGGGAGGCCATGGGTCTAGGTTATGATAGTTATCATATGGCCACAGAATTATCCTTGGTTGATCCAATAGACCTTAAAGAAAAACGAGAAGATAACTATCCTGTTCATTCTAATGAGGTGCACTTTTGACGCTTTCAAAGTCGGGTTCTCATCACCCTATTGTTGTTCACCAAAATCAATTATTAAGTGACGTATAATATACGACACACCCATCTTAGGTCCTCAATACAATTATATATTGCATGTCAGGTCGTTTTATAATGTATTGAAAAAATTCGACAGTCTCGGACCATCACACTATTCCTTTATTATCCCCGCTCGACCAAGCTACACTCTTATTACCTGAAAGGAATTGTGAAGCAAAAGGGTGAGCACAACTAGCCCAGTAAAGAATATCATGGCTAAGATAATTAATTTATCAACAACCTTCATCAGAATAAATCAGAGATTTAGAACATATGGTAGATAATAAAACTTTTCAACCATAGTTGCAGCGGAATAAACAATCCATTAGAAGAGTCAAGTAGAACATAATATCTACTATCTCCTCCAAATTAAAAGTCCATCGCTAATATTTCATTCCTATAATATTCATTAACTGTTCTTTGTTGTACCCAAGACAAAGAGAACTCTCACCACCTGTCTTTTCCTGAACCACCAAAGGTTATAGTTAAATTCACAATTCATATTTATAATCATATAAATCAACAGTTTCTCCTTGCCACAAAGGCTTAATAGAATGTTTACTCAATATCCTTACCCCAAGGGATAAAGATATTCAAATGTAATAAAAATGATCATACCAATTAATTGTCTATCTTTGCACTACAGGCCAAAGATATTCAACTATAAAACCAAAATTTCATGATCATACCAATCAATTACCTGTCAGTGCTCTATGGCCAAAGACATACAACTGTTAACTAATGGTCATGATCCTGCCAATCCCATTATCGAATTATCCATGCACTACGGGCCAATGATATTCGTTAGTATCACCAGTGGTCATGATCATGTCATACACATGTCCATCTTTGCACTACGGGCCAAAACTATCAATCAACAGTTCATCTTTGCGCGTAAGCCAAAGATATACAATTGTAAAATCATTAATAAAAAATTCATCTTTGCACGTAAGCCAAAGATATACAACTGTAAAACCAATAATCAACAGTCCATCTATGCACGTAAGCCAAAGATGACTTTCATCACAATATAAGCATGAGGATGATGACAATGATATAATACTTCAATAAAAAAAGTTCAAGGATAAATTTTAAAGATTTATAATTTAATTTATCCAGAGATCAATAACGTCCAAATTGTCAACATGATACTGCTTTGTAGAGTAAAATTCAAGAATAATATTCATGTACAAAAAATAATTTGGATAGAAAAGAATCCTTTTTTCATCGTGAATAGTACCCTGTGAATAGTACTTCGTGAATAGTACCCTAACATGAAAAGTACTCCAAATACCTGAGTGAATAATATTTGGGTGAATAGTAATTTGGGTGAATAATAACTCGCGAATAGTACTTCAGCACAAAAAGTGCCCCGAATACCTGAGTGAATAATACTAGAGTGAATAGTTACCCGTGAATAGTAACTCGTAAAAGAAAAATACCAAATAAAATGATATTCCATGACGAGTACAAGAGATATGATATCTCATACGAGTATAATAGAATATACGAAACTGCAAATGAATTTTCACCCACCATGCGGTAATCCACGTAGACAGATCATTTCCATAATTTAATAAAGAATGAATACGAAGGATCATTCACCATGCATGCGGTAATCCACATAGACAGGTTATTCCAACAGAATAATAAATAATGGAATAACAAAAGAATTCACCGAGCATGCGATAGGCCGCATGCATAAAAGTTATTCCAATGTAATAATTAAGAATATAACCAATGTCAATGCGTAATCCGCATGCAATAGGATATTCCAATGAATAATAAAGAATGGAACCAGTCACGCGTAATCCGCATGCATGTGATATTCCAAAAAATAATAAAGAATGAAATAACAACGAAATTCACGAGGCATGCGATAGATCGCATGCATGAGTTATTCCAATAGAATAATAAAGAATGGAATAACAATAGAATTCACCAGGCATGCGATAGACCGCACAGACAGGTTATTTCAACAGAATAATAAATAATAGAACCAGGTCATGCGTAATCCGCACAGACAGAATATTCCAACAAAATATTAAAGAACGGAACAAGGTCATGCGTAATTTGCACAGACAGGATATTCCAACATAATAACAAAGAACAGAACCAGGTCATGCGTAATCCGCACAAACATGATATTCCAATAGAATAATAAAGAATGGAATAACAACAAAATTCACCAGGCATGCGATAGACCGCACAGACAGGTTTTTCCAATAGAATAATAAGGAATGGAATAATAGAAGAATTTCACCATGTATGCGGTACTTCTCATAGACAGGTTATTCCAACATAATAATAATGAATGGAATAACAAAAGAATTTCACCATGTATATGGTAGTCCGCGTATACAGGTTATTCCAACAGAATAATAAGGAATGGAATAACAATAGCTCTCTTCATGAATACGAAAGAAATAATACCACTTACTATAATAATTATATCCCTTACCACAATAATAATATCCCTTACTATAATAATAATATTCCTTACACAATAATGATATCCCTTACCTCGGAAGAAGACTGGATACTGGAATAATGAAGTAGCAGACTTCGCTTCTTCTTTCTCTCTATAGCTTCTCTCTCTATAATAATTGCTCTATAGCTTTAGTGAATTGGTGAAAAATGAAGGAAGAATGAGCTTCTATTTATAGGAAAATATAGTTTCGATAATTGCACATTTTGGGGCTCGAAATATTACAGTATAATACCTTCCTCTTTTTCTTCATTTTTAATTTAGTCCTGCAAGTATTATCAAACTTGCACCACCTCCCCTAATAGTAAATCATGTGAATCAATAGTAAATCATGTAAATCAATAGTTCTAGACATGTGAAAATATGAATTACAGTATAGTACCTCCATTTATACCTCCATTTTTAACTTAGTCATGCAAGTATTATCAATCTTGCACCAACTGCCCTAATACTAAATCATGTGAATCAATAGTACACATATGTGAACATATAGTTATAAGCATGTGAATCAATAGCAATTAATTTCTCATTTATCCGATTAATTACCCGATTGGTCAATATAACCTCCAGACATCAATTATTATCGAAATAAATGTCGATTTTCACTAACACTAATAATTCTAACACAATGGAACTATCAATTTCAACTTTAATCAACACGAACTTATTCATCATTAATATTATAATTCACAATATTAAACAACCAGGTCGTTCCCAGGAAAGAGGGGGCTTTCCGATAAGGATTTCTCCTTATTGGCGCGCAATTAGGTGACCAAACCTCTCCTTGACAGAACTTCTAGACATTGTCAATATTGCAAATAATAATATGAATAACTTTGTCGTCTCAATTATTGATTTAATATTATGACAATAATTGAATAAAATTGAGTGACTTCTCACGTAAGCATAAATAATCAAAGATACTGTACAATACTGTGTGCTACTATGCCACCACACGTATTACTATGCTTCTATCACCGATTATTTTATGACAACTTGTTTACTTTGAAATTTTTATCACCCTTAACTTTAACTCTTTTTCAATTTAACCATTTACTAAATAGAAGAATTATAAGAAAATTGAATACTTTCATTTCATAAATTTTGGGGTCTCACAATCTCACCTCCTTATGAAATTTCGCCCTCGAAACTTATGTACGTACCTGGTATTCGAAGAGATGAGAATACCTTGCTTTCTTTTTGGATTGTACCTTCCCAGTTATATCCTCTGTATCATGATTTTTCCATTGCTCATCTCATATATTTCAGATATCATTCTAGAATATATCTTCAAAATAAAGGTCAATTGATATATCACAAATTGTCAACTTATCAAGTAAAAATTTTGGCTTAGGTAACTCACACACTAGCGAAGTATATTACTCGTCTCTTCCCTCCTAGTTCTAGACTCTTATCTTCTCCAGCGACCATATCCCTAAGCTCTGATACCATTTGTGACACCCCCAAAATAGGTCCACGCGACCCATTCTGAGTCGCCAGATATCATACTATAAAAATCAAATACAAACTTCATTTATATAATCATGAACTGTCGTAATGCGAGTAATTGACAACAGAGATAAGCTATGAGTTTTAATACAAATATATGTAACTCTCATGGTGCCTCGACCACAACACCTTACAATGGTACTTTACATAAAAGTACAGTCAATAACTATTTTAGAAATTAAAATCTTTGGAAAAATACTCAAGGAAACCTTCGTACATGGGAGGCCATGGGTCTAGGTTATGATAGATATCATATGGCCACAGAATTATCCTTGGTTGATCCAATAGACCCCAAAGAAAAACGAGAAGATAACTATCCTATTCATTCTAATGAGGTGCACTTTTGACGCTTTCAAAGTCGGGTTCTCATCACCCTATTGTTGTTCACCAAAATCAATTATTAAGTGGATAATATAATATCGACACACCCATCTTAGGTCCTCAATACAATTATATATTACATATCGTGTCGTAGTTTTATAATGTATTGAAAAAATTCGACAGTCTCGGACCATCACACTATTCTTTTATTATCCCCGCTCGACCAAGCTACACTCTTATTACCTGAAAGGAATTGTGAAGCAAAAGGGTGAGCACAACTTGCCCAGTAAAGAATATCATGGCTAAGATAATTAATTTATCAACAACCTTCATCAGAATAAATCAGAGATTTAGAACATATGGTAGATAATAAAACTTTTCAACCATAGTTGCAGCGGAATAAACAATCCATTAGAAGAGTCAAGTAGAACATAATGTCTACTATCTCCTCCAAATTAAAAGTCCATCGTTAATATTTCATTTCTGTAATATTCATTAACTGTTCTTTGTTATACCCAAGACAAAGAGAACTCTCACCACCTGTCTTTTCCTGAACCACCAAAGGTTATAGTTAAATTCACAATTCATATTTATAATCATGTTAATCAACAGTTTTTCCCTGCCACAAAGGCTTAATAGAACGTTTACTCAATATCCTTACCCCAAGGGATAAAGATATTCAAATGTAATAAAAATGATCATACCAATTAATTGTCTATCTTTGCACTACAGGCCAAAGATATTCAACTATAAAACCAAAATTTAATGATCATACCAATCAATTACCTGTCAGTGCTCTATGGCCAAAGGCATACAACTATTAACTAATGGTCGTGATCCTGCCAATCCCATTATCAAAATATCCATGCACTACGGGCCAAGGATATTCGTTAGTATCACCAGTGGTCATGATCATGTCATACACATGTCCATCTTTGCACTACGGGCCAAAACTATCAATCAACAGTTCATCTTTGCGCGTAAGCCAAAGATATACAATTGTAAAATCATTAATAAAAAATTCATCTTTGCACGTAAGCCAAAGATATACAACTGTAAAACCAATAATGAACAGTCCATCTATGCACGTAAGCCAAAGATGACTTTCATCACAATATAAGCATGAGGATGATGACAATGATATAATACTTCAATAAAAAAAGTTCAAGGATAAATTTTAAAGATTTATAATTTAATTTATCCGAGAGATCAATAACGTCAAAATTGTCAACATGATACTGCTTTGTAGAGTAAAATTCAAGAATAATATTCATGTACAAAAAATAATTTGGATAGAAAAGAATCCTTTTTTCATCGTGAATAGTACCCTGTGAATAGTACTTCGTGAATAGTACCCTGACATGAAAAGTACTCCAAATACCTGAGTGAATAATATTTTGGTGAATAGTAATTTGGGTGAATAATAACTCGCGAATAGTACTCCAGCACAAAAAGTGCCCCGAATACCTGAGTGAATAATACTAGAGTGAATAGTTACCCGTGAATAGTAACTCGTAAAAGAAAAATACCAAATAAAATGATATTCCATGACGAGTACAAAAGAAATTATATGTCATACGACTATAATAGAATATACGAAACTGCAAATGAATTTTCACCCACAATGCGGTAATCCACGTAGACAGATCATTTCCATAATTTAATAAAGAGTGAATATGAAGGATCATTCACCATGCATGTGGTAATCCACATAGACAGGTTATTCCAACAGAATAATAAAGAATGGAATAACAAAAGAATTCACCAGGCATGCGATATACTGTACAGACAGGTTATTCCAATAGAATAATAAAGAATGGAACCAGGTCGCCAGTAATCCGCACAGCATGGATATTCCAACGTAATAATAAAGAATGTAATCGAATTAAATGCGTAATCCGCATGCATGGATATTCCAACAAAATAATAAAGAATGAAATAACAACAGAATTCACTAGGCATGTGATAAACTGCACAGACAGGTTATTCCAACAGAATAATAAAGAACGAAATAACAATAGAATTCACCAGGCATCCGATAGACCACACAGACAGGTTATTTCAACAGAATAATAAATAATAGAACCAGGTCATGCGTAATCCGCATATACAGGATATTCCAACAGAATAATAAAGAACGGAACAAGGTCATGCGTAATCTACACAGACAGGATATTCCAATATAATAATAAAGAACGGAACCAGGTCATGCGTAATCCACACAAACATGATATTCCAACAGAATAATAAAGAATGGAATAACAACAAAATTCACCAGGCATGCGATAGACCGCACAGACAGGTTATTCTAATAGAATAATAAGGAATGGAATAATTGAAGAATTTCACCATGTATGCGGTACTTCTCATAGACAGGTTATTCCAACATAATAATAATGAATGGAATAACAAAAGAATTTCACCATGTATATGGTAGTCCGCGTATACAGGTTATTCCAACAGAATAATAAGGAATGGAATAACAATAGCTCTCTTCATGAATACGAAAGAAATAATACCACTTACTATAATAATTATATCCCTTACCACAATAATAATATCCCTTACTATAATAATAATATCCCTTACTATAATAATAATATCCCTTACACAATAATGATATCCCTTACCTCGGAAGAAGACTGGATACTGGAATAATGAAGTAGCAGACTTCACTTCTTCTTTCTCTCTATAGCTTCTGTCTCTATAATTTCTTTATAATAATTGCTCTATAGCTTTAGTGAATTGGTGAAAAATGAAGGAAGAATGAGCTTCTATTTATAGGAAAATATAGTTTCGATAATTGCACATTTTGGGGCTCGAAATATTACAGTATAATACCTTCCTCTTTTTCTTCATTTTTAATTTAGTCCTGCAAGTATTATCAAACTTGCACCACCTCCCCTAATAGTAAATCATGTAAATCAATATATCTAGACATGTGAAAATACGAATTACAGTATAGTACCTCCATTTATACCTCTATTTTTAACTTAGTCATGCAAGTATTATCAATCTTGCACCAACTGCCCTAATACTAAATCATGTGAATCAATAGTACACACATGTGAACATATAGTTATAAGCATGTGAATCAATAGCAATTAATTTCTCATTTATCCTCAGGTTAATTACCCGATTTAATCAATATAAACTCCAGGACATCAATTATTATCGAAATAAATGTCGATTTTCACTAACACTAATAATTCTAACACAATGGAACTATCAATTTCAACTTTAATCAACACGAACTTATTCATCATTAATATTATAATTCACAATATTAAACAACGGTGTCGCTTCTGTGAAAGAGGGGCTTTCAGATAAGGATTTCTCCTTATTGGCGCTCAATTAGGTGACCAAACCTCTCCTTGATAGAACTTCTAGACATTGTCAATATTGCAAATAATAATATGAATAACTTTGTCGTCTCAATTATTGATTTAATATTATGACAATAATTGAATAAAACTGAGTGGCTTCTCACGTAAGCATAAATAATCAAGGATACTGTACAATACCGTGTGCTACTATGCCACCACGCGTATTACTATGCTTCTATCACCGATTATTTTATGACAACTTGTTTAGTTTGAAATTTTTATCACCCTTAACTTTAACCCTTTCTCAATTTAACCATTTACTAAATAGAATAATTATAAGAAAATTGAATACTTTCATTTCATAAATTTTGGGGTCTCACACTTTAAGTCTCGCATTATAAACCTTTTATAAAAAGAGACTTGGGGGGCAATGTTCGGGCATAATCTGTCGACCCCTATACGGGCTGAAGGCCTGGATTCAGAAGGGTTTGCTGGGCCCAATGGGCCAAAGGTAGTAAGGAGATTGGTGGCGTTCAGGGTTGGGAAACCGAGTCCTTTGGGCCGAATTCCAAATCTGATTGTTGGTGTTCGGGGTCGGGCGACAGAGTCCTTTGGGCTGGAATCCAGACCAGTTTATAGGGGTTTGGATGGTTTGGGCTCATACAGATGGTTGTTCCTCGTATGGATTCTGATGTGATAAGGAGTTTAAATTACTAACGATTCCAATCCTAACCATATTTAAATACCAACTCCAAAGGTAAGTGTTTGGATTATATCCAACTTGCACCTTTTAAGCAGATTGAGTTGGACCTAGACATAGGGAACTGCCATGTTTAGGAGTCCTAATCCAATTCAAAAATTGGCTTTAGGATGATCAGAACAACTATAAATACAAGGCTTTACTTAAATTAACAGGTAATAACTTTTGAGCACTAAACACTAAAGCCTCCATTATTAAACCTTGTACTAGTTTATACTTATTCTCACACTGGAGCTATCACCCGACGGCACAAGCCGTCAATCTTCTTGTGTGATCTTGTTACTGTGCAAGTTTAAGCGCGTGGATTTGATGATTGGATGCGCTGGCGAAACTTGGCGTTAACATCAATTAAGGGAATGAGAAACATGTTGCTTTAATAAATGATTTCCGTCTAGCAGGTCCAAACACTTCAATTATGGAATTAGTAAAATCAATTTGATAGCTTTAATTTTGGAAACAGTTTGAGAACCATTAAATATGGAATATCAATTTAAAATATACGAATGGCGGCAACTCACTTAATTAATATTAGGATTTTAGTACTAAAGCACTTTCATATTTATTTTAAAATCTAAATTAATTTATTCCATAATTAATTAATCACTTCCATAACTCCCAATTAATTTATTCTATGATTATGGAAAAACCAATAATAAAAAACTCATATCCCAAGATTTATGGAAGCAATATTGGTTAGAGATATGAAATAGAATGAATCTTTTAAAAACTTATTTTCTAACCAACTCTATCAATCATGGAAAGTACTAACAATAAACATTTGAAAATATTTCTATATTTATTTTGAAATCCCAATTTATTTAAATTTACACTCACTAATTAATTTTCCAAAAATTACTCTAATTATTTAATCCATGCTAATTGATTCTAAAGATATGAAAATTTATTTGCTTAATCAATTTATGAAAAACTCAATCAATTAAAAAATTATGGAAAACTCCAATAATAAAAAAATCAATCCCAAGATATATAATTGGGGGGCGGTCCGGTGCACCTTATGACCGGTACCGTCCGGTGCATCCCTTTTTCTTTTTCTTTTTTTTAACAACAATTATGAGAATAATAAATAAAAAATAATAGAGCAAGTTTGAACAAAAAACTGTAAAAGAAAGTATATTTTTTATTGAAAAAACACTATAAAACACTGTAAACAGGGGTGCACCGGACGGTACCAGTCAATAGTGCACCGGACCGTTCCCCAACCCCAAGATATATGGTATCAAATTTTATAAAGAATCAAAATTTGTTTTCCAATTAAGTCTTTTAATTATGGAAAGACTTCAAAATTCACTTTTAATATTCGATCCTTATTATTTTGAAAACATAATTAAATATTTCCATATTTAATTAGCCATTTTAATTTATTAATTAACCACTTTAATTTATTTCATAATTAATTAAATTAGTTCCATAAATATATTCATGATGCAATGCAAAAATTAGGTCCATAATATATTCATGATACAATATAAATCCTAGAGTCTTGATTGAGATATAATTACAGCTAAGATCTTACATTTATTTCCTAATGACTCAAGTAATTTTTCAAGCTTTCATGTCTTCGATCCTTTAATAAATCAAAGCTCCAATAATTCTTTTATTATCCTGTAAATGCTTGAGTAAACATTTTAATACAATAGGAAAGTCATCATCAAAATCTAAGGTTAGAATATAACCAAGTCAACAAATTATATTTATTTAATTGTATATATAATCGTAATCCTAATCAATTTCTTGAAGAAATCATAAAACATTTTAATTTAAAAAATTAAAAGCACATTTTAAAGATTATGAACAACTTGTTTTAATACAAAATGAAGAAATTATTTATGAGTAAATTATTTTAATACAAAATAAATAAAAAAGTAATTTAGGCAAAATAATAAGTAACTGGTAAAAACAAACGAATGAGGCAATAATGGTTAGAACGTGAAGAGTAAAATGTGGGGTTTTAGATTAAGACCTAATGAATGAGGTTGCCACCCAAGAATCGAGACAATTCAAGACTATCCGAGTTGACCCACCTTCCAATTTGAGATAACTCAGAACTACCCAAGTTGAACCTATTCTTAGATTATATGTATGACCCCAACTTTTATGATTAAAGATTATTTTTTCTTGAAATATATTTTTGAATATTATGGTGTGGATTTGATATAATGTTATAGTTGTGTGTAATATTTATAAATTTTGCAAAGTAAGCAAGTTGTTATAAAATATTCTATTGGTCGGGGAATATTCGTTTTAACCGGGAATATTCGTACGATGGCATAACCATTGGTGGACCCAACAACGAAAGTATTGTCGGAGTTAGAAAACAACAGAAATTTCTTTTTTATAAAAATAATGGCGAAACTTTTACCGTTAAACTATTTAAATACCCGATGGTAAAAGTATAGTAATACGCGTGGTTACATAGTAGCACACGGTATTGATTATTGATGCTTACATAAGAAGTCACTCAGTTATACTCAATTATTGCTACAGTAATTACTGCATAATATCTCTCATATTATTGATTCAATTATTATCACAGTATCATCTGCATAATATTTTATATGTTTAAATCAATAATTGAGACGATAAAGTTATTCATAATATTATTTGCGTGCCTAAAAAGTTTTGTCGAGGAAATGGGTTTGGCCACCTAATTGCACGCCAATAGGGAGAAATCCTTATCGGAAAGCCCCCTCTTTCTTGGGAATGATCTGGTTGTTAAATATTGTGAGTTATAATATTAATGATGAATAAGATCGTATTGATAAAAGATGAAATTGATATTTCCATTGTGTTAGGATTATTAGTGTTAGTTGTCATTTATTTTGATAATAATTGATTTTTGGAGGTTAAATTGACCAATCGGGTAATTAATCGGATAAATGAGCAATTAATTGCTATTAGTTTACATACATATAATTATTTGATCACATGAATGGAACTATTGATTCACATGATGTACTATTAGGGGAGGTGGTACAAGTTTGATAATATATATGACTAAATTAAAAATGGAGGAAAAGATGAAGGTACTATACTGTAATAATTTGAGCCTCAAAACATGAAATTATCGAAACTATATTTTCCTATAAATAGAAGCTCAATCTTCTTTCATTCTGACCAATTCACCACAAGAGCAATTATAGAGAGAGAAACTATAGAGAGAAAGAAGAAGAGTAGTCTGCTACTTCACTATTCCAATATCCGGTCTTCTTCTAAGATAAGGGATATTATTTTTTTAGTATTCGTAAGAAATAATATTTTCTTCCATACTCTGTAGTATGTAAGTAATATTATTTCATTTTGTATTCCTAATTCTACACTCATTCTGTTAAAGTATTGCTTCTATACTACGTAAAATTAGTAGAATATCCTTGATATTTATGCTTCATCCAATATCTTTTCATGGAAATATTATTAAGAGCATTCTTGATAATTATTGATCTTTTCATACCAGAATATTGTTCATGAGGTACTATTCACAAAGTACTATTCACGGGGTACTATTCACAAAGTACTATTCCTGGGTACTATTCACAAAGTACTATTCACAGATACTATTCATAAATTATTATTTATGGGGTACTATTCACTCGGGTACTATTCACCCAGGGTACTATTCATAACAAAAATTGATTTCTTTTTCTGTTCAAATCATTTTTGTTATAATATTATTCTTGAATTTTACACCACAAAACAGTATCATGTTGACAATTTGGATATTATTGAATTCTGGATAAATTAAATTATAAATCTTTAAAAATTTATCCTTTGTTTTCTTTTAATTGAATTCTTATATCATTGTCATCATCCTCATGCTTATATTGTGATGAAAGTCATATGTGGCTTACGTGCATAGATGGACTGTCGATTGGTATGATTATGACCAGGGATTATTCGGTATAATCATGACCGTAATGTTATAAATGATAAAAGTCCCCATTGGCCCGTAGTGCATTGATGGACAGTTGTTGGTATGATCATGACCATTGGTGAAAACACGAATATCCTTGGCCCGTAGTACATGGATAATTTGTGGTCGTGATACTAATGAATATCCTTGGCCGTAGTGGAGGGATGATTCGATGATGTGGATTATTTATTAAGCTGAGTCTCAATGATAAAATTGATGATAAACTTTTAAATCATAGCAGATAGTAGATATCATGCTCTACTTGACTCTTCTAATGGATTGATTGTTCCACTACAGTTAAACTTGATGTTTATTGTATTTTATTAGTTTAACACTATTGAAGGCTAACGATAATTTATTCTTCATTATCTTAGTCATAATATTTCTTACTGGGCTAGTTGAGCTCACCCTTTTGCTTTCATTGTTCTCTTCAAGAAATGAGAACGTAGCCGGGACTAGTCAGGGAACGGAGTGATGGTCCGAGATTGTTGTTTTAGCAGTCTTCACTATTTAGCGTGATAATAAGTGTAATGAGGATTGAATTTGAGTTTAGATATTGTCTATGAAACAATATTCGTGTAAAAACTCTCAGCCCATGTTGTATAATTAAGTTTGTATTTGTATTCAGTACCATGTATTTGGTGACCCAAGATGGGTGATGTATACCTATTTTGGGGCCGTCACAGTTGGTATCAAAGCTTAGGGATATGATCCTTGGCTAAGATGTGAGACTAGAAATAGGAGGGGAGAGACGGGTAATTCCTTCTCTAGTATGACCTACCTAAGTTTATTTGTTATTTAATTGGTCGGTCAGAATATACGGATAATATGTGGCATGTCAATTAACCCTTGTTTTGTGGCAGTGTTTGAAAATGGCATCTGAAAATGTTGCGATCAACAATGAAGCACATGAGACCATTGAGTCACCAACGATCAATACCCAGGATAATGTGCAACAGGAAGATAATAATCCTCAGGTAAACTACAACACCGATCAAATGATGAACGATGGGATGTTCAGAGGCTTTATGCAATTCATGCAACATCAGGCGAGAGCGGCTCCTGTTCAAAATGCTGGTGGAAACACTGGCAACTCACAGATGGTCACCGCTAAGCAATTTAAGGAGCTGGGACTATCAGAGTTTTGAGGAAAGCCAAAACCACTTAAGGCAGAGATGTGGATAAAGCAGATCACCAAGATATTTAAGGTCTTGGGATGCTCCGAGGAGCAAAAGGTTCCCTTTGCCACCTTCATGTTGCGAGGAGAGGCATATTACTGGCGGAAATCTGTAAAGCATACTCAACCTGCCGCAATGAAGATGTCTTGGGAGAAGTTCCAAGAACTGTTAAACGACAAGTAATTTCCCAAAAGTATTCATCACATGAAGGAGGTAGAGTTCATCAAGCTGGAGCAAAATAATATGATCGTGTCGCAGTACGAAGTTAAGTTTGTCGAGTTGTCCCGGTTTGCGTCCCACTTAGTTGATAATGAGGAGAGAATGACGCGGATGTTTCTAAGAGGTTTAAAACCCGAGATACGTCAATACCTCATTTCTCACAAACTTTGCTTGTATTCAAATGTTGTAAATAAGGCTCAGTTATTGGAGTGCGATAATGAGTCAATCCAACTAAGAGAGAGCAGCCGACAAGTCGATAATACCAGTGGTAGTAGTCATTGAAGCGGTGAAAATAAACGTGGAGGTAATCAACATGCCAAAAATTGTAACCACTTTGGTGGTAATCATGGCCAAGACAATAGGAATGGAAATTTCAAGAAGAGGAGATTCAACAATGATGGAAAGACATCAGCACCAGCACCCGTTGATAAAGAAGGAGAACGACCACCGATCGTATGCTTCAAATGCTGAAGGGAGGGACACATCAGTCTAAACTTCATGATGCAGTCCAAAGCGTGTTACAATTGCAGAAAAGAAGGTCACCTAGCTCGATTTTGTCGTGCAGTGAAGCTAAGTCTAGTTGGGATGGTGACACCAAATGTCGTCCCAGAGAAGTCAAAGTCGGTAGTTCAAGGGAGGGCGTTATCGAGGAACCTGAACGAGGTTATTACGGGTAAGCTAATCATAATCTCTTGCGAAGTATATACCTTATTTTATATCGGTTCTACCCATTCTTTTATTTCTCCTACTTGCGCTCAACGTTTAAATTTAACTCCGGAGAAATTAGACTTTGACTTATTTGTTGAAACTCCGTTGGGAGAAACCTTCATTACATCCACTGTTTATAAGTCTTGTTTGATTCAAATCAGCAACCGCACGTTACTGGTCGATCTTATCTCTTTGAAAATACTTGCATTTGATGTGATTTTAGGGATTGATTGGTTAACTACTCATCATGCTAAAATTGATTATTTTCGTAAGGTTGTTAGCTTTCATATTCCTAACCAACCTATTATGCGAATTCAAGCAACTAAACCACTAAAGTCAATCACTGTCATATCAAGCCATAAAGCTATTCGTTTATTAAAAAACGGATGTCAAGCTTTCTTAGCTCATGTCACAGATTTAAACAAAAATACGTCATATTTGAATGATATTTCTATTGTTAATAAATTTCCTAACGTATTCCCTGAAGAACTTCCTGGCCTACCCCCAGAGCGTGAAATCAAATTATGTATCAGTCTTGAACCCGGTACAAAACCCATTTCCAATTCACATAACATAATTAATTCATATGTTCGTAACTAAACCATTTTCATGAAAAATACCAAATCAGTCCCAAAAAATTTTCTTTTCTAAGATTTAGCAGAATATAGTCCCATATTGAACATATATTTTTCTCAGGATTTTTAAAATTTATTAACTATTTTTCATATGGCCAAAAATGCCGAATATTTAGACATTTATCATAAATTGTACTGTTGTCCAAAAATTCCAAAATTTACAGGGTATACTCATGTTCTATACATGTACTCCCAATAAATATTTCACCAATTTTGGAGTTAACCGGAAGAAGTTATAAGAGTTTACTTTTAAAATAGTCTTTTCCCAAATTCATAACTCCTAATCTATACATCCAAAAATCGCCATTTTTGGACACAATCTAGAAAACTCAACAAATTATCATTTCAATTTTTTTCAGAATTTTTGAGGGTCAGCAAAATTACGAAACTGCAAATGGATTTTCGCCCGCCATGCGGTAATCCACGTAGACAGATCATTTCCACAATTTAATAAGGAATGAATACAAAGGATCATTCACCATGCCTGTGGTAATCCATATAGATAGGTTATTCCAACAGAATAATAAAGAATGGAATAACAGAAGAATTCACCATGCATGTGATAGACCGCATGCATGTGTTATTCCAATAGAATAATAAATAATAGAACTGTGTCATGTAATCCGCACGCATGTGATATTCTAATAGAATAATAAAGAATGGAACTAGGTCACATGCGTAATCCGCATAGATGGGATATTCCAACAAAAATAATAAAGAATGGAATAATGTAAGAATTTCACCACGCATACGATAGGCCATACAAACAAGCTTTATTCAAAATGAGAATAATAAAGAATAGAACCAGTCTCATGTAATCCATACGTATATGATATTCCAAATGTAATAATAAAGAATGGAATAATAGAAGAATTTCACCATATATGCGGTACTTTCATAAGATGCATTATTCCAACATAATAATAAAGAATGGAATAATAGAAGAATTTCACCATGTATGCAGATTGCTTGATAGACAAAGTTATTCCAACATAATAATAAAGAAGAATTTCACCATGTATGTGGTACTTAGCATGACGGAGTTATTCCAACATAATAATAAAGAATGGAATAATGTAAGCTCTCTTCATGAATCTGAAAGAAATAATACCCTTACCTTAGAAGAATCTTTGGATACTTTGGAATAGTGAGGTAGCAGACTTCTCTTCTTTTTTCTCTCTATAATTTCTCTCTATAATAATTTCTCTATAGCTTTAATGAATTGGTGAGAAATAAAGGAAGAATGAGCTTCTATTTATAGGAAAATATAGTTTTAATAATTGCATATTTTGGGGCTCGAAATATTACAATATAATATCTTCCCCTTTTTCTTCCTTTTTAATTTAGTCATGCAAGTATTATCAAACTTGCACCACCTCCCCTAATAGTAAATCGTGTGAATCAATAGTACAATCATGTGACTCAATAGTTCTAGACATGTGAAAATACGAATTACAGTATAGTACCTCCATCTATACCTCTATTTTTAACTTAGTCATGCAAGTATTATAAAACTTGCATCAACTCCCCTAATAGTAAATGAATGTGAATCAATAGTACACACATGTGAACAAATAGTTATAATCATGTGAATCAATAGCAATTAATTTCTCATTCATCCGGTTAATTACCCGATTGGTCAATATAACCTCAAGACATCAATTATTATCGAAATAAATGTCAATTTCCACTAACACTAATAATTCCAACACAATGGAACTATCAATTTCATCCTTAATCAACACGGACTTATTCATAATTAATATTATAATTCATAATATTTAACAACCAGGTCGTTTCCAGGAAAGATGGGGCTTTCCGATAAGGTTTTCTCTCTATTAACGCGCAATTATATGACCTAACCTCTCCTTGATAGAACTTCTAGACATTGTCAATATTGCAAATAAAAATATGAATAACTGTGTCATCTCAATTATTGATTATAAAATATTGTGAAAATAATTGAATAAAACTGAGTGACTTCTCATGTAAGCATCAATAATTAAAGATACTGTACAATACAGTGTGTTACTATGCAACCACGCGTATTACTATACTTTTATCACCGATTATTTTATGACAACTTGTTTACTTTGAAAAATTTTCACATATCACCCTTAACTTTAACCTTTTATCAATTTAACCATTTACTAAATAGAATAATTATAAGAAAATTGAAAACTTTCATTTTATAAAATTCGGGGTCTCACAACCTCCATCTATACCTCCATTTTTAACTTAGTTATGCAAGTATTATCAATCTTGCACCACCTCCCCTAATAGTACAAGAATGTGAATCAATTGTACACATATGTGAACAAATAGTTATAATCATGAGAATTAATTGCAATTAATTGCTCATTTATTCGATTAATTACCCGATTGGTCAATATAACCTCCAGACATCAATTATTACCAGAATAGATGTCGATTTCCACTAACACTAATAATCCCAACACAATTAAACTATCAATTTCATCTTTAATCAACACGAACTTATTCATCATTAATATTATAATTCATAATATTTAACAACCAGGTCATTCCCAGGAAAGAGGGGGCTTTTCGATAAGGATTTCTCCTTAATTGCGCGCAATTAGATGACCAAACCTCTCCTTCACAGAACTTCTAGACATTGTAAATATTGTAATTTAATAATATGAATAACTTTGTCGTCTCAATTATTGATTTAATAATATATCATATTATGCAGATAATACTGTGATAATAATTGAATCAATAATATGAGAGATAAGATGCAGCAATTACTGTAGTAATAATTGAGTATAATTGAGTGACTTATCACGTAAGCATCAATAATCAATACCGTGTGCTACTATGCAACCACGCCAGTATTCAGCACTTTACTACCGAATAGTTCAACAGTTTTAACGGTAACACTTTCGTCGTTATTTTTATAAAATGATAATTCTGTCGTTTTTCTAACTACGACAATACTTCCGTTGTGGGGTCCACCAATGATTGTGCCATCGTACAGATATTCCCCGACCAAACGAATATTTTATAAGAACTTGTATACTTTGCAAAATTTATAAATATTACCCACACCTATAACATTATATCAAATCCACACCATATTATTAAAAAAACAATCGAGAAATTTAAATCTTTATTCAAAAAATTTGGGGTCTCACAATCTCCCCTCCTTATGAAATTTCGCCCTCAAAATTTGTGTACGTACTTGGTAAGCCAAATAGGTGAGGATACCTTGACTTCATTTCAGATTCTAACTCCTGAGGTATAACCTTTGAGTGTCGAATATAATCCTTTTTATCCAAGATTTTAACACATATCTCCTCATACGTTAAATCTTCTACTATCTCGTCTAGTTCTAATTCAATAATGTAGTTCGGGGTGTCCACATATTTATTTAACATTGATACGTGAAAAATGTTATGAACACGTGACATACTTGGCGTTAAAACGAGTATATAGGTCACAGTTCCTACTCAATCGAGGATTTCAAATGGGCCAATAAAATCGAGGGTTGAGATTTCCTCTCTTCATCGATTCTTGCTTCTAGAATAATGCCCTCTTGAACCTTCTTCTTCACATTCATTAGCTCTGAGTATGTAGCTTGCACGGCTTTAACTTTATCGATTAAAGTTAATTCTGCTCATATATTTGATATCACCACGTGGGTCCTTAGAGTCTTTAACTCTATCTTCATCATTTGTAAGTTATACGAAATGGGTTTTTGTGTTAACAACATCGCACTCGTAAACGCATACGATCTTCTACTCAACGCGTTAGCTACCACGTTTGCTCTTCCACGATAATATTGAATGGTACGAATGTTGTGAGATCCTGAATTTTATGAAATGAAAGTATTCAATTTCCTTATAATTATTATTTATTTAGTAAGTGGTTAAATTGATAAAAGGTTAAAGTTAAGGGTGATATTTGAATTTTTTTCAAAGTAAGCAAGTTGTCATAAAAATAATCGATGGTAAAGTACAGTAATACACGTGGTTGCATAGTAGTACACGATATTGATTATTAATGCTTATGTAAGAAGTCACTCAGTTATACTCAATTATTGCTATAGTAATTGCTGCATCATATCTCTCATATTATTGATTCAATTATTGTCACAGTATCATCTGTATAATATGTTATATTATTAAATCAATAATTGAGACGGCAAAGTTATTCATGTTATTATTTTCAATATTGACAATGTCTAGAAGTTCTGTCAAGGAGAGGTTTGGTCACCTAATTACGCGCTAATAAGGAGAAATCTTTATCGGAAAGCCCCCTTTTTCCTGGGAACGACTTGGTTGTTAAATATTGTAAATTATAATATTAATGATGAATAAGTTCGTGTTGATTAAAGATGAAATTGATAGTTTCATTGTGTTGGAATTATTAGTGTTAGTGAAAATCGACATTTATTTCGATAATAATTGATGTTTGAGGTTATATCAACCAATCGGGTAATTAACTGTATAAATGAGCAATTAATTGCTATTGATTCACATGATTATAACTATTTTTTCACATGTGTGTACTATTGATTCACATTCATTTACTAATAGGGGAGTTGGTGCAAGATTGATAATACTTGCATGACTAAGTTAAAAATGGAGGTATAGTTGAAGGTACTCTACTATAATTAATTTTTTCACATGTTTAGAACTATTGAGTCACATGATTTACTATTAATTCACATGATTTACTATTAGGGGAGGTGGGGCAAGTTTGAAAATACTTGTAGGACTAAATTAAAAATGAAGAAAAAGAGGAAGGTATTATACTGTAATATTTTGATCCCCAAAACGTGCAATTATCGAAATTATATTTTCCTATAAATAAAAGCTCATTCTTCCTTCATTTCTCACCAATTCACTAAGACTCACAAGAGCAATTATAGAGAGAGAAGCTATATAGAGAGAAGCTATAGGGAGAAAGAAGAAGAGTAGTCTGCTACTTCACTACTCTAGTATCCAGTCTTCTTCTAAGGTAAGGGTTATTATTTTTTTATATTCTGAAGATATATTATTTTTCATATTCGTATGAATATTATTATCGTTCAATATTCATTATATTCGTTTAATATTCGTAAGGAATATTATTTCTGTTCAATATTCGTAAGGAATATTATTATCGTTCAACCGTTGTAAGTAAGGGGTTTCTGCCAGGGATAGTTTCTTAATTTTTTTGACCCTCAAAAATTCTAGAAAAATTTGAGATGATAATTTGATGAGTTTTCTAGATTGTCTCCAAAAATGGCGATTTTTGGATGTATAGATTAGGAGTTATGAATTCTATGGAAAAAGACTATTTTAAAAGTAAACCCTTATAACTCCTTGTGGTTAACGCCAAAATTGGTGAAATTTTTATTGGGAGTACATATATATAACATGAGTATACCCTATAAATTTCGGAATTTTTGGACAAAAGTACAGTTTATGATAAATGTCTAAATATTCGGCAGGTTTCGCCATATGAAAAATAGTAAATGAATTTTAAAAATTTCGAGAAAAATATATGTTTAATATGGGACTACATTCTACTAAATCCCAGAAAAGAAATATTTTTGGGACTAATTTGTTATTTTTCATGAAAATGGTTTAGTTACGAACATATGAATTAATTATGTTATGTGAAGTTGAAAAATTGGTAAATAGGATTTTATGGCTTGAAAATCCTATATAAGGTATATGCACATATTTGATGAGGGATTTGATCATTGGTGATGAAATCTTATGAGTATGGAATTTTTGAATGATTAAATGTATTATTTGGTAAAGTGTAAATAATTAAAATAAATTATTTATAAGTTTAAGAAATGATTAAAATATTGTTATACTATTAATGATATTAGATTATGAGATTATTAAGTGATTGATAACATTTTGATATTATTACCGGAATACTATTCATGAGTTACTATTTACGGGTTACTATTCACTCTAGTATTATTTACTCGAGTATTCGGGGCACTTTTCATGCCGGGGTACTATTTACGAGTTACTATTCACCCAGTTACTATTCACTCTAGTATTATTCACTCGGGTATTCGGGGCACTTTTCGTGCCGGGGTACTATTCACGAGTTACTATTCACCCGAAAAATATATTTCTTTTCTGTCCAAATTATTTTTGAGACATGAATATTATTATTGAATTTTACTCCACAAAGCAGTATCATGTTGACAATTTGGATATTTTTAAACTCTGGATAAATTTAAAGTCTTTAATATTTATCCTTGATTTCGTTTGATTAATGCTTATATCATTGTCATCATCCTCATACTTATATTATGATGAAAGTCATCTTTGACTTACGTGCATAGATGGACTGTTGATTATTGGTTTTACAGTTGTATATCTTTGGCTTACGTGCATAGATGAACTATTGATTATTGGTTTTATGGTTGTATATCTTTGGCTTACGTGCAAAGATGGACGGTTGATTATTGATTTTATAGTTGTATATCTTTGGCTTACGTGCAAAGATGAACTGTTGATCGAAAGCTTTGGCCCGTATTGAAAAGATGGACAGGTGTATGACATGATCATGACCACTGGTGATACTAACGAATATCCTTGGCCCATAGTGCATGGATAATTCAATGATGTGATTGGAAGGATCATGACCATTAGTTAATAGTTGAATGTCTTTGGCCGTAGTGTGCTGACAGACAATTGATAGGTATGATCATGACCATTGGTTTTATAGTTGAATATCTTTGGCCAGTAGTGCAAAGGTAGACAACTAATTTGTATGATCATTATTATTACATTTGAATATCTTTAGCCTTTGGGGTAAGGATATTGAGTAAACGTTCTATTAAGCCTTTGTGGCAAAGTGGAACTATCGATTTACATGATTATAAATATGAATTGTGGATTTAACTATAATCTTTGGTGGTTCAGGTGAAGACAGGTAATGAGAGTTCTTTTTATCTTGGGTATAACAAAGAACTGTTGATAAGTATTACAGGAATAAAATATTAACGATGAACTTTTAATCTAGAGGAGATAGTAGACATTATGTTCTACTTGACTCTTCTAATGGATTTCTTATTCCGCTGCAGTTGTTGATCTAAAACTTGTTGTCTATGGTATTCTATCAGTTGTTATACTGTTGAAGGTTAAGGATAATTTATTATCCATTATCTTAGTCATAATATTTCTTACTGGGCTAGTTGAGCTCACCCTTTTTTTTCACTGTTCTCTTCAGGAAATGAGAATATAGCTGGGATGAGTCGGAGAACAGAGTGATGGTCCAGATGGTTGTTTTAGTAGTCCTCACTATTCTGTGAAATAGTGTGATAATAATTGTAATGAGGACTCCATTGAGAGTGGATATTGTCTAGAAGGCAATATTCTTGTTTAAACTCTCAGCGTATGTTTGTCGTATTTTACACGACAGTTGTATAATTAAGTTTGTAGTTGAATTTTGTACCATGTATCTGGCGACTCAAGATGGGTGATGTATACCTATTTTGGGGGTGTCACAGTTGGTATCAAAGCTTAGGGACATGATCCCTGGCTAAGATGTGAGACTAGAACTAGGAGGGGAGAGACGGGTAATTCCTTCGCTAGTATGACCTACCTAAGTTATTTGGTATTTAATTGGTCGGTCAGAGTATATGGATAATATGTGGCATGTCAATTAACCCTTATTTTGAAACTATATTTTAGAATAATATCTGAAATATAGGAGATGAGAAATGGGAAAATCATGATAGAGAGAAAATAACCGAGAAGGTACAATCTGAAAAGAAAGCAAGGTATTCTCATCTCTTCGAACTACCAGTTATGTAAATTTTGAGGGCGAAATTTCATAAGGAGGTCTCAAAATTTCATAATTCGGGGTCTCACAATCTCCATTCCTTATGAAATTTCACCCTCGAAATTTACGTACCTGGTAGTTCGAAGAGATGAGAATACCTTGCTTTCTCTTCGGATTGTACCTTCCCGATTATATCCTCTGTATCATAATTTTCCCATTGCTCACCTCCTGTATTTCAGATATCATTCTAAAATATACCTTCAAAACAAAGGTTAATTGACATATCACAAATTATCAACTTATCAAGTAAAAATTTTAGCTTAGGTAAGTCACACCCTAGTGAAGTATATTACTCGTCTCTCCCCTCCTAGTTCTAGACTAATATCTCCACCAGCGACCATATCCCTAAGCTTTGATACCAATTGTGACGCCCCTAAAAATAGGTCCACCCGACCAATTCTGAGTCACCAGATATCACTCTATAAAAATCAAATACAACTTCATTTATCTGTTTGTTGAGCGTCAAATGCAGATGCGACAATAGATAAGTTGTGAGTTTCATACAAATGTATGTAACTCTCATGGTGCCTCGACCACAACCTTACAATAGATCGTTACATAAAAAAGTACAAATCGATAACCTGCTTTAAAATTAAAATCTTTGGGAAGTGCTCAAGGAAACTTTCAGACATGGGAGGCCATGAATCTAAGTTATGATAGATATCATATGCCTAGAGAATTATCCTTGGTTGATCTAATAGACCCCAAAGAAAAACGAGAAGATTACTATCATGTTCCTTCTAGTGATGAGTCTTCTTTTGACATATAATTATCTCAGTTGTCTCCAAGTGACAATTATATTTCAAATATACTCCAAGATCATATAGGTAGTGCTCGTAGATATACTCAGTAAGGTGGATGTGCACAACCCCGCTTATGATAACACGAGATTGTATGTCATTAGACATCTTGTATGATAGTGGCAAAACACCCTTCCAAAGTTGGGTTCTCATCATCCTATTGTTGTTCACCAAAATCAATTATTAAGTGAAATACGACACGCACATCTTAGGTCCTCAATGCAATTATATATTGCATGTCATGCCGTTTTATAATGTATTGAGAAACTTCAACAGTCTCGAACCATCCCACTATTTCCCTGTTATCCCCGCTCGACCCAACTAAAGTCTTTTTACCTGAAAGGAATTTTGAAGTAAAAAGGTGAGCACAACTAACCCAGTAAGAATATCATGACTAAAGATAATTAAATTATCAATAGCCTTCATCAGTAATAAATCAAAGATTTAGAACATAGGGTAGATGATAAAACTTTTCAACCATAGTTGCAGCGGAACGAGCAATCCATTAGAAGAGTCAAATAGACCATCAGGTCTATTATCTCCTCCATGTTAAAAGTCCACCAATAATGTTTTGTCCCTGTAACATCAATCAACAATTCCTATCCACAATCATATGAATAACTCATAATCATAATTGTGATTCTGAATTCCTTTTTGCACCCAGGATGAAGATAATTTACATCACCTATCTTCACCTGAAACATCAAAAATCATGGTTATACCAAATCACAATTCCTGCTCATAATCATACTAATAAATTCATCTTTGCACTACGGCCAAAGATATATAACTTTATAACCAATAATCAACAGTTCATCTTTGCACTACAGGCCAAAGATATACAACTGTAAAACCAATAATGCTGAGACTCAACTTAATAGTATCACGACCACGACTTATCCATGCACTACGGGCCAAGGATATTCGTGTTTTCCATTACTTATGATTATTATACCAATAATCCTCGGTCATAATCATACCAAGTCCATCTATGCACTACGGGCCAAAGATGACTTTTACCACATCATTTATAACATTACGGTCATGATTATACCGAATAATCCCTGGTCATAATCATACCAAGTCCATCTATGCACTACAGGCCACAAATGATTTTCAACATAACACAAGCATGAGAATGATGACAATGATATAAGCATTAATCAAACGAAAACAAGGATAAATATTAAAGACTTTAAATTTATCCAAATATTATCAATCACTTAATAAACTCATAATCTAATATTATTAATATTATAACAATATTTTAATCACTTCTTAAACTTATAAACAATTTATTTCAATTGTTTACACTTTACCACATAATGCATTTAATCATTCAAAATGCCATACTCATAAGATTTTATCACCAATGACCAAATCCCTCATCAAAAATCTCCATATACCCTATATAGGATTTTCAAGCCATAAAATCATATTTACCAATTTTTCAACTTCACGTAACATATTTAACTCATATGTTCGTAACTAAACCATTTTCATGAAAAATACCAAATCACTCCCAAAAATATTTCTTTTATGGGATTTAGCAGAATATAGTCCCATAATGAACATATATTTTTCTCGAAATTTTTAAAATTCATTTACTATTTTTCAAAAATCAATTTCTAATTAATTCCTTAAGAAATTAGCCACCTCAAGTTTAACTCCAGAAATTCCCAAATCTTGAGAAGATCTTTCACATGTTAACGTGAGCTTCCAGTTTATATTTCATGGTCACACGAGTTATAGAACTCTAGTTATAGCATTTTTTATCGAAAAAATCTAAATATTAAAATGGTCATAACTTGCTCATTTTAAGTCGGAATGAGCTCATTTTTGGAAAGGAGGTACTTTATACCATATGCTTTCATGTCCCAAAAGGCCAAAATTTTTCTCACAAATTAAGTGATCGAAAATGCCCTTTTAAAATTCTGGACAATAGCTTTTTAAGCATTTCCAGATTTTTCATCCTTTACTAAAATCATTCCACATGAAAATCTGTAAATCCTTTTTAAGTGATTCCACTTGGATAAGTTAGGAAACTCATTAATCTAACTCTAGGACTTGACCACACTCAAAAATTCAAAATATAATAGGAGATATGGTTAATTGAATTTCATGTTCCATTTTCAGCAAAATCTGATTTTCAACTCTTTGTGATTTCTAAGAAACTTTCATGTTTTCACATAATAACTAACATAACTCATCATAACACTTACTAATATTACATATACCCATGATTTTCATCAGTCCAATGCTTTTATTATGACTCTCATCATAATCAACGTAAACATATCATTTCCATAATTTATTAAGGAATGAATACAAAGGATCATTCACCATGCATGTGGTAATCCACATAGACAGGTTATTCCAATAAAATAATAAAGAATGGAATAACAGAAGGATTCACCATGCGTGCAATAGACTGCATGATGATAGGTTATTCCTAATAGAATAATAAAGAAACGAAACCGAATTCAAAGCGTGATCCACTTGCCGGCGAGGATATTCAAATGTAATAATAAAGAACGAAACCGAGTTAAAGCGAAATTAAGACCAAGCGAGGATATTCCAACGAATAATAAATAATGGAACTAGGTCTAGCGTAAGCGCACGTATTTAGATATTCTTACGAGAATAATAAATAATGGAACCAGTCCTAAAAAATGCATGACGAGGATATTAAAGCGAGAATAATAAAGAACGGAATAATAGAAGAATTTCACCATGTATAAGTTTTTTTGCATATCTGAGTTATTCCAACATAATAATAAAGAATGGAATAACAGAAGAATTTCACCTAGTATGCGGTACTTCGCATAGACAGGTTATTCCAACAGAATAATAAGGAATGGTTAACAATAGCTCTCTTCATGAATTTGAAAGAAATAATACCCCTTACCTCAAAAGAAGACTAGATACTGGAATAGTGAGGTAGCAGGTGTGACGCCCCCAAAATTAGGTATACATCACCCATCTTGGGTAGTCAGATACATGGTACAGAATTTAAATACAACTTACTAATATAACTGTCGTGTACAATACGACAAAACTGTGAGTTTGAATACAAATATTGTCTATTAGATATTATACAAACTCAAAAGGAGTCCTCATTACAATTATTATCACACTATTTCACGCGAATAGTGAGAGGACTACTAATGCTATCCTCTCGGACCATTACTCCGCTTCCCAGGCTCGTCCCAATTTATGTTCTCATTTCACAAGAGAACGGTGAAAGAAAGAAAGGTGAGCTCAACTAGCCCAAAGAAAAATATTATGACTAAGATAATGCGAAATAAATTATCAATAGCCTTCAACATTGTTAAACTAATAAAATATAATAAACATCAAGTTTAAGCTAATGAATGAACAAGCAATCCATTAAAAGAGTCAAGTAGAAAATAAAATCTACTATCTTTTATGATTTAAAAGGTTTTTCATCACTTGTTATAAATTTGAGACTCGCCTTTAATAAATAATCCACATCATCGAATCACCCCCGCACTACTTTTCAAGGATATATTTTTAGTATCACGACCACAATTATTCCCGCACTACGGCCAAGAATAATTGTGTATTCATTAATGGTCATGATCATGCCAACAACTCGTCCATCAATGCACTACTACCAATTTGAGGACTTTTACCACATCATTTGTAACATTACGGTCATGATTACACCGAATAATCCTCAATCATAATCATACCAAGTCCATCCATGCTCTACAAAGCCACGAGATGACTTTAAAAAAATATATAAACATGAGGATGATGACAATGATATAAGAATTCAATAAAACAAGTTCAAGAATTAAGTTATTCAGAACTAATAACATCAAAACTGCTAACAATACGATATTGCTTTGTAGTAAAATTCAAGAATGATCGGAAGAATATTTCCATGAAAAGATATCGGATGAAACGCAAATATCAAGGATATTCTACTAATTTCATGGAGTATAGAAATCAAAGTTTTAACCAATTGGGTATAATAAAGAATGGAATAACAAAAGAAATCACCATGCATGCGATAGACCGCATGCCGTGTTATTCCATAGAATAATAAATAATGGAACCAAAGTCGAAAATTCACAATCGATGGGATGTTCCAACATAATAATAAAGATGGAACCCGGATCCTGTAAAACACATGATAGGATATTCCAATGTAATGATAAAAAGCGGAACCAGTCCTGTAAAACACATGCATGTGATGTTCCAACAGAATAATAAAGATTTTAACCAGTCCTGTAAAACACATGCATGTGGATGTTCCAATGAATAATAGAAAATGGAATAAAAGAAGAAGATCACCAAGTATAGGGGATTCCACAGTATACAAAGTTATTCCAACAGGATAAATAAGAATGGAATAACAAAAGAAGTTCTCTTCATGAATACAAAGAATAACACCCCTTACGGGTACAACAAATAATATTCCCTACCTTAGAAGAACTGAATATTGGCAAAGTGAAGTAGCGAATACTTTTCTTCTTTCTCTCTATAGTTTCTCTCTCTAGTTTTTCGGTGAATTGTAGAAGAAAATAATGAAGGAATGAGCTTCTATTTATAGGAAAATAGAATGCATAGTAATTAATCCATGAATCGGTCCAGATTGATTTACTTTAATCGATTTCATCCATATTTAAAGCAAAATCTTTTAAATAAAATATAATATATTCTACTTATATAAAAACATTTTATTATGCAAACACTATGCAACACTATGCAAAACACTATGCAAAACACTATACATAAGAAAATATAATATATTTTATATATAGAATAACTTTAATAAAGTATTCAGTTTTATATAAAAAGATGTTTATGTTTTATTACATTAATAATACTGAATAAAACAAAAGCGTCATTATCGCTATAATAATTCATATTATTAATCGACAATAATGGAATCAAACCGAGTGACTTCTCACATAAGCATCAATAATCAATACCGGTATTGCTACTATGCAACCACACATATTACTGTACTTTTACTACCGAGTAGTTCAACAGTATCAACGGTAAAACTTCCACCGTTATTTCAATAAAATATTTTTGTCGTTTTCAATAATTCTGTTGTGGGGTCCACCAATGATTGAGCCACAGTAAGAATATTCCTTGCTAAACCTAATATTCCCCACCAATCGAATATAATATAACCACTGCATACATACTTTGTAAAATTTATAAATATTACCCACAACTAAAACATTATATCAAATTATTCCATAATATTCAAAAATAATATTTATAGAAAATTCATCTTTATTTATAAAAGCTTGGGTCTTACAACCTCCCTTCTTATGAAATTTAGCCCTCGAAATTAGGGTACGACTGGTATGTCGAAGAGGTAAGGATACCTTGATTTCATTTGATTCTAACTCCCAAGTCATTTCCTCAACATCGTGGTTCCTCCACAAAACTTTGACTTGAGGTATAACCTTGGGCGTAGAATATGTTCCTTCTTATCCAAAATTTGAACAGAACCTCTTCATACGCCAAATCTTCCGCTATTTCATCCTGTTCTAACTCAATAATATGGTTCGGTCTTTCACATATTTTACGTAACATGGATATGTGAAAAACGTTATAAACACGAAGACATATTTGGCGGTAAAAGCGAGTCTATAGGCCACGCTTCCTACTCGATCGAGGATTAAAATGGACCGATGAATCGAGGATTAAGTTTTCCTCTCTTTCCAAATCTTGTAACTCCTTTCCATGGAGCAACTCTTAACAACACATGATCTCCTATATCGAATTCCACGTCCTTTCGATGAAGATCAACATAACTCTTTTGTCGATTTTGTGAGGTTTTTATACGTTGTCGGATCGTTTGAATCTTTTCCGTAGTCATATGTACCAACTCTGGTCCCAACAACGTTGCTTCACCCACCTCATCCCAGCATACTAGAGAACGACACTTTCTTCCATACAACGCTTCGAATGGAGCCATGCCAATACTTGCTTGATAACTGTTGTTGTAGGAAAACTCCACCAATGGTAAGAACTTGTCCCAACTCCCCTTGAAATCAAGGACACAGAGTCTTAATAGATCTTCAAGAGTTTGAATAGTCCTCTCGATTGTCCGTCCGTCTGAGGATGATATGCCTAGCTAAATCGTAAGTCTGTGCCTATAGCTTTTTGCAAACTAACTTAAAATCGTGAAGTGAATCTTGGGTCTCGATCAGAAACTATGGATACCGGCATACCATGCGAGTCTTACAATCTCGTTTATGTACATACGAGCAAGACGTTCAAGTGTATAAGTTTCTCGTGTCGGTAAGAAATGAGCGCGGAACTTGGTCAATCTATCAACAATGACCCAAATCGCATCAATGCCTTGAGAAACCTTAGGAAGACCGTGAATTGAAATCCATGGTAATGTGCTCCCACTTCCATTACGGAATTTCAAGTGGTTGCAATGGACCTTTTGGTACTTGATGCTCGCTTTAACTCGTTGACAAGTTAAACACCTTGAGATAAATAAATATATTTCTCTCTTCATATTGCTCCACCAAAATGTATGGCCGAATATCATGATACATTTTGGTACTCCCAGATGGATTGCAAATGGTGTGTTGTGCGCCTCCATCGTGATATTATACTTTAAATCGTGGTCGTTAGGAACACAAAGTCCGGAGTTGACTCAAAGTATTCCTTCTTCATCGATTCTTGCTTCCGCAGATAGCACCTCTTACACTTTATTCCTCATACGCATCGGCTCCAGTGTCCGTAGCTTGAGCAGCCTTTAACTTTATCGATTAAAGCTCGGTTCTACTCGTATATTCGCTATCATCACATGCGCTCGAGTCTTTAACTCTATCTCCATCCTTTGCAAGTCACACAAAATGGGCCTTTACGTTGACAATAACGCACTCATACTTGCATATGATCTTCTACTCAATCGTCGGCTACCACGTTCGCTTTTCCAGGATGGTATTGGATGGTATGATCATAATCTTTCAATAGTTCAAGCCAACGTCGTTGTCGCATGTTGAGTTCCTTTTGAGTGAAGAAATATTTGAGGCTTTTATGATCCGTAAAGATTTCCACTTTCTCCCATACAAGTAATGCCTCCAAATTTTAAGTAAAGACAACACCGCTAACTCCGGATCATGAGTAGGATAATTCCTCTCATATTCTTTGAGTTCTCGCGAGGCATAAAGGCTATAACTTTTCCATGTTACATGAGAACACATCCCAACCCTTTGCCTCAAGCATCATCAGATGACAAATCCTCCGAGCAGATGGTATTGTCGAACAGTCTTGAAATAATTCTCCTCTTGAGTTCTTGAAAACTCTTCTCAAATTCTTCGTTCCAACCGAACTTTGTATCTTTTCGAGTCACCGAGTCAATGGAGTAGCGATTCAAGAAAATCCTTCCATGAATCTCCGATAATAACCAAATAAACCGAGAAAGCTACGTGCTTCTAATCATCGATTTAGGTTGTTCCCGACTTTGAATAGCTTCAATCTTTCTTTGGGTCAACAGATATTCCATGACTTGATACCACGTGCCTAAGGAATGCTACTTCTTGACGCCGAACTCGCATTTCTTCAACTTGGCATAAAGTTTATATTCACGAAGCTTTTGGAGTGTCGACCTCAAGTGTTGCTCATGATCTTCACGGCTTTTGGAATAAATAAGGATGTCATCAATAAAGACGACCACAAAGTGATCTAAATATTCCTTGAATACTCGGTTCATCATATCCATGAAGGCGTTAGGAGCATTAGTCAATCCAAAGGACATGACTAGGAATTCATAATGCCCGTCTTCGGAGTTCTCGAAGCCGTCTTTGGAATGTCGGTGATTCTAATCTTCAATTGGCGATATCCTAACGAAGATCAATCTTTGAAAAGAATTTGGCTCCTTATAATCGGGTCAAACAGTCATCAATACGTGGCAATGGATACCTATTTTTGATGGTGACATGATTCAACTCCCGATAATCAATATAAAGTCGCATACTTCCATCTTTCTTCTTCACGAATAGAACAGAGCACCCCAAGGAGAAGTACTAGGATGAATAAAGCCAATGTCTAACAATTCCTGCAGTTGGGTCTTTAACTTCGAAGTTCAATAGAGCCATTCGATATGGGGCTTTGGAAATAGGTTTTGTCTGGGGTTCAAGGTCGATACAAAATTCAATTTCACGCCTCGGGGTAGCTGTAAGTTCTTCTGAATACGTCGAAATTTATTAACAATAGAAATATCGCTCAAAATCGGCGTATTTTTGTTTAAATCATGATATGAGCTAGAAAGCTTGACATCCGCTTTTCAATAAACGAATAGCTTTATGGCTTGAGATGACCGTGATTGATTTTAATGGTTTGGTCATTTGAATTAGCATAATAGGTTGATTAGGAATATGAAAGCTAACAACCTTACGAAAACAATCAATTTTTGCATGATAAGTAGTTAACCAATCAATCCCTAGAATCACGCCAAATGCAAGTATTTTTAATGAAATAAGATCGACGGTGTAATGTGAGGGTACCGATTTGAACCAAACAAGACTTATAAACAAGTGGATGTAATGAAGGTTTCTCCCAACGGAGTTTCCATGATAAGTCAAAGTCTAATTTCTCCGGAGTCAAATTTAATCGATGAGCGCAAGTAGGAGAAATAAAAGAATGGGTAGAACCGGTATCAAATAAAGTATAAACTTCATTAGAGTTTATGATAAGCTTACCCGTGATGACCTCATTTGGGTTCCTTGCTCTCTGGGAGGTCATAACAAACGCTCTCCCTTGCACTACCGGTTTTGACTTTTCTGGGACGGCATTTGGTGCCTCCATCCTAGTTGAATTTGTCTTCGGTAAACGACAAAATCGAGCTAAGTGACCTTCTCTTCCACAATTATAACATGCTTTGGACGGTATGGCACAGTTTGGACTGATGTGTCCCTCTTCTCCGCATTTGAAGCATATGATAGGTGGTCTTTCTCCTTCCTTAACAACGGGTCTTTGGTCTTTGACGTCTTTCCATCATTGTTGAATCTCCGTTTCTTGAAATGTCCATTCTTATTGTTTTAGTACCCGATTACCACCGGTGGTTACCATATCCGCCCGGCATTGATTCCCTCCACGCTTGTTGTCACCGCTTGATAACTACTCGCCGGGTATTATAATTTTGCCGATCGCTCTCTTTTAGTTATATTGACTCGTTATCGCTACTCCACTAATCGAGCCCTATTTACAACATCTGAATACAAACACGCTTTATGAGAAATAAGATGTTGACGTATCTCCACTTCAAACCTCTTAAAAACATTCGTGCCATTCTCTCTTCATTATCCACCAAGGGGCCTTGGCGAAACCGTGATAACTCCACAAATTTTGCCTCGTCATTGCATACACTGGTCATATTGTTTTGTTCCAACTTGATAAACTCCACCTCCTTCATGTGGCGAATACTTTCGTGAAAGTATTTGTCGTTAAACGACTCTGGAACTTCTCCCAAGATATCTTCAAGATAAATGAATCATTTCTCCGCGCAACATAAAGGCGTGAAGGGAACCTTTGCTCCTCTGAGCATCCCAAGACATCAAATATCTTGGTAATCTACTTTATCCATGCTTCCGCTTGAAGTGATTTTGGCTCTCCCTTAAACTCTGTGGTCCCAGCTCCTTGAATTGTTTAGCGGTGACCTTGAGAGTTTTCCATGTTTCCACCTACGTTTTGGGCAGAGTCGCTCTACTTCTTTTTGTGATAAATTGCATAAAGCCTCTAAACATTTGATCATTCATCATTTGGTCAAGTTATTGTTTGCATGAGGATTGTCGCCTTCGATGCACATTATCCTCGATTATTGATATGTGGTGAATCAACGATCGCTTTGTGCTCCATTCCTATTCTCAACATTCTCGGATGTCATTTTCAGATCTTCGCCACAAAACAAAAGATTAATTGACATGTAACAATTATCTTTATATTACGATCGACCAATAAAATAGCACATAAACTTAGGTAGGTCATACTAGCGAAGGTATTCCCGTCTCTCCCTCCTAGTACTATTCTCACATCTTAGCCAGGATCATATCCTAAGCTCTCGATACCAACCGTGGCGCCCCAAAATTAGGTATACATCACCCATCTTGGGTAGTCGATACATGGTACAAATTTAAATACAACTTACTAATATAACTGCCGTGTGTAAATACGACATAACTGTGAGTTTGAATACAAATATTGTCTACTAGATATTATACAAACTCAAAAGGAGTCCTCATTACAATTATTATCACACTATTTCACAGAATAGTGAGGACTACTAATGCTATCCTCTGGACCATTACTCCGTTTCCCGACTCGTCCCAGCTATGTTCTCATATCCTGAAGAGAACAGTGAAAGAAAGGGTGAGCTCAACTAGCCCAGTAAGAAATATTATGACTAAGATAATGTAGAATAAATTATCAATAGCCTTCAACATTGTTAAACTGATAAAATATAATAAACATCAAGTTTAACTGCAGCGGAACAAGCAATCCATTAAAAGAGTCAAGTAGAAAATAAAATCTACTATCTTTTATGATTTAAAAGGTTTTTCATCATTGTTATAAGTGAGACTCAACTTTAATAAATAATCCACATCATCGAATCACCCCTGCACTACGGCCAAGGATATTCTTTAGTATCACGACCACAATTATTCCTGCACTACGGGCCAAGAATAATTGTGTATTCATTAATGGTCATGATCATGCCAACAACTGTCCATCAATGCACTACGGCCACTGAGGACTTTTACCACATCATTTGTAACATTACGGTTATGATTACAATCGAATAATCCTCGGTCATAATCATACCAAGTCCATCCATGCTCTACAGAATTACGAGATGACTTTAAAAAAAATATAAACATGAGGATGATGACAATGATATAAGAATTCAATAAAACAAGTTCAAGAATAAAGTTATTCAGAACTAATAACATCAAACTGTCAACATGATCTTTGCTTTGTAGAGTAAAATTCAAGAATGATCGGAAGAATATTTCCATGAAAAGATATCTTTGGATGAAACGCAAATATCAAGGATATTCTACTAATTTCATGGAGTATAGAAATCAAAGTTTTAACTAACCGGGTATAATAAAGAATGGAATAACAAAAAGAAATCACCATGCATGCGATAGATCAAGACAAAGCAAAGTTATTCCAATGAATAATAAATAACGGAACCAGTCGGTGAAATTCACACCGAAGCGGATGTTCCAACAAAATAATAAAGATGGAACCGCATCCGGTGTAAAACACACGATAGGATATTCCAATGTAATGATAAAAATGGAACCAGTCCTGTAAAACACACGCATGTGATGTTCCAACAGAATAATAAAGATTTTAACCGGTCCTGTAAAACACACGATGAGGATGTTCCAAATGAATAATAGAAAAATGGAATAAAAGAAGAAGATCACCAAGTATAGGGGATTCAGCAGATACAAAGTTATTCTAATGAATAAATAAGAATGGAATAACAAAAGAAGTTCTCTTCATGAATACAAAAGAATAACACCTTACGAGGTACAACAAATAATATTCCCTACCTTAGAAGAACTCGAATATTGGCAAAGTGAAGTAGCGAATAATTGTCTTCTTTCTCTCTATAGTTTCTCTCTCTAGAGTTTCAAAGAATTAATTAAAGAAAATAATGAAGGAATGAGCTTCTATTTATAGGAAAATAGAATGCATAGTAATTAATCCATGAACGGTCCAGATTGATTTACTTTAATCGACGGTCCATATTTAAAACAAAATCTTTTAAATAAAATATAATATATTCAATTTATATAAAAACATTTTACTATGCAAACACTATGCAACACTATGCAAAATACTATGCATAATAAAATATAATATATTTTATTTATAGAATAACTTTAATAAAGTATTACATTTTTTATAAAAGATGTTTCGCTTTTATTACGTTAATAATACGAATAAAACAAAACGTCATTATCGTTATAATAATTCATATTATTAATCGTGAATAATAGAATCAAACCGAGTGACTTCTCACATAAGCATCAATAATCAATACCGGTATTGCTACTATGCAACCACACGTATTACTATACTTTTACTCTTAGAGTAGTTCAACAAGATCAACGGTAAAACTTCCGCCGTTATTTCAATAAAATATTTTTGTCGTTTTCAATAATTCTGTTGTGGGGTCCACCAATGATTGAGCCGTTGTACGAATATTCCTTGCTAAACCGAATATTCCCCGACCAATCGAATATAATATAACCACTTGCATACTTTGCAAAATTTATAAATATTACCCACAACTATAACATTATATCAAATTATTCCATAATATTCAAAAATAATATTTATAGAAAATTCATCTTTATTTATAAAAGCTGGGGTCTTACAGCAAGCTTCTCTTCTTCTTTCTCTCTATAGATTTCTATCTATAATAATGGCTCTAAAGCTTTAGTGAATTGGTGAGAAATGAAGAAAGAATGAACTTCTATTTATAGGAAAACATAGTTTCAATAATTACACATTTTGGGGCTCGAAAAATTACAGTACAATACCTCTAACTTTTCTTTCATTTTTAATTCAGTCCTGCAAGTATTATCAAACTTGCACCACATCCCCTAATAGTAAATAATGTGATTCAATAGTTCAATCATGTGAATCAATAGTTATAATCATGTGAAAATACGAATTACAGTATAATACCTCCATCTATACCTCCATTTTTAACTTAGTCATGCAAGTATTATCAATATTGCACCAACTCCCCTAATAGTAAGTGAATGAGACTCAATAGTACACACATGTGAACAAATAGTTATATAAGCATGTGAATTAGTAGCAAATAATTGCTCATTTATCCGATTAATTACTCGATTTATCAATATAACCCCTAGACATCAATTCTCATCGGAATAGATGTCGATTTCAACTAAAACCAATAATCCCAACACAATGGAACTATCAAATTCATCTTTAATCAACACGAACTTATTCATCATTAATATTATAACTCACAATATTTAACAACCAGGTCGTTCCCAGGAAAGAAGGGACTTTTCGATAAGGATTTCTCCTTATTGGCGTGCAATTAGGTGACCAAACCTCTCCTTGACATAACTTCTAGACATTGTAAATATTGCAATTTAATAATATGAATAACTTTGTCGTCTCAATTATTGATTTAATAATATATCATATAATGCAGATGATACTGTGGCAATAATCGAATCAATAATATGAGAGATATGATGCAACAATTACTGTAGCAATAATTAAGTATAACTGAGTGACTTCTCAAATAAGCATCAATAATTGATACCGTGTGCTACTATACAACCACGCGTAATTTATCACCGATTATTTTATAACAACTTGCTTACTTTGCAAAATTTTCACATATCACCCTTAACTTTATCCTTTATCAATTTAACCATTTACTAAATAGAATAATTATAAGAAAATTGAATACTTTCATTTCATAAAATTCGGGATCTCACAATCTCCCCTCCTTGCTTTCTAAGAAACTTTCATGTTTTCCCATAATAACTAACATAACTCATCATAACACTTACTAATACTACATATACCCATAATTTTCATCGGTCCAATGCTTTTTTTATGACTCTCATCATAATCAACGTAAACAAATCATTTCCATAATTTAATAAGGAATGAATACAAAGGATCATTCACCATGCATGTGGTAATCCACATAGACAGGTTATTCCAACAGAATAATAAAGAATGAAATAACATAAGGATTCACCATAAATGCGATAGACCCGCATGAACGTGTTATTCCTAACAAAATAATAAAGAATGGAACCGAGTCGAGGCAAAATTACACCCAAGCAAGATATTCCAATGTAATAATAAATAATAGAACCGTCCCACGTAACGCACGCAGACATGATATTCCGATGAATAATAAATAATGGAACCAGTCCTGAAAATGCATGACGGGATATTACAGCGTAATAATAAAGAACGGAATAATAGAAGAATTTCACCATGTATGCGATTACCCATTATGAGCGAGTTATTCCAACATAATAATAAAGAATGGAATAACGTAAGAATTTCACCATGTATACTGTAGAGTTCAAGGCAGATATCTGATTATTCCAACGAAATAATAAGGAATGGAATAACAATAGCTCTCTTTATGAATACGAAAGAAATAATACCACTTACCTCAAAAGAAGATTTGGATCTTCGGAATAGTGAGGTAGCGGACTTCTCTTCTTCTTTCTCTATAATTTCTCTCTATAATAATTGCTCTATAGCTTTAGTGAATTGGTGAGAAATGAAGGAAGAATGAGCTTCTATTTATAGGAAAATATAGTTTCAATAATTGCACATTTTGGGGCTCAAAATATTACAAATTATAATACCTTCCTCTTTTCTTCATTTTTAATTTAGTCCCGCAAGTATTATCAAACTTGCACCACTTCCCCTAATAGTAAATCATGTGAATCAATAGTAAATCATGTGACTCAATAGTTCTAGACATGTGAAAATACGAATTACAGTATAGTACCTCCATCTATACCTCCATTTTTAACTTAGTCATGCAAGTATTATCAATCTTGCACCACCTCCCCTAATAGTACAAGAATGTGAATCAATAGTACACACATATGAACAAATAGTTATAATCATGTGAATTAATAGCAATTAATTGCTCATTTATCCAATTAATTACCCGATTGGTCAATATAACCTCCAGACATCAATTATTATCAGAATAGATGTCGATTTCCACTAACACTAATAATTCCAACACAATTAAACTATCAATTTCATCTTTAATCAACATTAACTTATTCATCAGTAATATTATAATTCATAATATTTAACAACCAGATCATTCCCAGGAAAGAGGGGGCTTTTCGATAAGGATTTCTCCTTATTGGTGCGCAATTAGATGACCAAACCTCTCCTTGACAGAACTTCTATACATTGTAAATATTGTAATTTAATAATATAAATAACTTTGTCGTCTCAGTTATTGATTTAATAATATATCATATTATGCAAATGATACTGTGACAATAAATGAATCAATAATATGAGAGATAAGATGCGGCAATTACTGTAGCAATAATTGAGTATAACTGAGTGACTTATCACGTAAGCATCAATAATCAATACTGTGTGCTACTATGCAATCACGCGTATTACTGTACTTTTACTACCGAGTAGTTCAACAGTTTTAACGGTAACACTTTCGCCGTTATTTTTATAAAATGATAATTCTGTCATTTTTCTAACTATAACAATACTTCCGTTGTGGGGTCCACCAATGATTGTGTCGTCGTACGAATATTCCCTGACCAGACGAATATTTTATAACAACTTGTATACTTTACAAAATTTATAAATACTACCCATAACTATAATATTATATCAAATCCACACCATAATATTAAAACAAAATTCGAGAAGTTTAAATCTTTATTCATAAAATTTGGGGTCTCACATTAACGATAGAAATATCATTCAAAACTGTGACCCTCATCCAAGACTTGGATATCACGTCACATTGATACCTATCAACTTGCCACCGTTATTCACGACGTCCCCTACAGATATTCTAGCTTCGGTGTATTCCAAAACTTGGAAGTCACCAGCGAAAGGCTCGGGGCTCTTTACTTATGCCTTAATATGACAATGATTGACTTTAGGGTTTTAGTTGCTTGAATTCGCATAATAGGTTGGTTAGGAATATAAAAGATAACAACCTTACGAAAAGCATGATGAGTAGTTAACCAATCGATTCCTAAAATCACATCAAAGGCAAGTATTTTCAAAGAGATAAGATCGACAGATAACGTGAAAGTGTTGATTTGAATCAACAAGATTTATAAATAGTGGAGGTAACGAAGTTTTCTCCTAACGAAGTTTCAACCAATAAGTTAAAGTTTAACTTCTCCGTAGTCAAATCTAAACGTTGAGCGCAAGCAAGAGAGATAAAAGAATGGGTAGAACCGGTATCCAATAAGGTATAGACTTCGCAAGAATTTATAATTAACTAAACCGTGCTAACTTCGTTCTGGTTTCTCGCTTTTTGAGAAGTTACAAAAAATGCTCTTCCTGAAACCATCGACTTTGTTTTGTCCGTATCAGCCTCTGGTGCCACCGTCCCAACTGGACTTGACTTTGGTGCACGACAAAATCGAGCTAGGTGACTTTTTTTCTACAATTTTAACATGCTTTGGACTGCATCACGCAGTTTGGACTGATATGTCCCTCCCCTCTGCATTTGAAGCATACAATTGGTGGTCGTTCTCCTTCCTTGAAAACGGGTGTTGGTGCTGCTGTCTTTCCATCGTTGTTGAACCTTCTTTGAAATTTCTCTTCTTATTATCTTGGCCATGATTACCACCAAGTGGTTACCATTCTTGGCATGATAATTCCCCCCACGATGGTTATCATTGTTTCGATGGCCGTTGCCACCGGTATGATTATTATCGTGTTGTTGGTCGTTGCCTTTTGGTTGTGCTGACTCATTATCGCGCTCCAATAACTGAGCCCTATTCACAACATCTGAATACAAACATAATTTGTGAGAAATGAGGTATTGACGTATATCGGGTTTCAAACCTCTTAGAAACATTCGCGTCATTCGCTCTTCATTATCGACCAAATGGGATGCAAATCGGGATAACTCCGTAAATTTAACCTCGTATTGCGACACGGTCATATTATTTTGCTCTAACTTTATGAATTCCACCTCCTTCATGTGACGAATACTTTCAGGAAAGTACTTGTCGTTGAACAACTCTTGGAACTTCTCCCAAGACATCTTTAGTGCGTCAGGCTGGGTACGTTTTATAGATTCCCACCAGTAATCTGCCTCTTCACGCAACATAAACGTGGCAAAGGGAACCTTTTGCTCCTCAGAGCATCCCAAGACATCAAATATCTTGGTGATCTACTTTAATCACGTCTTCGCCTTAAGTGGTTCTGGCTTTCCCAAAAACTCCGGCGGTCCCAGCTCCTTGAACTGCTTAGTAGTGACCAGCCGTGGGTTTCCATTGTTTCCAACTGCATTTTGAACAGGAGTCTCTCTTACCTGATGTTGCATGAATTGCATAAAGCCTCTGAACATCCCATCGTTCACCATTTCATCGGTGTTATTATTTACATGAGGATTATTATCTTCCTATTACACATTACCCTAGGTATTGATCGTTGGTGACTCAACGGTCTCATATGCTTCATTGCTTATCTCAACATTTTCAGATGCCATTTTCAAATACTGCCACAAAACAAGGGTTAATTAACATATCAAATATTATCCCTATACTTTGACCGACCAATTAAATACCAAATAAACTTAGGTAGGTCATACTAGCGAAGGAATTCTCCGTCTCCCCCTCCTAGTTCTTGTCTCATATCTCAGCCAGGGATCATATCACTAAGCTTTGATACCAACTGTTACGCCCCCAAAACAGGTATACAACACCCATCTTGAGTCGCCAGATACATGGTACATAAATTCAAATATAACTTAATTATATAATAGTCGTGTAAAATACAACAAAACATAGCTGAGAGTTTAAACAAGAATATTGTCATTTAGAAAATATCCACACTCAATGGAGTCCTCATTACATTTATTGTCACACTATTTTATAGAATAGTGAGGACTAATAAGACAACCATCTGGACCGTCAATCCACTCCCCGACTCGTCCCAGCTATATTCTCATTTCCTGAAGAGAACAGTGAAAGAAAGGGTGAGCTCAACTAGCCCGGTAAGAAATATTATGACTAAGATAATACAGAATAAATTGTCCTTAGCCTTCAACAATATAACAACTGATAGAATACAATAGATAACAAGTTTTAGATCAACAATTGTAGCGTAATAAGCAATCCATTAGAAGAGCCAAATAGAGCATAAAATCTACTATCTTCTATGATTTAAAAAGATTTTCATCAACTTTATCGCTGAGACTTAGGTTAATAAATAAACCACATCATCCCTGCACCACGACCAAGGATATTCATGTAATCATCAATGGTCATGATTATACCGAATAATCCCTGGTCATAATCATACCAACAACTGTCCATCAATGAACTACAGGCCAATGAGGACTTTTACCACATCATTCGTCACATTACGGTCATGATTATACCGAATAATCCCTAGTCATAATCATACCAAGTCCATCTATGCACGTAAGCCAAAGATGACTTTAATCACAATATAAGCATGAGGATGATGACAATGACATAATAATTCAATAAAACAAGTTCAAGGATAAATTTTAAAGATTTATAATTTAATTTATCCAGAAATCAATAACATCCAAATTGTCAACATGATACTTCTTTGTGGAGTAAAATTCAAGAATGCTCAGAAGAATATTTCCATGAAAAGATACTGGATGAAGCGCAAATATCAAGGATATTCCACTAATTTTATGGAGTATAGAAGCCAAAACTTTAACCAACTGAGTATGACAGAATATATGAAACTACAAATAGATTTTCGCCCGCCATGCGGTAATCCACGTAGGCAGATCATTTTCATAATTTAATAAGGAATGAATACAAAGGATCATTCACCATGCATGTGGTAATTCACATAGACAGGTTATTCCAACAAAATAATAAAGAATGGAATAATAGAAGAATTCACCATGCATGCGATAAATTGCACAGACAGGTTATTCCAACAGAATAATAAATAATGGAACCAGGTCATGCGTAATCCGCACAGATAGAATATTCCAACAGAATAATAAAGAATGGAATAAAGAAGAATTCACCATGCATGCGATAAATCGCATGCATGTTATTCCAATGTAATAATAAATAATGGAACTGTGTCATAAATGCATAATACGACCGGACACGATATTCCAACAGAATAATAAAGAATGGAACCAGGTCATGCATAATCTGCACAGACAAGATATTCCAACAGAATAATAAAGAATGAAATAACAGAAGAATTTCACCATGTATGCGGTGAGACCCCAAATTTTATGAAATGAAAGTATTCAATCTTCTTATAATTATTCTATTTAGTAAATGGTTAAATTGATAAAAGGTTAAAGTTAAGGGTGATATGTGAAATTTTTTCAAAGTAAACAAGTTGTCATAAAATAATCGGTGATAAAAGTATAGTAATACGCGTGGTAGCATAATAGCACACGGTATTGTACAATATCTTTGATTATTGATGCTTACGTGAGAAGTCACTCAGTTTTATTCAATTAATGTTATAATATTTTATATTATTAAATCAATAATTAAGATGACATAGTTATTCATATTATTTGTAAGACCCCAACTTTTTAATAAATATGATTTTTCTATAAATATCATTTTTAAATATAATGGAATGAATTTGATATAATGTTATAATTTTGGATAATATTTGTAAATTTTGCAAAGTACGTAAGTTGTTATATAATATTCGATTGGTCAATTGGTCGGGGCATATTCGTTTTAACAGGGAATATTCGTACGACGGCACACTCATTGGTAGACCCCACAACGGAATTATTGTCGGATTGAGAAAACGAAAAAAATATTTTTATGAAAATAATGGCGGAAGTTTTACAGTTAAAACTGTTGAACTACTACTCGGTAGTAAAAATACTGATGTCTGGCGTGGTTGCATAGTAGCACACGGTATTGATTATTGATGCTTACGTGAGAAGTCACTTAGTTTTGTACAATTATTGCTTCCGTAATTGTTGCATAGTATCTCACGTTATTTGATTCAATTATTGTCGATATTTTATATAATATTAAATCAATAATTGAGATGACATAGTTATTAATATTATTATTTGCAATATTAACGATGTCTAGAAGTTCTACCAAGGAGAAGTTTGGTCACCTAATTGTGCGCCAATAGAGAGAAATCCTTATTGGAAAGCCCCCTCTTTCTTGGGAATGACCTGGTCGATTAATATTGTGAATTATAATAATAATGATAAATGTTGTTAGATATATTGAGGTATCTTTTTATGAAGTCACGGAAGTTTATATATATATATATAAATTTTTTTTGTTTTATTAGTATTATTAATGTAATAAAACAGAAAAGCTTTTATATAAAACAGAATACTTTTATAAAGTTATTTGTTTTATTAGACAATAATTAGAATATATTATATTTTATTATGCATAGTGTTTTGCATAGTAAAATCTTTTTATATAAAACAAAATACTTTTATAAAGTTATTTGTTTTATTAGACAATAATTAGAATATATTATATTTTATTATGCATAGTGCTTGCATAGTGTTTTCATAATAAAATCTTTTTATATAAAATGTAAATACATTTTATAAAGTTTTATTTTTATTTGATTATAAATAGAATATATTATACTTTATTGCATAGTCTTGACATAGTATCTTTTCTATTTTCCTATAAATATGATGCTTAGTTAGAATTGAAAACCACACCGTAAGTTCGGAGAATTCTTCTATAATCTTGAGCGTATTTCTTTAGAGTTTTAAGAAGCTTTGAAGGCGTAGTCTGAGTTTTCTTCAAGAATATCCTCGCCGTACCGATTGGAATACTCTTCTTTTATGGTAAAATTATTATTTCTTTCTTTCGTCTTCATGAAGAGAACTTCATTATTCCATTCTTTGTTATTATGTTAGAATAACCTTTCTATGTAAAATCTACCGCATACTTGGTGAAATTCTTACGTTATTCTATTCTTTATTATTATGTTGGAATAACCTGTCTATATGAAGTACCACATACATGGTGAAATTCTTCTATTATTCCATTCATTATAATTCTGTTGGAACATCTTGTTTGTGCGTTACGCATGACCTGGTTCCGTTATTTATTATTCTATTATAACATCATGTCTGTGCGTTTACGCATGACCTGGTTCCGTTGTTTATTATTCTATTGGAATATCCTCATATGCGTGCGTTTATAAGACACGGTTCCATTATTTATTATTCATTGGAATATCACACATGCGTGCGTTTACGCATGACTGATTTTCAATTATTTATTATTCTGTTGGAATAACCTTTCCGTGTGGTCTATCGCATGCCTGGTGATTTCTTTTGTTATTCCATTCTTTCTTATACTAAGTTGGTTAAAGTTTTGGCTTTTATACTCCATGAAATTAGTGGAATATGCTTGATATTTGCGCTTTATTCATTATCTTTTTATAGAAATATTCTTCTAAGCATTCTTGAATTTTACTCTATAAAGAAGTATCATGTTGACAATTTAGACGTTATTAGTTCCTGGATAAATTAATTCTTGAACTTGTTTTATTGAATTTTTATGTCATTGTCATCATCCTCATGTTTATATTATGTTGAAAGTCATCTGTGGCCTATAGTGCATAGATAGGATTGGGTTTATTATGACCCAGGGATTATTCGGTATAATCATGACCGTAATGTTACAAATGATGTGGTAAAAGTCCTCATTGGCCCGTAGTGCATTGATGGACAGTTGTTGGCATGATCATGACCATTGATGAATACACGAATATCCTTGGCCGTAGTGCATGGATAATTTGTGGTTGTGATACTAATGAATATCCTTGGTCGTAGTGCAGGGATGATGTAGATTATTTTTTAAGCTGAGTCTCAGCGATAAAAGTGATGAAAAATCTTTTTTAAATCATAAAAGATAGTAGATTTTATTCTCTACTTGACTCTTTTAATGGATTGCTTGTTCCGCTGGAGTTAAACTTGATGTCTATTGTATTTTATTAGTTTAACATTGTTGAAGGCTAATAATAATTTATTATGCATTATCTTAGTCATAATATTTCTTACTGGGCTAGTTGAGCTCACACTTTTACTTTTATTATTCTCTTCAGGAAATGAGAACGTAGCAGGGACTAGTCTGGGAATGGAGTAACGGTACTGACGATAGCATTTGTAGTCCTCACTATTCCATGAAATAGTGTGTTAATAAATGTATTGAGGACTTATTTTGAGTTTTAATACTGTCTAGAAGATAATATTTGTATTAAAACTCACAGCTCATGTTGTATATTTAATATTGTATTTGTATTATGTACCATGTATTTAGCGACTCAGAATAGGTGATGTATACCTATTTTGGGGGCATCACAGTTGATATCAAAGCTTAGGGATATGATCCCTGGCTAAGATGTGAGACAAGAACTAGGAGGGGAGAGACGGGGAATTCCTTCGCTAGTATGACTTACCTAAGTTTATTTAGTATTTAATTGGTCGGTCAGAGTATAGGGATAATATGTGATATGTTAATTAACCCTTGTTTTGTGGTAGTATTTGAAAATGACATCCAAGAATGTTGAGAACATCAATGGAGCACAGGAGACCATTGAGTCTCCACAGATCAATAATCAGGATAATGTACATCGTGAGGCGACAATCCTCGAAACAAACAACAACCACGGACGGATGATGAACGATGGAATGTTCAGAGGCTTTATGCAATTCATGCAATATCAGGCAAGAGCGGCTCCTGTCCAAAATGCAGGTGGAAACACTAGCAACTCTCGGACGGTCACCGCTAAGCAGTTCAAGGAACTGGGACCACCGAATTTTTTGGGAGAGCCAAAACCACTTAAGGCGGAGACGTGGATAAAGAAGATCAACAAGATATTTGATGTCTTGGGATGCTCCTAGGAGCAAAAGGTTCCCTTTGCCACCTTCATGTTGAGGGCAGAGGCAGATTACTGGTGGGAATCTGTAAAGCATACTCAACCTGCCGCAGTGAAGATGTCTTATGAGAAGTTCCAAGAACTATTCAATGACAAATACTTTCCCAAAAGTATTCGTCACATGAAAGAGGTAGAGTTCATCAAGTTGGAGCAAAACAACATGATCGTGTCGTAGTACGAAGCCAAGTTTGCCGAGTTGTCCCGGTTTGCGTCTCATTTGGTTGATAATGAGGAGAGAATGGCGCGAATGTTTCTAAGAGGTTTGAAACCTGAGATACGTCAATAGCTTATCTCTCATAAACTGTGCTTGTATTCAGATGTTGTTAATAGGGCTCAGTTATTGGAGCGCGATAATGAGTCAACCCAACCAAAAGAGAGCAGTCGGCAAAATGATAATATTAGTGATAACAGTCATCGAAGCGGTGACAATAAGCATGGAGGGAATCAACATGCCAGAAATGGTAACCACTTCAGTGGTAATCATGGTCAAAACAATAAGAATGGACATTTCAAGAAGAGGAGATTCAAAAATGATGGAAAGATGTCGACGCCGGCTTTGTCGTTAAGAAGGAAGGAGAATGACCACCTATCATATGCTTCAAATGTGGAGGAGGACACATCACATCAATCAAAGCTGCGCGATGCCATCCAAAGCATGTTACAATTGTGGAGAGAGAAGGTCACTGGCCCGATTTTGTCGTGCAATCAAAGACAAGTCCAAATGGGATGGAGGCATCAAAGGCCGTCCCAGATAAGACAAAATTGGTAGTTCAAGGGAGAGCGTTTATCGTGACCTCCCAGAAAGCAAGGAACCCGAACGAGGTCATCACGGGTAAGCTTATCATAAACTCTAGCGAAGTATATACCTTATTTGATACCGGTTCTACCCATTCTTTTATTTCTCCTATTTGCACTCAACGTTTAAATTTGACTCCGGAGAAATTGGACTTTGACTTATCTGTTGAAACTCCATTGGGAGAAACCTTCATTACATCCACTGTTTATAAGTCTTGTTTGGTTCAAATCGGTACCCTCACATTACCTGGCGATCTTATTTCATTAAAAATACTTGCATTTGACGTAATTCTAGGGATTGATTGGTTAACTACTCATCATGCAAAAATTAATTATTTTCGTAAGGTTGTTAGCTTTCATATTCCTAACCAACCTATTATACAAATTCAAGTAACCAAACCATTAAAATCAATCACTGTCATCTCAAGCCATAAAGCTATTCGTTTATTGAAAAACGAATGTCAAGCTTTCATAGCTCATGTCACGGATTTAAAAAAAAAATACGTCAGATTTGAATGATATTTCTATTGTTAATAAATTTCCTGACGTATTCCCTGAAGAACTTCCTGGCTTACCCCAGAGCGTGAAATTAAATTTTGTATCGACCTTGAACCCAGTACAAAACCTATTTCCAAACCCCCATATCGAATGGCTCCTATTAAACTTCAGGAGTTAAAGACCCAACTGCAGGAATTGTTAGACATCAGCTTCATTCATCCTAGTACGTCTCCTTGGGGTGCTCTTGTTCTATTCGTGAAAAAGAAAGATGGGAGTATGCGAATTTGTATTGATTATCGGGAGTTGAATCATGTCACCATCAAAAATAGGTACCCATTGCCACGTATTGATGACTTGTTTGACCAGTTACAAGGAGCCAAATTCTTTTCAAAGATTGATCTTCGTTCTGGATATCACTAATTGAAGATTATAACCAATGACATTCCAAAGACGGCTTTCAGAACTCAGTACGGGCATTATAAATTCCTAGTTATGTCTTTTGGATTGACTAATACTCCTGTTGCTTTCATGGATATGATGAACCGAGTATTCAAGGAATATTTGGATCACTTTGTGGTCGTCTTTATTGATGACATCCTTATTTATTCCAAAAGCCGTGAAGATCATGAGCACCACTTGAGGCTGATACTCCAAAAGCTTCATGAATATAAGCTTTATGCCAAGTTGAAGAAATGCGACTTCTGGCTTGAGGAAGTAGCATTCCTTGGGCACGTAGTATCAAGTCATGGAATATCTTTTGACCTAGCAAAGATTAAAGCTATTCAAAGCTGGGAGCAACTTAAATTAGTGACCGAAGTACGTATCTTTCTCGGCTTAGTTGGTTATTATCGAAGATTCGTAGAAGGATTTTCTCGAATCGCTACTCCATTAACTCAGCTGACTCAGAAAGATACAAAATTCAGTTGGAATGAGGAATGTGAGAAGAGTTTTAAAGAACTCAAGAGGAGACTCATTTCAGCACCTGTTCTGACAATACCATCTAGCTCGGAGGGATTTGTCATCTACAGTGATGCTTTGGGCAAAGGGTTAGGATGTGTTCTCATGCAACATGGGAAAGTCATAGCCTATGCCTCTCGACAACTCAAAGAATATGAGAGGAATTATCCTACTCATGATCTAGAGTTGGCAGCTATTGTTTTCTCACTTAAAATTTGGAGGCATTACTTGTATGGGGAGAAAGTGGAGATCTTTACGGATCATTAAAGCCTTAAATATTTCTTCACTCAAAAGGAACTCAACATGCGACAACGACGTTGGCTTGAACTGTTGAAAGATTATGATCATACCATCCAATACCATCC